>JACDJE010000104.1:424601-857437 GCA_016647715.1 Pavo muticus
TCTTTTCTTTTCTTTTCTTTTCTTTTCTTTTCTTTTCTTTTCTTTTCTTTTCTTTTCTTTTCTTTCTCTGTCTGTCTTTCTGTCTTTCTTGCTTTGTAAAAACATTAGTCTCTTGCACCAATCTCCTGATGGTGTACCTTCACTCATTCAATTGTTTGGGTTTTGTTTACCAGTCATTGACCTCTTTGTTAATATAGCTACTGTTGACATCATTCCTTATTCAAAAGATACTAGACCTTGTGTTTTGTTGCATCATTCCAGGGCAGCTCTCCAAGACCAAGTTGTCCATCTATATGTGAAATATTTGACTTAGGTGCTTTCTAGTGAGACTCTTTTACAGTGAGAAAAATCCCTGTAAATGAATGCAGTATTTTCAGAGTAAAAACAATAATTCAGTGGAATAATAAAAAGAATATATTTTCCATCTGTTATTAGTAGATGTCAGTTGCTAGGGTGCTTGACATTGCTGAGTATAACCCTGTCCCATAGTTACAATTTGCATATCTTTGTTGTTCTTGTCAACAGAGATAAGGATTGTACCCTCATCACTTATCTGATTAGAACTGGCTCTGAAAACTAACGCTTGGAAAAGAAAAATCTTATGCAGCCCATGTAACCATCATTTCATTAATGAACTGTTAAACCATGAATCATGCACTGGAGGAGTGGACAAGAAAACTTGCCTTACTTTGTTTTATTGACTCTGATTAAGGGAAACATGTCCTTCAACGTGGTATCTTGCTGCTGCAGGCACAGTGTATTTGTAGGAAAGGGAAGATTTACTTTTCAGTACAAGTCTGTCTACTTGCCTTAAAAGCAAAATATTGATTTTAATCATGTAGTCACCACTAGGGCATATATCTCATTGCCTTCATCTGTGCTTGTAGATTATAGAAACCTGTCTTTTGCCAGCTAACTTAAACATTTATTCAGTACTGATTAGCCAGTGTCAAAATGTATTCCATCAGAGGAAGAAACAGAGACAGAGAGAAGGAGGGAAGGAAGGAAGGAAGGAAGGAGGGAAGGGGAAAAATTTTTTTGCTCTGCACACGAAACAAGAATAATGCAAAACAGCAAAGACAACAAAAAGAAAGAAGGTAACACACCAGCATGCTCTTTGAACTTTTACTAGTAATTATGGTCACATGTTTTCAACAGTAAACCTTGTTTACTTATTATCTGAATCAATTCTCTCATGACTTCATCAGTCTAGCTGTTGGCTCTGTTCTAAGATAGATGTCTGCTGCATTCTACAAACTGATCTTTGTTTTTCTGCCAACAGTCAGGACCAGAATAGCTGAAAGGGCATTAAATGCATGAAGAAATCTTACTGCTGTTAGTTTGGGCTGTAAATCCACTAGCTTGTTACAATCACTCAGTGTAGTGACATGCACAGTACTTGTAATCTTGAATTACCAAACACACAATTTTTATAAAGCTGATATTTAATAGTCCTTTTTGAAATAAGCTAGATAAGATATTTAATTTTTTAATGAAATCTTTGTGTAAAGTGTTCTAAATTTTTCACTGCATTAATGCATTGACATTAAGATAAATAATTTTCATTAATTAATCAGCCTTCTTCTAAATTAGCTGTCTTACAAAGGAGATTATGACAGCTTTCAGCAGCCTTACCGTGGCTCCTCTGTTCTGGGCTCCATAATGTATATTGGCCTAGTATTCCAGATTTGTGATCAAGCAATCTCAGGGTTATTCTTGCTTTGATGTGAGTAGTTAGTGGCCTGGAAATGGCTCTTAAGAATCATTTGTCTCTTACGTCTTCTTGGCTATACTTTTTCTGCTTATGCCTAAGTATGAGAGCAGAAATGAAAAATTAAGATGAAACTGGTCTCCTGTTTTCTTTTCCTGAAGTGACTTTCTTCAGCTGGTTGGTTTATTCAGCTAGCCCAAAACTGTTAATAAACTTTGTAGTTGTGAATCTGATATATATGAGACATATTTCAATTAGAGAGAGCTATTGAACCTTATTCATATCTCTATTTAATTTGCTTATGGAACTAAACTATTTGAAAATAAGAGTTAAAACTGGAGCCATAATGTGACCTAGATATGAAGGACTTGAACAGTATGGTCCCCGTTTCACTGGGGACTTGAAGGCTTTTTAATGAACAAGTGCAGGGTGCATCTTTCACTACTATCAGTAAATTATCAGTCTCCTCTTTTAGATAAACATAAAATGCCTGCAAATGAGCTTCAAACATTAACTCAGCATTCATTCAAACATTCACTGTATGAGAAATATAGCTGTATTTCAATATGAGAATAAATTTGAAATGTAAATGACCAGTGCTGCAGAGCTGAATTTTAGCCCAGAAGAACTACTTTCTGGTTTGATGGTATCAAGAAATTTGGGCATACTAAGTCATAGAATCTAAACGCGGGGACTGGGACAGTGAAATACTGCCCACTGTAGGAGAAAATCAACGAAGCATATCTTGAACTGTATCAAAATAAATGTGACTCCCAGGTCAAGGGAGATATTTTCCCCTTCTACTCCCTCACATGAGACCCTGCCTAGAATACTCTGTTCGGCTTTGGGGCCACCAGCATAAGAAAGACATGGACCTGCTGGAGTGAATCCAGAGGAGGGCCATGAGTATGATTAGATGTTTGGAGCACCTCTCCTATGAAAATAGGCTGAGAAAGTTGAGGTTGTTCAGCCTTGAGAAGATAAGGCTCTCTTCTCTGGGGGAATCTTCTAAGCACCTTCTCTTACCTAATGGGGGCCTACAAGACAACTGGAGAGGGAATTTCTATCAAGAAATTAAAGGAAAAAGGCCTTTGACATGGTCCCCCACCACATCCTTATCTCCAAATTGGAGAGATGTAGATTTGATGGGTGGACCACCCAATCGATAAGAAATTGGTTGAAAGGCCACAGACAGAGGGTGGTGATCAATGGTTCTGTGTCCAGGTGGAGGCTGGTAGCGAGCGGTGTCCCCCAGGGGTCTTGGGACTGGTGCTCTTTAACATCTTTATCAATGACATAGACAATGGAATCAAGTGCACCCTCAGCAAGTTTGCTGATGACACCAAGCTGAGTGGTGCGGTTGACAAAATGGAAGGAAGGGATGCCATTCAGAGGGATCTCAACAGGCTTGAAAGGTGGGTCCAGGTGAACCTAATGAGGTTCAACACAGCAAAGTGCAAGGTTTTGCACTTGGGCCGGAGGAATCCCAGGTATTTATACAGCCTGGGAGGAGCAATCCTTGAGAGTAGCCCTGCAGAGAAGGATCTGGGGGTCCTGATGGACGAAAAACTTAACATGAGCCAGCAGTGTGCTCTTGCAGCTCGGAAAGCAAATGGTATCCTGGGCTACATCAGAAGAGGGGTGGCAGCAGGGACAGGAAGGTGATTGTCCCTCTCTACTCTGCCCTTGTGAGGCCACATCTGGAGTACTGTGTCCAGGTCTGGAGCCCCCAGTACAAGAAAGACAGAGATCTGTTGGAGAGGGTCCAGAGGAAGGCCACAAAGATGATCAGGGGGCTGGAGCACCTCCCTTACGAAGACAGGCTGAGGGAGCTGGGCTTGTTCAGCCTGGAGAAAAGAAGGCTGCGGGGTGACCTCATTGCAGCCTTTCAGTACCTAAAGGGAGCCTATAAACGGAAGAGAAATCAACTCTTCGAAAGGGTAGATAACAGCAGGACAAGGGGAAATGGTTTTAAGTTGAGGGAGGGAAGATTTAGGTTGGATGTCGGGAAGTTCTTTACTATGAGAGTGGTAAGGTGCTGGAACAGGCTGCCCAGCGAGGTTGTGGATGCCCCGTCCCTGGAGGTGTTCGAGGTGAGATTGGATGGGGCCCTGGGCAACCTGGTCTAGTATTAAATGGGGAGGTTGATGGCCCTGCCTGGCAGGGGGGTTGGAGATGCATGATCCTCGAGGTCCCTTCCAACCCGGGCCATTCTGTGATTCTGTGATTCTGTGAAAAAAAAAAGAGATAGATTTAGATTAAATGTTAGGAAAAAATTCTTTACTGTGAGGGGGATGAGGCAATGGAACTTGCTTCCCAGGAATGTTTTGAATGTCCCATCTCTGGAAGCGTTCATGGCCAGGTTGGGTGGGGCTTTGAGTGACCTGGTCTAGTGGAAGTTGTTCCCTCTCATGGCACTGGTGTTGGAACTAGATGATCTTTAAGTTCCCTTCCACCCCCAAACTTTCTTTGATTCTGTGATATCTTATTAAACTAAGACTCACTAAAATCCAAAATATGGATCTACACCAATCAATATAGCCTATCTTTTCTTCTGACCATCAGAAAAAGCACACAAATGTTTTATCAGAGTGGTGGCCATGGAAGATAGTGCTTTATTATATAGAAAACTGTTCTGTGGCGCTGCTGTAATAAAAGAGTTGGAGAGCATATCAAATAAATTTCCAATGTTGAAACTTTTTTTTTTGGTTTGGTAATTTAGTAATGAAGGGGTTCTTTTTTGTTTGTTTGTTTTATATCTCATCAAATATTAACCCTCTGCATATATCTGATATATTCAGAACAGTAGTTATTGTTCTTCTCATAAATGGGCTTTGTATCCAACCTAAAAGCTCAAAGCTGTCAAACTGTTTGCTCCGGGCAATTTAGTTGATGTGATTTTAGTGACCATTTAACTGTAATCTGAGGCTATTCTAGGAAAAGCCCGATCCCATGCTGGGGACTGATAATGCAAAAATGCAAACCGTGTGTAGTTGTCCATCAGACATGACTTGTATGGCAGATCCTCTGTAGGTCATCTCGGCCACTCCCCCAGGCATAACTGAAAAGATCCTGGCTTCTTTGCACCCTCCTTTCAGGTACAGACATCAGTAAGATTCTTCCTGAGCCTTCTCTCCTCTCGGCAGAACGGTTCCACATCTCTTTGCTTTTCCTCATACTTGAGGCTTTGAATGTCTTCTAGTTGTTCACAATGGGGGTAGTTTAATGCCAAATTCTGTTTCTTTATTATACCTATCTGCTCTTTGTCATGACGGGATTTTTCAATATTTAGAGCAGAAGAAGCAGAGCATGTTTCCATGTCTCAGATCTTTCCACTCCTTGTCTGGCACAAACTAACCTACCTTTAGCAGCACTTTGACATGTAAGAGTATGAAATAGACCGTTAGAGACATTCACAGAATCACAGAATCGTAAGGGTTGGAAGGGACCTCCAGAGATCATTGAGTCCAACCCCCCTGCCAAAGCAGGTTCCCTACACCAGGTCACACAAGTGGGCGTCCAGGCGGGTCTTGAATATCTCCAGAGAAGGAGACTCCACAACCTCCCTGGGCAGCCTGTTCCAGTGCTCCGTCACCCTCACCGTAAAGAAGTTCTTGCGCACCTTGGTGCAGAACTTCCTATGCTCCAGTTTCTGGCCGTTTCCCCTTGTCCTGTCTCCACACACCGCTGAAAAGAGTCTGGCCTCGCCACTTTGCCCCCCACACCTTCTTTTCTCAAGGCTAAACAGACCCAGTTCACTTAGCCTTTCTTCATAGGGGAGGCTCATTCCATTCATTCCATTCTTACATTCTGATAAAGTAGTGAAACGGTGGAGTAAGTCTAATCTAAATGTCTGGAGCCAAACATATCTTGGTCAGCTTCAGCAAAATTTGGCAGAGTATGCTTGTGCCTTTCAGTATGAAAAGAATGATCTTTTCTTCCACTGGGTATCAAAAGGGATTCACTATTGACCAGAAAAATAAATTTCTTTAAATTTTATCTTAACTAAACCTTTATTTTTACACATAAGCAAGCATTTTTTTGTTGTTACAGTGGACCATTGCAGTACATACAAGGCATTTAATCTTATTTTAGTTTTTCCATTCTGAGGTCATGCCCATAGTTTTCAAACAGCAGATTAACCTTAAAACAAGTGTCATTCAGACTGCCACTGCCTTCATTAAAAGGTGCATTATTCTTTTGCTGGAATTCTTCAATCAACCAAGAGCATCCCAAATTCTGTTTACCAATTGCTACTCTGAGATTTTGCTTGCTATGATTTTTATTCTAGTTGGCTGTTGGCATTGTATTTTCTAATTGCCTGGCTTTTGTTTGCAATATAAGAAGGCTTAACTGAAGAGTAGGGTCCAGCTTTTAGAATACTTCTAGAGAATGAACATAAGTGGCAAAATATGACATTAGACCTAAATCAAATAAAAACACAGAGCATGAGAAACTTTATTGTACATGGCTCTTTGCTTCTTGTCATGTCTAAACACATGCTCCCTAAGCAGTACAGGACAGAATTGGGATGTTTTTTAAAAACTGGTTTGTCTCTAACTTTGTTTAGTAAATGCACATGAGGAAGCAAGGAAATGGCAAACTGAATACTGACTCCTTTTAAATTAATGGTTAAAAACCTAATGTTAGTGGGGCTAGAACATCACAATTCTATTCTAGGCTGAATTACAATAGGTCACATGCAGTACCAGTGTATATTCATGATGATGGATTGAGGTCTAACAAAGTTTAGTTTATCATAAAGCAATTAAAGAAGGAAAGTGTAAGCCAAGCATGAAGATGACATGGTAACTGCTTGAGTTACAATCACCTAGTTTTATCAGAAATCTACATTTTTACTCATTTCATTTCAGTTGTTAAGAGTAGTCTTTTTATAAAATATCAGAGTTAAAAGTAGTCTTACTTTTACACAAAGCAAATTGGGGTATTTAGTACTGGGGCAGTGAGTGACATCTGAGATGCACAAACCAGTATGTTTAAAAAAGGCTTCATATATTCTCATATCTGCTAACACAAAGTAATCTAAGCTAACTGTATTAAAAGGTTCCACCTTCTCAGATTTTAGCAGGAAATCACTGTGGGTACCTGACGGGCCTCTTCTATTATCTCGGCAATCTTGGTAAGTTATTTATCTTTCACTTTGACTTCCCTACCACTCCCCAAAGGATTTGAAAACGTAGAGAGAATGACCCTTCGTGCTTGCCTATTTTAAATGCTAACATATTTTTGATACAAATAAATACTCCTTGGAATATTATATATCAAAAATGTATTTCTACCGCCAGCAGGAGTCTTGCAGGTGGCTACTTTTGCCCTCCTATAAATGACTAAGACACAGTTGCAAATAAACTAACTCTGTGTAACACAGGAGGTCATATCGTCAAAATGTATGTTGTACACACATGCAGATAATAACATTTTGTTCGTGTAATTGAATTTGATTTTCACCAGATGAAAGAATTCTCAAGTAGACTCGACTGACTGTTAGTTCCTGTAAATATTCCAAGAAGTGGTTTTAAAAAAAGGTACTGTCATGGAGTTATCTCTAGATCTATCTGTGTCCGTGACAGGGGGACAGCAGGCCCACAGGCCCAAAAAGGGGAGGGGAGAGGAGAGAGCTGGGATGGAACAAAAAGGGAAAGAAATAATAATAGATTAAAAAAAACAAAAACAGCGACAATGATCTGAGGAGGAAAGTTAATTTACTAATTGTAATAGCAGAAATACAAGTTAATTGGGATTGAAGATAATAAACCAAATAAACGAGAGAGAGAGTATCCAAAACCAAAAGTCTTACTCTAATGCTGAAGGTGAGACAGCTAGGGAGCACGCACCACAGACGAGCAGAAAGGGAAGAAGGGATGTCTAGTGACTTGCAAACAGTTTTATCTTTCCCTCTGACTGGAAAATAGAAACTGGTGTAAGTAGTTCTTCTCTTCTGAGAACCAGGTACCTGGAAAATCGGCAATCCACAGAACTGGAGCATTAACTCCCAGTGCTCCACATTGATGCTATGATGTGGAATACCGATAACAAAAATCATAAAACCTTGACATTTTCAACAAACAAACAAACAAACAAATAATGGAGCTGAATACGTTTTCTGAGTTGAATAAAAATTGACTAAATGTTGACTGAAAGTTGACTAAAACCTAATTGGAACGACTACTTGTCATTTAAAAATGATTTCAACATTTTGATGGAAGTTTCAACCAAACTCTTTCATTTACACAAATATTCTGACTAAAATATACAAAGTTTGAAAGCAATAAGCAAATTAAAGTGACCTTTTACTATAATAACACAGTCTTGGTGTTATTATAATAAACTGTCTTCCTACTAAGCCCTGATGCTTGTAAAATCTTTTCATTTACTGTTTGTTAGTTCTGGTACAAGATATAATGTAACTGTTGATTCACAAATTGCCCAGTGTTTACAGAATCTATCATTTTGTCAGTGCTGCATCTCATCTCTCTCAGGCTAGGACCTAATGCTGGCCATAAAATTATCCTACTGTGGTTGAGCTGGCTTTATGTATTAGTAAAGAAGCTGCCTAAACAGAAGAAAACACTCTGTCTTGCAGAAAACTGAGAAAAGAGCAGAAGGAAAAAACATATATAAAATAACAATAAAAAAAACTGAATGGTAAATATTAGGTTAAACAGTATAGAAATATCAAGCAAGAAGTATAGCAATTTAAAAAGAATCTGTCAATTGTAGAAGGTAGATATGCACGTTGGTTGATGGACAGAATGAAGTGAGGAAACGTACCATTTTATTTTGAATAGGTCTGTGTAATTCTAGTGTTAATTAAATTGAGTAATATTCTGGAATTCAGGATGAAATCTGTACTTTTCTTACTGTGAAGCTCTGAGAAGGGAAAACTGTAGGACCAGATTTCCCCTCATCTGTAGCCATCAGCCCAAAGACAACAAAGTTCATTCTTCAACTGAAGCTTGTACAAAGGAGTGTTCAGGAACTTTGCACTGTGAGAGCCCCATGGGAGCCAGTGTATAGCCCATGCCCTTGCTCTGCTCCACTCCTAGGCCCGAAAGAAATATGCTCCTGCTGGAGTGGCTTTGGAACATTAGAGTGTGTGTGAGAAAATAATATTCGATCAATAATGTTTTCAAATAGTTATTTAGAAGAGGAAAAGAGAACTTAAAATGTAAGTCACACAGATGAATCATCAGATCATGTCACAGCTGAACTATCACAGTAGTCTGTGATAAGAAAAAGCATGGTATCTTCCAGCCACAGCTACAGCCTACAAGCACAGCTGCACTAACCTCTTGGGAAATGCAGTTAATCTTAGGATAACATAGTGAGATCTCAAGGTCATCGTCTTTCTTTCTTGTGAAGGAGAAGACTTCGGGATGAGATTGAACCAATCAAGAATCATAGAATCATAGAATCAGCCTCACCTGAGAGCTAGATTACACTCAGGAGTTTCTGAAATGTCATCTTCTATGGCAAAGCAATATTGATTTATTAGTGTAAAATTGAATAGACGATTTTCAGGATTGAGAAAAATCATTCCTTGTGCAGGAATGAGAGAAGGTTTCTGGGAACTCAAGCATATTTCCTATAACAGCGAAATTTTCTCATGTAAAGTAAATGTAGATACTGCTGCAGTTATCCACAAAATATATGAACATGATATTCACATTATTTTATTTTTCTGAATAAAAATACAATAAACAAATATAACTGATGGTTGCTTTCGAGTTTAAGAAAGTAAATGCAGACAACAAAGGAATGTCCAATATCCTGCTCTGAAGTATAGGAGGTGTTAATTTTAACACAGAAATAGAATGATCTCAGTTATAATATTTTATGAAGGTAGTGTGATAGCCTTAAATGAAATTTTGTGATTTTATACAATGCTCTCCTAAAATTAGTTTTGCAGGAGTAGAAGATAAGTATCTTGAACAAAAAAAAATGCATCAGTTGAATAAAGAAATAGAGAATTAATCATTTTACTTACCCTCATCCTATCTGACTGTGAACTGAAGAGAGGAATGGAGGTCATTAAGAATTAAGTTGGCAGAACGTGCTTGCCCTGAGGTATCACAAAAGTATAGAACATACTGACTTAGAAGAGACATCTGAGGCCAATGAATCCAAGTCCTGGCTCCACAAAGGACCAACCAAAATTCAAACCATATTTCTGAGAGCATTGTCCAAACACTTCTTGAACTCCAGCAGGCTTGGTGCTGTGACCACTGCCCTGGGGAATCTGCTCCAAGGCCTGACCACCCTCTTGCTGAAGAACCCTGTTGTAATATCCAACTTGAGCCTCTCCAGTGCAGGTCCTCCCTCAGGACCTGTCACTTTCATGAGAGAGAAGAGATCAGTGCCTTTCCCTCTGCTTCTCTCATGAGGAAGCTACAGGCTGCCATGAGGTCTCCCCTTAGTCTCTTCTTCTCTGGGTCAAACAAATCAAGTAATATCAGTTGCTTCTAATATACCTTGTCTTCTAGACCCTTCACAATTTTTGTAGCACTCATTTGAATGCTCTCAGATAGTTTTATGTCTGTCTTAGATTGTGGTGCCCCAAACTGCAAAAAGTAGTTGAGGTGAGTGTGCACCAAGCAGGTGTCCTCTTCCCTCAACCAGCAAGCAATGCTTGGGCCTGATGCACCCCAGGGTGATTGGCCCTTTTGACTGTCAGGACACACTGCTGACTTATATTCAACCTGCTGTCAATCAGAACCCTGAGATCCCTTTCTGTAGGGCTGCTTTCTAGCCTCTTGTCTCCTGATCTGTACATATATCCAGGGTTGTCCAATCCCAAGTGCAGAATCTGGCACTTGCTCTTGTTAAACTTCATGTGGTTACTGACAGCCCAGCTCTCAAATTTGTCAAGATCTCACTGCAAAGCCTTTCAGCCATTGAGGAAGTCACTGGCTCCTCCCAGCTTGGAGTTATCCACAAATTTATTTAGTGTACCAGTTCAAGTCCTGCATCCAAGTCATTGATTGAAACATTAAAGAGAACTGGCCATAAAAAGGAACTCCACTACAAACCGGCTGCCAGTCTGATGTAATGCCATTTACTATAACATTCTGAGCCTGACTCATAGGCCAAATGTTTACCCATTGTGTTATGTTTTTGTCTAGCTGTATGCTAGACATTTTGTCCAGATGGACACTGTGAGTAATAATACTGACAGCTTTGCTGAAATCCAAAAAATTACATCAGCTGGCTTCCCTTGGTCAATTAGGTGGGTAACTCTTGTCACAAAAAGAGATTAAGTTTGTTAAACAGGACTTTCCCCTCATAAACTTGATTGGGTTGGCTGTGACCAATCACTGCATTGTCTTTCAGGTGTTTTTCAGTAATTCCCAGAATAATCTCAGTAACTTTATCAAGCACTGAGGTGAGACTGATAGGCCTGTAATTATCAGGGTCTTTTTTCTTGTGCTTCTTGAAAACTGGGGCTATGTTTGTCATCCTCCAGTTGACTGGGACCTTTCCTGATTCTCAATCCATTAAAAAATAATTGATAGAGGTATGACATAGGCCAGCTCTCTTGAGAACCCTGGGATGAATCCCATCAGGCCCCATAGACTTATATGCATCCTGCTGGAATAAATCCTGAACAGGTTTGGAGCTGGCTGGGAGATCATTATTTCCACACTAAAGTCCTCCAACTTAGCACTCTAGGGGTCTCAAAGTCCATCATCAATGTTGAAGACAGATATAAAGTAGGCATGAAGTGTCCCTGCATTGTCTGCATCTCTATATGTGAGGTGACCATCCTCATCACGTAATGGAGTGATTTTATCTCCAGTCCTCCTATTGTTCCTATTGCTGTTAACATATTTTTAATAGCACTCACAATACTGGTCATACCACCAACACTCGTCTCTGACATTGTAAGCCAACATAATAAAATAGGAGGCATTACTTTTGGAGCAGCTCTCTTTTTTCCTACTAATAAATGTTGATCCCGATCAGCTAGAGGGAAACAAGATGACTTGCCACAAGATGTGACTCCCATCTACAAGAATGGTCATAAGAAAGATCTGGGGAAATACAGGCCTGTTAGCCTGACCTCAGTACCAGGGAAAGTTACGGAGCAAATCATCAGGGTGAGATGGGCAGCTCAGGATTCATAAAGAGTAGGCTTCCAGTGTCCTCACGAGGTTTTGAGGAACACCTACCACACTGCACAGCCCAGCCCAGCTTTTTTTTAGTTACTTATTTTTAGTTGTTTATTAATTGTTAACAAGCACAGTTTAAGGCGCAATTGGTCAGCCATCAGAAGCAGAACCTGACAAAGCCTGTAAGGCTCTTAGTTTCTAGACTGGCACTGCCCCCTGCTCTCTGCATTTTCCTTAGGACAGGAGAAGCGGCAGAAGTTGCTGAACCCGGCCTCAATTCCCAGGCCTCCCGATGCAGATTTATGCGTGTGTATACCCACCCAACTGTTCCGTATCTCTCCCAGCTCTTAACAAGAGGAACGGCAAGGAAGCCATCTCCTCTAGGCCGCCCGGCCTCATCTCCACCTCTCCCTGACCACCTACTGCCGAGCACCGGGTAACTAGCAGGGAGAAGAGAGACGGCACAGCGTATAGCCATCCATTTAAGGCAGCAGCTGCCCCTATGTTAATTCATTACCTCACGCTCCGTGGGAGGCGGGAGCGGTCGCCAGCTGGACAGCCCGTCTGGCCTATGGGGACGAGCGGCAGAGGAGGGCGAGTAGGCGGTGCCGGGCGCTCGCCAATGCCGCTGCCGCGAGGGCAGGAGCCTGGCTGAGCCGCCGAGCCAGCTTGGGGTTGGCTGCTGATAGCGTCAGAGTCTAGGCGAGAGTCAGGTTGAGCTGGCAGGAGCTGTCGCTCCCTCGGTGAGCCGGTGGTAAGTGGGCGCTTCTTGCAGAGCGACTGAGGCAGGGTCAGCTTCCTAAGTCCCCCTTTTATGTTCTTTTTCTTTTTTTGAACGGTCATGCTTCACTGGTGTTTCTCGTCCTCTCGCCGCTTTTCAGCGCACTGTCTAATTAATTTGCATTCGGTTAATGTAGACCTACGGGGAGAGGGAGCGGGCGCGTTGGCGTCGTTGTTTCTGTCTGCGGTGCCTCGGTGGGACCGGAGTTCTCTCCGCGCTGGAAAGGGTTGCGCAGCGCTGTGCTCCTTGCTGCCGTTATGTAACGGTCTCGGGGGGCTGTGACAAGACAGTGGTTGCTTCTTTTTGCAGGCGTAGCGCGTTACCATCGTTCCCTCCTCTCTCCCCCCCTCTTCTGTTTCCTTCTCTTTTCCCCACGACCCCCCGCCCCACCCCGTGGAGGGGCAAGAAGAGGGGCTCTATGCAAAGCTGCGTTTATTTCCCTTGCCCTCCGGTTAGAATGGGGCCTCCAAGCAGCCACATCTTCAGGGGGCTCCTGCTGCCGCACGAGAGTGGAAAAGCGCAGCAGCAGCCCGTCCGACGGAGAATGAGATTGCTCTCCGGTTCCCGAGGACGCTGCGCTAACAGCTCGGTGGAAGGACAGTACTGTCGGCTTACTGTAGGTAGCTGGTTAGCTCAGGTCTGGGTGCAGGCATCTATCTCCTGAAGGCAACAGGAGAAAGCAGACCAAGTAAATTGCTGTTCATCTGTGCTTTGGAGCAGATATTCTATTGAAGACAACAGTAAAACCTCGTCCCTTGCAGTTGCCTTTTCTGCATTCTTGCGTAGAGCAAGTGATCCACCGCTTTCGTGGGGATTGGTAAAGGACTTGTTTTTGTTTTTGTTTTCAAAATGCCCAAGGGGCTTTGCAGAGAACTACCTCTATGTGGTGTCCTCCATGAAAAATAGCATCTGGTCTAGGAGGCTATTTACGGACTGCAGCTTAACAACCTGCAGGTATAAAGCTGAGCGTAGTATTCCAGGGTAAAAAACTGGATGCAACAAAATAATGTGAATTAATCAGTTCTCTTCAACCTCGGTGAAATAACTTTAAAATGGATAAAAACAAAAACAGCAAATCAGTGCTTGCAAGTATATCTTCAATCCTGGTTAGTCACATGGTTAAATTATTCATCAGATTGGCTATCTGCTGGAAGATGATGAACACTTATATGAAAAGTGTGTATCTTAAAGGCTGACAGCTTTGAATCTTGCAGTAAGTGCTGCTGACAAGCAATTTACCTATTGACATAGGCAGGTGTGTGTAGTGGTGAAATTCTTACTGACAGAGGCTTGCATAACTGCTCATATTTTTTTTTTTTTACAGAAGAGTTCAGAATCAACCCCTGGCCCAAAATGAAACACAGACAAGTTTGAATTGTACGGAGCAGTAAATGGGTTTATTTTCACTGACTTTTATTGAGCCTTCACACTATTTTCGCAACTAGTATAATTAGTCAGCCTTCTAAGCACTCTAAAAGGACACAAGTGTTAGCATGATAATGGAGCATAGAGGACTGGTGACTTGTTTTTTTTTTTTTGTTTTTTTTTTTTCCCACCTAAAGCTGTGAAAACGTGGAGGAAAAATGGAAAGATACGCTCTCATAGTCTCAGGCTTAAATTAACATGACTGTTTATCAGATGTATACTGTGTGTGTGTGTATAGATATATTCTTAAGATGGCAATGGCTTTTTTTTTTTTTATCCTTTAGTGACAAGCTGCTTCCTTTTCAAATTGTTATTTACAGATCCTTCCCTTTCACAACCTCCATATTCCCAAAACCAAAATAAAATGCTATATTTAATGCTTTTGTACCAGTTTGGGACAGTCATATACCTGCAAGCAGTCCATTATTTATAACTGTTGAAGCGTATGCCTGCTATTAAATCATAGTACTGTGCAATGCTTGGGCAACATGCCATGCAAGGATAAAATTTCAGATGAAGCTCATGTGAGAATCTCCTGCAGTGTATACATTTTTCCCTTGTAAATAAATGGAAACGCACATCCAGTAAGTGGTTGCCTAATTAAAGCTGTGTATTGGCTGTGATTTAAAAAAAAAAAAAAATTTAATCACAGATGTATTCATTCCATTTACTTTCTGTCAGCAGCTATATGTTAGAGATTGTTTTTACTTTTATACCTTGAGATTAACTGAAAAAAAATGGCTCTCTTAAGAAGGAGGGAGGGAGGCAGGCAGGCAGCAATGTCGATTGATGTTAAAATAAATGTATTCTTAGTATATGTAGAGATGGTGAGTTGTATTTATTGCAACTAGGAGCGCTTTAGAGAATAAGCCATATAACGTTTAAATTTGATAACTTTCTCTTGAAGTTAAGCTAAGATACAAATTAAAATAAGTCCTAAGGTATAAGTCCTATATGTGTTATATATTTTGATTATGTAAGTCTTCAGTGTGATAATGTGATTATACTCATAAGCCTGTATCACTTGATAGAGGAAAAACTTGTTGCAAGAGTGGTCTTTCTTGTGGTGTAGTTACTTTATTGCTGTTTCTACTTGTATATTTATGCCCTTGCATAAATTAAATGAACTCTTTTTGGCAAATGACAAGCAGAGTGTTTTTTCTTTCTGAAAACAACCTCTATGCTTTGCATAACAAAAAATAAATGGAAGTGTATAATTTTTGCCCCTACTCTTTCTTTGCCATACTGATATAAATGTTGTATTTTAGAAGCTTTAAAAAGTAACTAAGATCAGTTTTGCTATATGCACATTTAAGTGTCTAGAACTCTTAAATTCTTGTATTTCACTGCTTCGCAGTGGGGGAAGTTTTCTGTGCAATTAAGGAAAAGTTTGCGCTCTGAGGAGAATAAGTTATGTACTATACCTGACTCTAAATGCTTTTAGATATCCCTGCCAGTTAGTTGAAAGGAGATTTTTCCTTATAATTTTTATTGCCACTGTGTCTGGGAGCTGTGATCAGGGGCATCAACTATTGTACTACAATAAAACTGTGGAACAAGAACTTGGGTCTGGCCCCCAAAATATTATGATCCAAAAGGTGGAACAAAACACTGTAAGTAGTACAAAGAAAGGAATGCAGCTGTTAGGATTGCATGGGTTTATGTATTTTGTCTATGTATTTAGCTTATTGTTTTATCTTTCTCACATTTTAGAACAAAGGAAATGGCAGAACTTAATGTAAGGTTCACACAGTTGTCTGAAAGATGTTCTGGTATCTCAGGGGATTCTTGGAGACATGTGACTAATAGCTTGGTTTTGAGAGGATTTTTTTTTTTTGACAAAAATGCTAAAAAGTTAAAACAAACAAAAAACCCCTACATTCACCCAAGTTGGAAGATTTTCTCTTTAGGCAACTTAATTTTTACCTTTCCTTAAATTTAAGGTTAGGAGTTTCTCTTTCATTTTCTTTTAAAACTGAATTTTCATTTCAGGGTCAAAGTATTACGCAGTGAAAATTACGCTGCCTTTTTCCAAGTATTTCCTGTGAGCTGTTCTTGGTGTTTCTTCCTCTTATTTCCCTCATGTGCCCAAATCCACGAGAACAAATATACCTTCAATGAAAAGGACTTCTCCATATCTTTTCCTGGATCAATAGAAGAAGCTGAGAGTATCCAGCAGATCCAAAATTCATAGCATTATGTTTCAAGAAAATATTATTTTCTGAATTTGCAGTACAGCTGTCTTAAATAGACTATATGATATTAATTCATGCCCAGTTTGGCTAATATCAAGCATATACTTTTCAATGTACAAATATCAGAATATTAGGCAAAATGAGTACAAAGAAACTTTAATATTAAAGACCTAGAATTTTTTGCTTTAGTCTCTGAGGGATGCATAGTCCTAGTTTAAACATGTTCTTAAATGCACAGTTGAAGAATGGCATTTGTATGGGAGTTGCTGGGTTGTGGCCTGAACCAATGATTGAGCACCAGGTGATAAGGTGTGGCTAACCCAGGGAGCCCAGGTGCAAGCAGTACACCTGAGTGGAAGGGTGAGCAGCATCTCTCTTCAGAGATCATGCTCTTCTCAAGAAATCACCAGTCTTTGGAATGGGTGAGCCACCTTCCTCTGTATTACTTTCTAAACTAAATCTTAACAAATGCATTTATAAGTGGGATCCTATCCTAGTAGAATGCATCATCATAGCTCCCATTGTTCCACGGTGTTATTTGATTAGTACTACAGAAATTCTTGCAGTGGAAATTCAAAAGTGAAGAAATCATGTTCACGAAAGCATTCTTTTCCTCTTGATGACTGCTCATTTTTAAATTAAAACCAAATCACACTGTCTGTCTCATCCAGTTTTGCTATCAGAAGAAATAGTACTTGGAACAACTCATAGGAACTTAGAGATGTGAGAGAACTTACTGATGATTTAACAAGAGAAGTGTTCACCTGTTCTGAGCTGTGGCTATATGAAAAAAATAAATACTTAAAGGATAGTTTATTTCTTTAGATTTGTATAATACAGGAGAAGCAGACTTTGTCTAAGGAATCTCTTCTGTTCTCAGTCTAATCTGAGTCTCATACTGGTTATTTTCAGTCAGCTGCTTGAGATGAATTACTTAGATTTGAAAAAAAGACTAACTGAAGAGGTCCTTCATGAAGTACATCATCTGTATTAAATGAAGTCTAATGCGCAGGCATCAGTATGTGGATTATTTGCAGCTATTTTTGAAAGTTACCTTTAGCATTTCCACTTGTTGATTGTTTCTGCCAAAGAAAGTTTTCTTTTTAGTTTAAATTAGCATAAAATGAATTTTCAGCTGTTGAAGGTTTTTTTTTGTATCTTTGACAATAAAGAGCCATTTTGTTAATAATGTAGTTTCTCTACAAAAGTAGTTGGACACCTTATTTAAGGGATTTCTTTCACCTGACAAATTACCTTTATAAAGTTCATTAAATATCTCTTGTACGATGTCTTGTTCTGTTACTTTGTAGTTCTTGCACCATCTTCCATTCCGTGATCATAGGTGATGTTTTGTGACTTTTAAGTCTCAGAGTACTTTCAAGCCCTATAAGTTTCTGTTAGCTCTGTTTTTTTCTGATTAAAATTTTATCCTTGTCAATACCATCAACTTGGCTTTCTTGACATTTTTAATCTATTTATTTATACAAAGCTCCCCGTCTTACTATTGTTTGAAGCGATCTTCCGACTGTATGTCTCTAATCTCCTTCATGGAACAGATCTTTATGACTTGGGGTTTTTGCATAAATGTTTTGAAAAGGTTCTGCTGAAGTTCAAATTAGTATTCTTGTTTGGATGATAGTGATGGGAAGAGGCAATGGATAGTGTATAAAGGACTGTGTATATAGTATAATTTCACAGTTGTAGAGCTAGCTTATGCAAGTCAGAGAACTTGTGCTCTCTTGTGCTAATTTTACAGTGATAATAGGTTCAACATATTCTTTGGAGATTTAAGTTATACAGCTAACTAGTGCAGAAGTAGCTATTGTTTTCTAGTCTTTCTGGATGTGTGATTCCCAAGTATTATCTTGATATGCTGTAAGAAATTACGTTGTCTAACAGTGTGATTATCTTTCTCTCCCTTTTGAAAAGCGTCATATTTACTTTATTCTGTGAAAATTGTTCTAGATACTATCTTGTATCCTTGCATGTGTGTGGAATTGATGAATATTTGTGTCCTAATCATTTCTTCATTTGATAATGAGTGGCAGCTCAGCAAAGCTAAGGATGAATACTTGAGTGGGATCTTCATATGGAATACAGTTGTGTATGGAGAGGGGGATGGGGGGGGAGGGAAATGGGGAAATCTGGTAGTTTGCCTGTGCATAAACATCTGAGGGATACCTGTATTGATGCTGCTTCCTTCATAGTTGAAACATTATGTAAAGGATATAGTGGTGGGATATGGTGGGTATTTTGTCGAACTACTTATGAGTAATTTAGGGAGACAAAGAAATTTGCGTAGAAGTGTTGTCAAGTGAAATATGCTTTAAAAAAGGTTCTATTAGAACTGCTGCTGATAAAATAGTTTGTGTATATGCATATAGATGCTTTATTTATGTACATATAAAGTGGTTGATGAAGCTATTCTTTGGAACAGAGGTATGTAATATACTAAGAACCTAAACTTAATTTTGTCAGTATTTGATGATATTTTAGCAGTAATTATGTAAGCAGATAGTGATGGCTTTAGAAAAGGAATAGTAACAGCCACTTGTCAGCAGACAAAATAATTTTTGTGCTTGACTGTGTTTTCTAAGGTTTTTCTTAATGGAGTATTTAACATCAGAGTCTGTGTCTTGGTTTCAGCTGAGAGACAGTGTTAATAGTATGCTGGTTGCTGGTGAGTGATGGGTGCGTGCCTGGGGTCAGGCCAGGCCACTTGGTGGGGGAAGAGCCACTGCCTTTATGGTGCAGTGATAGGCTTGAGGCAGGGCAGAACCAGGACAGCTGACCTGAATATGGCACAAAGTTCTTCCATACCACATGACATCATGTGGAAGGCTGTGTAGCAGTAGGGAATTCATAGAATTGTAGAAGAGTTAAAGTTGGAAAAAGTCCTCTAAGATCATCTCATAAAACCATCAACCCAGAACCACCATGCCTACTAAACCATGTTCCTAAGTGCCACATATGCCCTTTTCTTGATAACCTCCAGGGACTGTGGCTCTACCACTTCTCTGTGCAGCCTGTTCCAATATCTCACCAATCTTTCTGAGAAGAAATTTCTCCTAGTATCCAACCTGAACCTCCCCTGGCATTATCACTAGTTACCTGGGAAAAGGGGGTGACCCCCACCTCCCTGCAGATTCCTTTCAGGTTGTAGAGAGCAGTAAGCTATCCCCTGAGCATCCTTTTCTGCAGACTAAACTCTATTCTCTCAGCTGCTCCTCATTCATTGTCGTTCTTTGCATACACTCCATGGCCTCAATGTCTTGTAGTGAGGGGCCCAAAACGGAACACAGCACTCAAGGTGTGGACTCACCAGTACAAGGACGGGGAGACGATCACCTCCTTAGTCCTGCTGACTACACTGTTACAAGCCAGGATGCCACTGCCCTTCTTGTTCACCTGGGCACATTGCTGGCTCATGTTCATCTGGCTGTCAGCTAACACCCCCAGATCCTTTGCACAGCTTTCCAGCCACTCTGCTCCAAGCTCATAGTGATGCATGGATGCATGAGGTTGTTGAGAGTAAAGAGTAGGACTCAGCACTTGGTCTTGTTAAGCTCATGCAGTTGGCGTCAGCCCAGTGATCCTCTATCCAGATCCCTCTGTAGGGCCTTCCTATGCTCAGGCAGATTGCTTCCTCTCCACTTCATGTCATCTGCAAACCTATTGAGGATGAACTCAATCCCCTCAATTCAGATCATCTGTAAATATATTAAACAGAGCTGACCCCAGTACTGACTCATGGGTAACACCACTAGTGTTGCTGGCTGGATTCAGCTCTATTCACCACCAGTCTCTGGGCCCGGCCAGCCAGCCAGTTTTTTACCTAGCAAAGAGTACACCTGTCCAAGCTATGGGCTACCAGCTTCTCCAGGAGAATAATGTGTGAAACAGAGTCAAAGGCTTTTCTAAAATCTAGGTAGACTACATCCATAGCCTTTCCCTCATCCACCAGGCAGGTCTCCTGGTCATAGGAGGAGATCATGTTGGTCAAGCAGGATCTGCCTTTCATGAACCCGTGCTGGCAAGGTGTAATCCCATGGTTGTCCCACACAGGCTGTGTGATTACACTGAAAATGATCTGCTCCATGACCTTCCTGGATACCAAAGTCAGGCTGATGGGCCTGCAGTTCCTCAGATCCTCTTTCAACCCTTCTTGTAGATCAGTGTCAGGCTGGCAAGTCTCCAGTCATTTGGGACCTCCCCAGTTGAACAGGATTGATGATAAAAGATGGAAAGAGTTTGTGCAATCATTTCTACCAGCTTCCTCTGTACTCTCAAGCAGATCATATCTGGCCCCATGGACTTGTGGCAGTCTGGGTGAGTAGCAGTTTGCTGTTTCCTCTTGAATTATGGGAGGGTTTATTCTGCTCCCCATCCATGTCTTCCAGCTTAGAGGGCTGAATATCCTGAGGATGACTGGTCTGACTACTGAAGACAGAAGCAAAGAAGGCATTGAGAACCTCAGTCTTATCCTTGGTGGTAATATTACCCACTGCATCCAATAAAGGCAGGAAATTCTCCTCAGCCCTCCTCTTGCTGTTAATGTGTTTATGAAAACATTTTTTTATTATCTTTAACAGTGGTGGCCAGATAAAGTTCTTGCTGGACTTTCTGCTTTCTCATTTCCTCTCTGTGTATCCAAGTAACATCATTCTGTTCTTCTGGAGTTGCCTGACCCTTCTCGAAAAGATGATAAACTGTCTTTTTTTTCCTTTTTTCCTCAGAGTCTCAGCAAAAGCTCCCTGTTCAGCCAGGCTGGTTGTCTTCTCTGCCAGCACATCTTATGGCACACAGGGACAGCCTGTTCCTGTGCCTTAAAGACTTCCTTCTTGAGCAGTATTCAGCCTTTCTGTACCCCTTTTCCCTTCAAGACTTACTCCCAAGGAATTCTTTCAGCTAATGTCCCAAACAGTTCAAAGTCTGCCCTCTAGAAGTCCAAGGTAGCAGTTTTCTGACTGCCCTTCTGACTTCATCAGAATTTGAGAACTCTCATTGTTTTTTGGGTGCTGTGCCCAAGACAGCTTCCAACCACCATGTCTCTCACAAGTCTTTTTGTAAACAGCAAGTCTAACAGGACACTTCCCCTGGTAGGCTCTTTTAGCAGCTGTTTCAGGAAGTTATCTTTCACGTTCTGCAGGAACCTCCTAGACTGCTTTCTCTCTGCTGTATGGTATTTCCAGCAAGTATCTGTCAAGTTAAAGTCCCCCATGAGAACAAGAGCTGATGATTGCATAACTTCTGCCAGCTGTTTGTAGAATGCTTCATCTGCTTCTTCATCCTGGTTGGGGTGCTCTATGACAGACTCTTGCAAGGATGTCAGCCTTATTGGCCTTCCCCCTCAATCCTTACCCATGAGGACTCAACATTATGATTTCCAGCATTGAGCTGTACCACATCAGATCACTCCCTAAAATGGAGAGCTACCCCACTGTCCTCCTTCCTTGTCTGTCCTTCCAAAAGAGCTGATGGCCCTTCATTGCAGCACTCTAGTCATGAGAGTGATCCCACTGTGTTTCAGTGATGATAACTAAGCCATAATTTTCCTGCTGCATAATAGCTTCTAGATTCTCCTGTTTGTTGCCCATACTGTGTGCGTTGGTGTACATGCACTTCAGCTGGGCTATTGCTCTCACCCCTAACCTAGGCATGCTTTCCTTAGGCTAATCTCCAGTGAGCCTGGTTTTATCCCCTTCTCCATTCAAACCTAGTTTAAAGCCCTGTCAACAAGGCCTGCTAACTCCTGGGCTAAAATCCTCTTTCCCCCTTTGAGATAGGTAGAGCCATCTGTTGCCAGCAAGTCTGGTTCTAAATAAACTACCCCATGATCAAAAACCAGAATTCCTCCAATGAAACCAACCTCTTAGGCATGTGTTGATCAGGTGGGTTTTCCTGTTCCTCTTAGTATTTTTCCATGCTCCTGAGGGGATCAAAGAAAAGATTACCTGAGCTCCTGCTCCTTCAAGAAAACCACCCCAGTGCTCTCAAGTTCCTCTTGAAAGCCCTCAGGTTTCTCCTTGAGACTGTATCTGCCAACCTGAGCTGCCAGAAGCGGGTAGTAATTGCAGACTAGGGAGCTTCCTGGTACTATCCTGGGCCCCAGAGAGGCAGCAGACTTCCCTGTAGATAGGATCTGGTCAGCATATCGGGACCTCTGTTCCCTTCAGAAGGGAGGTGCCTATGACAATTACCATTGTTATGTTCTTGGCAGAGGCAGTCTTGAGGTGTGGGAGTGGCTGACTCGCCCTAGACAACCCTATGGATGGACCTTCATCAACATACTCATTTGCCTGTCCTTCATGTTCCAGAGCTTCATACCTATTGTGCAAGGGGACCTGGGAAGGCGAGGTAGGCTGGAAGGTGGTTCACCTGCCACCCCAAAGAGGGACCTGTTTCCAGTCTTCCTTGTCTCTTAGGTCCCTTCCTTCTGCCTGATGGTGATAGCCTAGGGGATCCACTGCTGCCGGTGGAGTGTCCCCCTGGTTTCTTTCTTGCCGAGATGGCGGAGTGTGGCTCTAACCATCTTGTCTCCCTTTCACAGTCTCTGAGTTGGCTGCAGGCTCACTGCTGCTTGGGAATTGGCTGGGTGTTGTTTGGCATGTGGTGTGATATTGGGTTTGTAGTAGGGCATTGTTTGCTGGGCAATTATATTGTTAGCTGCGGTTGGTCAAAAGATGGTGAGTAATTGTGTTGTGGATATATACACATAGGAAATATAATTTGTTTCTTTGCATTTCATAATAGTGATACTTATTGCTTCATATATATGAAACGAGTAGTCCTTCGACACCTGCACACATTCAGATATCACTGCTGAAGTTATTTGAGTGATTTTTGAGGTTCATTTTAAAATTTAAAACTGTACTAATAGATATTAATTGGTTTATATATGTAGATAAAACATCTGTACCAGAACAACAAAATTTAACTGAATGTTGGCTGGAAGGTTCAGCCACTTACTACCATGCCACCAACATGCACCTCTCATGCCATGGGCCAAAATAACTTTTGGAGCAGCCCTCGTGTGTGTGTGTGTGTGTGTGTATATATATCCTTTTTTGTCTTAGTAAATAGATTTTTGTCTCAGTTCAATTCTGTTCAGGTTTGTTTCCAGTTCTCTCCTTTTACCCACTTGGTGGGGAGGGAAATAGTGAGCAAGCAGCTGGGTGATGCTTAGCTGCCTACCAGGTTAATCTACAGTAGTCTGACATATTGTTTTGTTAACGTAAAAGTGTGTTTCCAGCTGAAATTATTAATGCAGCTTCATGATATAGGGAGTCTTGTCCATAGCACTAAATACATATATACTGTTAAAAAGAACTCATGGTTTGGCAATATGGTTACTCATAAAGCCTGTAAGAGGATTTAATTTTATATAAGTGAAGGTAAGTAAAACAGAGTTTTTAGCTATGCTTGGTCTTTACTGTTTGCTGCTTGTTTTCCATTTGTGTTACGTACTAGGGAAAATGGGTGGTTCATTGTCTCGTCTGGAGAAATATACACAAAGCAGAACTCAGAAGAAGAGTGAACTCTGATTTCTACTGATAGACGTGAAGGAAGTTTAAGCCTTAACAACACTGTGTAAAACACTGCACCTTATTAGTAGGTGGTTTTATTACTCTGGCTGTTTATCTCTTCCTTCGGCTTGAATGTTTATATGAAAATGTGGGAAAAAGATTCCATCTGCTGTACTTTCACTGCTGTTTTTATTTGGCATAAATAGTTACAGATAAATAAATGAGAATTCCCTTTAACTATAAGTCATTTTTAAATAATGAGGAAGATAGGTCAAATACTGAGATGAAACAGATGCAATCATACAAATTCACATGGTTTACAGAGTTTGATAACATTTGCAGATCCAACTTATTCATATAACAGTTGCAACTTTTTAAATCTTTTAAAAATTACTGTATTTTTTTCTTTGAACTGAATAGAAGATCTTCAGGAACTGTGTATGACACCTTTTTGTGGTGCACTGCAGAAGTATCACCACTGGTACAGTAACAGATTCCGATAAAAAGTATGCCTTAAGCAATTGCATGCTTACCAACACCGTGTGCAGGAAGTATTAACAGGAGGATGGAAGTGAAAACGGGTAAAAGTTAATGTAAAGTTGTTGTATGCCTGTGGGCAGAATTCTTTGCAATGTTTTCTAAAAGCCTTTCTAAAACCTTTCAGTTTAAAGATCACCTAAGAAATATCTTTAGGAATTCTGGTAGCTTGGCAGGACCCAACAGGTTAGAATGTAGGCGTGGAGAGGTGTCACTTGGCACTAAAGAGGCCAGGAAGGTTCTGTAGAGACCCTTGGCAGAACGAGGACTGGCCGCAGGATTATGGTTTTTGATAGAGATTTACTGTTACAGAAAAAGAAATTAAGGGCATAGCATATTAAGTACAATTTCTAGCACCTAGTGTACCTTATAGATGTTCAGAATTTCTAGACTTCTGAGTTTTCAGCCACCCAGATAGATCCTCTGCAAATTGGGCCAAATTTTGATTAATCAGCTCGTGATATAAACTAGACTCAGGTTTAAGTAAAAGAACATGAGTCACTCACTCAGTTCTTGGAGGAAGAAGATGATGGTGGGGGAGTCCTGGACCACTGAGGGATCATGGGTTTTGCCATTCTGCAGCAGTTAGAACCTTAGTCACACTTAGGGCTTGGAGTGCTTGATTTTGTAAATGGTGCTCCCAGTGCTGTTATGCTTCTCTTTACGCTTTCCTATTCCAGGATGGGTGTCACCATCTCTTGGCAACCCAGCAGCTGGATATTGAGAACACTGATGGGCTTAACCACACTGAAGTGAAGTGCTCCCCATGTGGTCTTGGTGACTCAGCACTTGGATCTTGATAACACTAGACCCATCCTTGCCATCTCACTGGATGTCTGTGCACCTTGTGGCCAGAGAGGGAGAAGTGGGCAGCGGTGTACCTTAACAGAGTGTATTGGTTGCAAGATGTTGGGACTGATTTGTAAGAGAATGATACTGAAGCAGGAAACCTACTGTGAGGTTGAAAAATAAGTAAAATTATTAATGTTAACAACATGTAGTTATCAGAGAATCATCGAATGGCCTAGGTTGGGAGGGACCTTAAAGATCATTGATTTCCAAAGGCTTCCAGCCACTAAATCAGGGATTAGATCAGGCTGCCCAGGGCCCCACTGAACTTGGCCTTGAATGCCTGATGGGACATTCACAACTTCTCTGGGCAACCTGTACCAGTGTGTTGCCACCCTATGAGTAAAGATTTTTTCCTAACATCTAACCTAATTTTATCCTCTTTTAGTTTAAAGTCACTCATATTTGGGAAAATACCTGCTCCAATAAGCTTGCTCAATTATCTTTATACCAAAATGAGATGGAGGAGAGTCTTCAGCTTTCTTTATTTGAATAAAGGGGAGTCTGCTGGGGCATACCTCTGTGGCATCTCTAAAAGTATCAGGGGACACAGCCTCTCTTTTATTCCTCTACCCCAATGCTAGTAAGTCCTTTCCCCATTGTCTAAGGTAGTCAGGGTTCACATTCTTCTTTGTTTGCCTGTTGTGTGCTCATTCCCCCCAGTAGGTACCCTCCTTCGTTTCCTTTATTTATACATTGTAATTAGGATGCAGAGTTTGTTGTTTTGCCCAGCTAGAACTGTCTTTGTGTCCTGTAGTCTCTCACTCATTGTTCTGTCCAGCAAAATAGATTTACACAGGTGCTAAGCTAGCTAGCATCTCCTGCCATATACCTGCAAGATAAATTTGTTTAACCAGTTTTTTTTCAGATCTTATTTTGCAAGGACATCTTATCCTTTCTTCTTTCATCTCATCTTTGTCTTATCACTATCTACACATGTAACAAGTCAGTCCCCCTCCTGCTTATTAGCTCTCTTTAAGTATTTTTTTTTTTGTAGTTCTGTACTTACTTCAACCTGCTGACTTTGCTAACTGAATTGCCATGAATCTGTCTAGCATGTCTCTCTTTTTTTTTTCCCTATTTTTGTTTTATAGTTCTCAGTAAACCAGTAGATTTGGGGCTGCTGTTTCATTGAGTGTTCACTAGAATGTTTGACATGATCAAACATACTAGAAAGACTGTGACCTTTCTAAGGTCATAGCAGAATCCTGTTTTTCTTGGCTGGCTGAACTGAAAGTTTTCCTTAGTTCATAGGACTTTTGTCGTCATCTTAACTAGTCATTTGGTGAGTTACAGAATTGTAGGAGTTGGCTTTTTTTTTTTTCTTCCACTTGCTTTGGACGTGCCATCGAGAATAAGCTGTTCCATCACCTTTTCATGAAACAGAGGTGTGTGAGGTGACTCTCTTGTGGTTTCCTATCTCCTCTTTCTTGCTGTATTTGAAGATTGGAATGACATAGGCTTTCCTCCAGTCCTAAGGCACCTCTCCCATTCTCCATGACCTTTCAAAGCGGCTTGGCAATTGCTTCTGCCAGCTCTGTCTGCACTCATGGGTACATTCCATGAGTGCCTATGGATTTCTGCGCCTCAGACTTGCCTGGACAATCTGTTACTAGATCGTCCTTGACGAAGGGGCAGTCTCCCTTTCTCCAGGCTCTCTTCAGGGTATGGGATTCATGAGGGTCAGTCTTAGCAGTGAAGACTGAAGCAAAGAAGGAGTTCAGTAAGTCCACCTTCTTAGTGTCCTCCATAACCAGAGCACTCACCTCATTAAGCAGTGGCCCCACATACTATAGTTTTCCTTTTGCTATTGATGTAGTGGAACTGTGATGTCCCACCTGTAATTATGGGCTTGCCTTTCTTGTTGTCCTTGATCTCCTATGCCAGATTTAATTCCACTGGGCCTTAGCTTCCTCAGTGCATCCCTACATGCCCTCTCAGTGTTCCTATAATTACTCCAGCTGTTCTGTGTGTTTCTGGAATCCCAATTTTAGAACTTTTTTTTCACAAAGCCTTCTGAACTCTTAG
The DNA here is from genome assembly GCA_016647715.1 of Pavo muticus. Lineage (NCBI taxonomy): Eukaryota > Metazoa > Chordata > Aves > Galliformes > Phasianidae > Pavo > Pavo muticus. The sequence continues at coordinate 451,784 of JACDJE010000104.1, forward strand.
CATCTGCTTATAACTTCTCTTTAATGTCTTCTATGGCCTGCTAGATTGGAGCCAGCAATATTTGGAGAGGATGGGATGGGTGGCTAATCCTTCCCTCCCTTCGTTGTCTCTGGAAATGTAGTATTATTTAACTGTGTGCTAGACTTTTTAAACAGCGATGAAAGGAGTTTCTTTGTTTAACTGTAATTGTTATTATATAGTTCATGCTTTTAGAAAAGTGACTTAATTTTGTTTAACCAGAGTTTAGAATTGGTATTTTTAGAGTAGCCAGTTTCCTTGTCAGTTCTACTTACAGCTCTGCTGTGCTTCCTCCTCAGATTACTGTTAGTCTTTATTTCTAGTGGGAGCTAGCAAGCACCTTCTGATCACTTTCAGGGTATGTGTGTGGAAAAGAGGTAAGGGAGAATCAAAACTACATTTTGCTTTGGATTTTTGATGAGCAGGCTATTCAGCAGTTGTCTTTGAGGGAACATTTCTTCAGTGCAGCACAGTCTACTCCCCTCAGTAATAACCAAGTACCATTAAAGGATTTGATCCCATTAAAAATCTGATTTCATATTCAGTGTTTTGCAATTCTTTGCCTTATAATGTAATATGTAAATCAATGTTTTCTCTTTCAAATATTTTGTTTTTATTGTTAAGAAACATAATTTTTTTGTTGAAGGTTAGTCGGTATTTTCATAAACGAGTTAACTCTTGTTACACTTTGGATTTTATGAAGCAGCCTGTAACTGTGGTTCAACAAGAAAAGGAGTATCCGTTAATCTTTTCTAGCCACAAGGAAAAAGTACGTCACTAGTTTTGATCTACCTTGACTTTCTACTTTAGCTAGTGAAAATTTCTTTGAAATGAGATTGCTGTGCATATCAGGCATCTTCATTTAAAATTGAAGCCTTTTCTATGGGATATGTCCTGTTGTTCCTCTCTTCCTGTTGCCCGCAACTCCTCAAAATACACCAGTGTGAAGCTCAGTTATTGATGTCCGAAGGAACTAATTCTAGAAGTAAACTACCTTAAGGCCTAATACCTTCATTAACTTCCTTTGAGCATTTTTCCTGCATGAAGTTTATAAACTTTTAATTTGTAGAGGGGCCTCGACCTCCTGGCCATGCTTTTCTAGATGCAGCCCAGGATACAGTTGGCTTTCCAGGCTGTGAGGGCACATTACTGGCTGATCTAGATGTGGTTTTGATGAAAATATAGGTATCTGTAATAGTTGTACTAGCTTATGTTTTACTGTAAGTAAATTAGTTGTTGTTTCACTGTTGGGAGACTTTCAGAAAAGTTTAAGGTAAAATTACTGTTCTTTGGAGAGCAGGTAGGGCACAAAGGAAGCAGAAATGGGAATTGGTTAAATGCTTAACTTTTTAATGAGCTTCTAATTTTCAATTTTTGGCCAGTGAACTTCTTTTTATTATTTAATAGGTACACATGTAACTCTCAGGTTAGACTTAGTAAATTTCTGTCGTGTTAATTTTTGAATTTAGCGTTTGATTTGTTCCAGTACTTATGCAGACAGTGTAAACAAAAGAGGATTAAGATATGACTAGATTTTTAAAAATTTACTTGAACATATTCAGAACATGCAGTACAGCTTTGGCCATGCTGCATTTGTCCAAGTTTAAAGGACAAAGGTATTTTAGTATAGTTTTGATTAAAAGGTTGTTTATAATCATGCTTTTAAAAGTCTGATCTCTAGAAATTCAGAATGCTTATCAGACAGTTTTCTTGTCAATGTAAATTGATCATAATTCCTCAAGTATAGGTTTATGGTTGTTGTTAATGGTGTCAGGATAATAGTGGGACTCCCTGGAATTTCTCTGGTCTGGTTAGAATGTACCACTGTCAGATTAGAGAGATCATAATGAGAGTTTGCTAGGAATTAAATTAAGACAGACTGTTCAAGGAAATTATTTCAATATTAGATTCTGGAAAAATAGAATCAGATCTAAAGAAGGAGGATTAAATATTGGAGTTATTGCTACAGAACTTTATTTTCTTGTGTGTAAGGTATAAGACTAACTTGAAGTGTGATGATTTAGAGTTCATCGTGGATTTTTGTTTGGTCTGACCATTTCAAGTTACAGCTAGAGATTATGAATGTGAAGGTTTCTCCCTCAGGAGCCTGGTTGACCTCATGCTTAATAACTGCTGCGTAACAAGTATTTATGGTTGGTTCTGCAGAGTGCAGAAAAGGATAAGCCTTGGTTGTTCAAGTAACAGAAGCTAAGCAATACTGGAAGAGGCGGTAGTCTAAAATTGCTTCCATTATTGGTGAATTTGTAATCAAAATACAGTATATAAGCCATAAATATCCCATCTGATGCAACAATTAAACGTTAACTAGAAATCCACACCAATCTTTGCATATGTTACCCGCTTACCATGTACTGCTGTGATTTCAGAAGGATGGACAAGATAAGTATGGTGGGCTTTTTAGCCGTTATGCCAGTATTTGCCAAAGTTCTGATACTTGAAGCACTTATTTATGGATTAAAATTTGTAGCAGCACCACAGATCTGTGCGTGTGAGCAGATGTAGTTGTTGGGACAGGCACAGGGTGCACTCTGTCTCAGGGCCTCTTACTTTTCCCAGGCAAATAGTGGATGGACAGAAGGCACATCCCTTCTCAGTGCTCCTGCATTCTGCACACGTTAATTATAAAGGAATTTTATAGCTTCAGTTCTCTGGGCAAGAACTTGAGAAATAGCTGGAGAGTTTTGTCCAAGCATTTCTGAGGCTTCCTTAGTTGTTATCTCTTTAAAGCATGAATATTTTTGCTGCATTTTCAATTATTAAAAAAAAAAAAAAAAAAAAAAAAGTGAAAAAGCCAAAGACTAGAGTATAAAGGACTGTTTATTTATTTATTTTTTTTTTTTAAAAAAAAAGGTAGTAATGCCTATAGAAGACACTCCTACTCAAGTCAGTAGAACAACTGCGATGAATTCATGTTGTCATTACAATTCATCTTGTCATTAAAAAATGAAGCAAACAGTAAGTGTTTTCTTGTTGTCTGCTGTAAAGATGGTGAAACTAGGTTTTTGCCCTGTTTTGGAATGTCTTTTTCCTGCTTCAGTTGTTTGGTGAAGGGCACTGAGTTCTTATCTTCATGGACCGCTTACTCTTACTTTATGACATGTCAGACAGTAGCCTGTAGTTTAACAAAGTAAACTCTATTGCAAATTAAGGTAACAAAGTTTATCTTCCTCTTCCTTGTAGCACAATGGCTGACAATAAAGCAAAGTCGACCAAACCTGCAAATAAGACTCCTCCAAGGTCTCCTTCAGATCCAACTAAGGACCGAGCTGCAAAACGATTATCCTGTGATTCAAATAGCTCCCATGAGGGAGCTGTGGCAGGAGAAACAAGTGCTCTGGAAGAGGCCTTTAGAAAATTTGCTATCCATGGTGATACAAGAGCCACAGGAAAAGAAATGCATGGGAAGAACTGGTCTAAGTTATGTAAGGACTGTCAGGTGATAGATGGGAAGAATGTGACAATCACAGATGTTGACATTGTCTTCAGTAAAATCAAGTAAGTTCCTTTCTGCTATTGTTTCTTTGTCTCTCCAATATGTTTTGTGGATAACCATCTAAATTTATCTTTGATTCCTCAAGGACCTTGTGAGTCACTATGCTTTTGTCACAGTCAGTCTCTTTAAATGCTCCTTAGTGAAGCTGTTGCTTTCAGTTTCTGCCTGCTACATTAAACCCTGTTCAGAATAGCAGGTGTTGAAGAGTAATGCAGTGCAGAGAGATGGAATAACCTGTATCTGTCTTGATTATGTCCTAACAAACATTTTTTTTTTTAACTACAGTAAATGCTGTGAATGTTTCCTGAATAATATCGGAATGAAGTCAGGATGTAGTCTTACATCTTGACAAAATTCAGCCTCAAAGAACTGAGGCTAAGGTGGGTTATATACTAAAGCCTTTTTCCATACATAGTGTTAATGTCCAGCAAAACAGCTGCTCATATTTAAAGCGTAGGGTACTGGTCACACCAAAGTGGTTATTTTTTTTCTTGACTTTATATGTATGATGCTGGCATTTATTTTTATAATTTCTTTAGCTTTTGTCAACTTCAATTCTCTTTCATTACGGGAAGTAATAAAATCTCGATACTACTTTCTCATATTGGTGTCTGGGCAAGTTAGTGATAGGGCAACTCTGATAATTAGCTGATTTAAAGTAGTATCTGTTGTGATACCTGCCAGGGTAAAAATGAATCCAGTTCCATTCTGCAGGAGTCAGTTGTGAGGTGGCAGGGACTTAGGGCTGAAGAACGTCAGTGCATTACATTGCCATTGATCAGCAGCCTCTGCTTAGCTCAGGGTTTCTTGTCTGCTTCTGTGGAGTGTGCCTGTTCAGCATTTTCTCAGATTGCTGTTGAGTGGACATTTCAGAAGAGATATGCTGTCTTTCTCCTCTCCCTCCTTTACTTAGTAGTTGGAATACTTTTGCATTTGTTGCAGTTACCTTAATTGTTTATTGGTTACTTACTCTTTCCTTATTTCCATATGTATAATTTATTTTAAAACTACTTTTCCTTTCTTTCTCTTTTGTTTCAGATTTAACCCTAAGCTAAAGGTTAATGATAAATTTGGAGTGCATCAAGAAAGGCCTACTCAGTATATAAACTCCTTACTTATCTTACAATGAGCTATTTCCAAACAGAGCACTAGGGTGTTTTGTGTGTCATTTTTGTTTGACAATTCAAGTTTTATTTTATTTTTTTAGCATCCTTGTTGAATGGAAAACATTGAACACTGTAAAAGAGTTTCCAGCACCTAAGAAGCTGCAGTGTACTGCTCCCATGCCAAATGAAAGAGTTAAGTTTTTGGGTATCTGAAGGCTCTGTACTTCACTGCTGCTTTTATGTTCACCAGCTTCGCTCTTATCTCACAAGACAGACTTTGACCCGTAATTCTGATAGCCATCCACAGAGTTTCACTGAGATGATGTTGGTGGCTATTGGAAGTTGGCCAGGGAACACAGTCCATGTAGTAGAAGAAATGTTTTGTTGTATAAGATTACAGTTGTATCTAGTCAAACAGATTTTCTGTCAGGTCTTTGACTGGTAAATGAGTGTGTTTAGCAGAGTTTGTTTTCTAGCCAGCAATGCTTGTATGACAATGGCAAGCTTTGTTAGAATACTAGAAAATAAGTACTATATCTATGTATAAGGTCCCTGTTTGCCATCTTGCTAACCTTCTCAGGATTGATTTATTGTTCTGCTACAGATGCTTTATTTATTTATTTTAAATATTTTAGCTTAACTGCTATACTTGAAAGCAAGTTAAGTTGCAATGGTATTCTATGAGAAGAAAACATCTTACAAATTACTGGGTTTGAAATTTTAATGACCGGACCAGAAATATTATTTCACTTTTTTAATAACTTTAGCTTGGGCTTTCTGGTAAAATGTGGAGTTTAATATACATTGAAGTAAGTTTTAGCTTACTCCAAGAATTTCTTTATCCACTTACTATCTCTATTGTATATTGACATCTGTCCTTTGTATTTGACGTGTTAAGAGTGGTAATGCATTCTGGGTATACTGAGCTTAGCGGCATGCAACTTGCAGATATGCAGTAGCATTTAGAAATAAATGGTTTTCATGGGAAGGGGAATTCCGTGATTATCCTTTTAGTAGCTGAAACGATTGCCTACTTTCTTGGAATTTTTGTGTATTAACTGACTTGTTTCTTTTATGCAACTCTTCCAGAGTTGCAAAAGTTTATTGATCATGCTTTAGTGTGCTTGCAAGGTGGGTTGAGTGAATCTTACTTCCTTAGAGAAAACAATCTCATTGGTGACACAAGAAAAGTGCACATAAATGTTCTGCATCTAGTGTGAAAAATGTGTCTGCATTCTTGTTAATCCTGCAAGACTGAGAGACACAACACAACAGTCTAAGAACTTGAGGGTTTTCTGTATTAAGGAAAGCAGAATATCTAATAATAGGTGTTACTGATCTCTGACCAGCACTCTGGCATGTTGTTCTAGGAACTTAAATTTCTTTGTTGAGGTCAACAACTGCACTCAGGAATGTGGTATGTTAGCTATGCCATACACATACTTCATTTGTTGTATGTAGTTAATATGGTAATAGCCATGATATAAATGCCTCTGCTGTTATTTTAGAAGTGTTATCACTCAGTACTACAAGAGAATGCTTTAAGCACTGCCATAAAACTGTTAATTCTATGATATTATTAGACAGAAAAATCAAAATATTTCTGTTTATACTGACATGTTACTATGGTTGCAGGCAGGCCTGGGTGACATCAGGGCTTGGATCCATTATGAGCATTTATTTAGGTAGTTGTCTCCATGGTAACATTTGTTTGTTTTGATGTTACTATGTGTTAAATCTTAAACAAATTTTTGCAGTTCTATACAGGATTGTTATTGAAAGCTGTAGTTTAATCTACAGAAGCTTTATAAATATACCATACTCTCCACCCTTTAAAAACATTTTTGGTGAAATATCAAATGAGAGCATAATTGCCCTCTGAGATTCCATTAATAGTTTCTTATGTTGCTTTGACATGTTTTCTTGTTGCTGAGGAAGCCATGTGTTCTAAAGGCCAGAAAACACTCCTCCATCTTTCTGAGAAAGGAAGTTTTTGTTCCCATGGAGAATCTTCACAACAATTTTCATGTGCCCTGAACAGTTCCACTCATACTCTATATTTAGTACATCTTGCAGAGTCAGCTGTTTAGCCTAGTTCCCACACTCTGGGTCTGTCAGGTCTCTACAGGAGTGCTTCCACCTGAGATCAGCCTGGACTTAGTTCAGCAGTAGTTAACCATTGCTACAAGACTGTGAAAGATTTAAAATTGATGTTTTCACGAAGAAGCTGGCAAGATTTTGTGCCTATCTTCCTTATTTGTCAATACTCCAAAAGTAATGCCTCCTACTTATTTCTATGGACAGTACAACAGATACAAAGAGTGCAATAACACTACTTGATAGAGCAGATTTTCAGCTACAAAACACTGTTTTTCAACATAGTCACCACTATTAGCTATGCATTTTTCCCAGTAGTGAACAAGAGTGTGTATGCTATGCTTGTGAAAGTCTGCACCAGCAGAGGCGACCCATGCTTTCACAGCTGCTATGTTGACATCATTGCTAGGAAAATGTTGCCCATGCAGTCCATTTTTCATTTACACACAGTAGGAAGATGCCAAATCTAGACTGCATGGTGAGTGTGGTAGGACAGTCCAGCCAAGATAGGCAATGTGCTCTACAGTTCTCAAACTGGTATGGGGCCCAGCATTACTGTGTTGCGAGAGAAAGGTTGTCTTCCTCTCTGGACTGACTCTGGTAGTTCAAGCCTGCAGCTTAGTCAGCATTGCAGTGCATCAGTCAGAGCTGATGGTTTGTCTGGCTTCCTGGAAATCCAGAAGGATCACCCCTTTCCTATCCCTGAGCACCAACCAAACTGTTTAAGTATCATGGTGAATACTTCAATTTTACACTGTTACTCTCCTTTCATGATTGTGGCACAAGCTTCTGGGGATTCTTCTAAACCTTTGATGGCAAAATTGAGATAGAGGTCCTGTTGAATCCAGAAAATTCATGATTGCTTATCTGTATCAACTGTATCCTGCTGCAAACAGGCCAAGCCTATGCAGCAACATAACTTTCAATAGATGCATTTTTCTCCTGCAAATTGTAGTATTCTGCTGTACTATGTTCTTTTTGTGTATGTGTGTACGTTTGTTGCCTTTTTAACTGTCATTTCCTTTTGTCTCAGTAATTCTGTTTCTTAAGCATGTTTGTTGCTTTAGATCAAAATTGTGAATTGAATGTTTAGCTCTTTGCAGTTCTCATTGCTCTATAAACTGGTCTTTGCCTTTCAATCTCAAGATAACAGATAAACCAAAATTTGCCAGAGTTAGTAGAGGTGACATAAGAAAGAAAGTGAGAGAGATCTTGGACTTTTGATAAGCTTGTCAGGGTTTAAAAGACTACAGCTTTAATTTTCTGTGTTTGGTCTGAGGGCTATTGCTCTTCCAGGGAAATGGAAATCTTCTGGGGATTGTCAGTAAGGCTTTCTAATTGGATCTCCTTCTAGGAGAAGGTTTGGACACTAAACCCAGAAAAATCATGTATTCTGAAGAAGTTAGATGAATTTTTTCTGTTATTATCTGTGGGAATGTATACTTCCCAAAGTTCTCTGGACTATTTCTTAACAGGCATAAAAGTACAAGACTCTAGAAAAGGAGTAAGCCATCATAATCTAATGAGAAGAATTAATTCTTTTGACTCTTCATCTCTGCTGACACAGCAGAGCATTGTACCACTTAGTGCCATTTGTGATCATGAGCACCAGCAGCTGCAGAGCAATGGTGATATTTGGCACCAGGCTGTGACTCCCATGACACATGACAGCACTAGCTTCATGGCCCAGATGTCTTGAATCTTTATTCTGCGCCTTTCAGCTGAAAACATTGTTTAAAAAAAGATAGTAAACTAATGACTGAAGCAATTGTGTTGATAGTGACTGTATAATTTATGCTGTGCGAAAGATAGGACTGATAGTTTTTATCTCATAACAAGGATGTTTTGTTTTTCTATCAGCCAGCAACAGACATAGTGACACTGTAACATGGTAGTAGTTCATTCACCACAACTGAAAAATCAGTATAAGAAAACAAGATCTGTGTTTACTGATTGGAGTTCATTATCCAAGATCTCCAGGTATACTCATTACAATATACCAGTTAACGCTGGATTTGTCTGTTTCCTGATATTTGAGGTGTTTGTTACTCAGCATGGAGTGGTGTTGAGCTTTTGAAGGGAACTGACAACACTGAGAACTGAGATGTTACTTGACTTGCGAGACCCAGAGCAGCATGGGATTGATATGAGAAGCTACTGAAGTGAGAATCTGTAGAGGAGACAGCAGCTTGGACTCATTATCTGGTACAGTCTGTATTTAACAAAAAAAGTATGTTCAAGTCTGCAGCAATGAGGGTCTGTGCTGTGGGACAGGTGGAGTGGTGACTACGCTGCTTACTGTCCTATCCAATCATTTTCCCCAGGATAATTCGTGGTACTAGGAGAAGTTAGTTAAACCCATTTTGATTCTCATTATGCTCAGTCTACCACATATCTGGAAATGGGTCACTGGGTTGGAAGAACTGCAGGGGGTCTCATTTGCCCCCTGATGAAATGACCATTAGTTGACCCTCCTTAGCACCCAGGTGGAGTTTGCTAGATCTCTCCATCACCCTCTGTCTGTTACTGCTTAACAGGTATGCATGGTCTGAGAAGACAAGGACATCAGCCTGGAAAAGTGCTGTCTTGCCTTTGCAAGGTCCCCTACTCCAGCCACACTCTTGTTAGTGTGGTGGTTGTCTTTTACTTTTCTAGCAAGTATTTGGAACGTTAACCCTCTTGCTTATCAGTTTACAGTAGCACACCGATGTTTTAGTTGCTGCTGATCAAGAGGCTGTACAGAGCCGAGACTTCTCCATAGTATCTTGCCAGCAAGGAGGCTTGAGAGGAGCACAAGAAGCTGAGAGGGACAGAACCAGGACAGCTGACCTAAACTGGCCAGAGATATTCCATACAATATCACGTCATGGGGAAAAACTATAAACTATGGGGAGCTTGCTGGAGGGGCTGCTGCTGCTTGTGGACTGACTTGGTCAGTGGGTGGTGAACAGTTGCTTGTACATCACTTGTTTTGTAAATATATATATATTCTTATAATTACTGTTATTTCTCTCTTCCTTTTCTGTCTTAGTAAATAGTTTTCTTCTCAGCCTACAAGTTTCACTACTTTTTTTTTTTTTTTCCCAGTTATCTCCCCCATCTCACTGGGGGCATGGAGAGTGAGTGAAAGGCTTGTGATGCTGAGCTATCTGCTGGGTTAGACCACAACAGTAAGTTGATAGATAAGTATCAAATATAAGAAAACAATGATAGCTGGACTGGAAGGAGAGGCCAGAGAGATAATCTGAAGCAATGAAGATATACTGTTGGTAGAAGAGAATCAGGTCTGAGAATACTTGAGCAAACTGGATACACTTAATTCCATGTGCCATAATGGGATGAACTCAGGAGTTCTGAGAGAACGGGCAGATGCAATTGCTAAGCTGCTCTCAATCTTTGATTGTGGCAGTTCGTTGAGAAGTGTATGAAGATTGGAATACAGTAAATGTTACTCCTGACTTCAAAAAGGGATATGTCGTTAGCTTCACCGCCTTCCTGGGGAAGATAATCAAGCAGCTGATCCTGGAAACGAAGCCATTTCCAGGCATGTGAGCAACAAGAATATCATTAGGAGCAGTCAGCATCCATTCACCCAAGGAGAAGTCAGCTTGACCAACTTGAAAGACTTCTACAGTGAAGTGTCTGGCCTGGTAGCTAAGGACAGAGCAGTGGACATTATCTGTCTCTATAAGGCCTTTGAAACGCTGTCTCCCGTATGATCCTTGTAAACAAGCTGTTAATATATAAGCTGGATGTGTACAGTGAGGAGGATCAAAAACTGGCTGAAAGTCTGGGCCCAGAGGGTGATCATCAGTGGACTGGAGTCTAGTTATGGGTCAGTAACTATTGATGTACCCTGTGGATGAATACAGGGTCCAGTCCTGTTCCACATATGGTTAATAATATGGATGATGGGGTGGAGTGTACCCTGAGAAAGTCTACAGGTGGCACAAAACTGGAAAGAGTGGCTAATACACTAGAGGGTCATGCTACCTTCTAGAGGGACCTTCAGAGAATGGAGAAATGCGCTTATAGGAGTCTCAAGCAATTTGGTAAGTAGAAGTGCAAAATCCTGCACTTGAGAAGTAGCAACCCACTAATATATGCCAGGGACCAAAGAGCTGGAAAGCAAATCTATGTTAAAGGCCCTGGTGTTCACCTGTTTTGGTGGATGCCAAGTTGAGTATGGGCCAACCAGTGTGTGCCCTTGCTGAAAGGAAGGCTGTAAGCGTGTCCTGGGCTGCATTAGGCATAGTGTGTGGCAGCAAGTTGAGAGAGGTTATTCTTCCCTCTCCGTGGCCCTGGTGAGGCCACAGTAGCACTACTATGTCCAGTTTTGGACTCTGCAGTATAAGAGTGATATGGACATAGTGAAATGCCAAGGTGAGGATAAAGGGACTGGAGCATCTCTCCTACAAGGAAAAGCCAAGGGAACTAGCGCTATTCAACCTAGATAATAGAATTGGTCGTATGTTTATTCATTGATCTGGGTGGAAGCATATGAATGTGTATGGATTTAGTGTGCTGGTCTGTTTGTTTTTTTTGTTGTCACCACAGTGCAGCATCTGCTTTCTGAAAAATGTAAAGTGTTAGCCTATTTGTATTGAGCTGTTTTTTCGTTATGCTTCAGTTTCAGGTTAACTTGTTCCATAAAAATATCTCAATGTGTTTTGTATTTCCCCATTCTTTTTTTGCGATAAGGTCACTCTGAAGCTATTAGGAAAAGTGTGCTGAGCAAAACTGTGCCCTCAACACAGAATTTGTTTTCTGACATTTCTTCAAACACGAAACCTTGGAGACTCAATTTTCAGCATTTCTTAGCTGATTGCAATTATGCATACTTCAAAAATTCTGTGTTCACCAACTAAAACTTTTTTTTAAATCTATGTTTGCATACATAGTGTTCTAGATTTCTATATAATCTGAACTAGAAACTGTCTGCCAAATAATCACAAGAGGAATAGAGAATTTGGAGACTAGTTGAGAAAGTTTGAATTTGGTATATGGATTACCTTTGGCTTTTATTTTGTCATGTGAAGAGGACTGAAAAAATGTTTGAGTAAAGGCATGCTAGATGACTTTGAAAATAACTCTTAAAGCACCTCTAAGTTTAGTTTATTTTGTATTTTCTTATATCTGTAAGAATTAGGTTGGACTCATGGATTTCCTATTTTGTTTCTCATTTCCTGTTTTTCTCTTTTTTTTTTCTCTTTTTTTTTTTTTTTTTTTTTTGGAATGATAGGCACATACCTTTTTTTTTTTTGTGCATTTGTTTGGAGTAAGCAAACCAGGTTTGTTCCTGGTTGGAGTAACTTGATGTTTCTGCCAGCTCGTAGCTAACTGAACAATGCTTTAAAACATGTTCTTGCTTTGGATGAAGCGTTGAAACACCGATCTAGTTCTCAAATGTATGCTTAATAAAAAAGAAAAATCTATTGTGGCCAAAGGAATATTTTGCACATCTAGATGGTTATAGGTTTCCTGTTTTCTGCTTTCAAAATAATGCAGTTGTTTTCAGATGATTTTCTGTTGGATATCTCTTCAAATATTCTTCTTCTCTAATTGTAAACAGTTTGAGAGACTGTTCTGGCCTCAGTCTGCCTGTTCCCTTGATTTCTGTTCTGTAAAATGCTGGCTGTTGGCAATGCAGAAAAATTACCTTAGTAAATTTAAGTCACTTACTGCTCTTCTAGAGCACATGAAGACAAGAAGGAGTTGGGGAGCAAGGAAGGTTTGTGAACATGGAAGTATGGAAATTCAAATCTAAATGGGTTGCTCCTAAGGTGAGAAGGTTGGTGGGCTTTTTTTTCTCCCCCAGAGCTTTCATGTGACCCCCCCCCCCCCCCCTCACCCCCATAGTTCTCCCTTTCCTGTGAGACAGTAGTTCTCCAGAAGGGCAGATGTGCAGTTTCTTCCTTATTTTAGGTTATGTATCTTGTTTTGTTGGAGAGAGAAATTGGGGTATATCTGCTGTGTGTATATCTTCTCTCTGAAGTCTCCTTTCTTTAAGCATATGGTTTAGCTCTGGGCAGTTGATTATGCCTGACAGGTTCATTGTGGGTTTTTCTGCATAAGACCTCTGCAAATGAACTGCCATTGTATTTAGTTTTTCTTCCTCCACTTGATGTACCATTCTTGATTTCACACCTTTCTTTTTCTATCCATGGCCAATGATTCCCAAAGTCTGAGCTTATGCTCTCAGTTAAAGCCAGTTGTTTATTTTCAGTATTACCATTTTCTCATATGTCCAGCAGAAAATGTCTCTACAAATAAACGTATATCTAGGTTCTCTGCTTCTGTCTTCTGATTTATTAAAACAACCCAACATCCATTCACTCTTACTTACCTGAGCATATCATACCCTTCAGTAGATTTCACTGTTGTTGAGCTTTCATTGGAATCAGAAATTGCTTTTACGCTTATATAAGATTTGACATGATGAAATTCCAATCTCATGAAATCCTTTGAAAAATTGGAGTGTTGCTGTTTTATAGCCATCCGGCAGTGATATTTTCTTATTTGGACAAGCTTATAAAAATCTGTTGGTTTTCAACCCTGTGTCATTAAACTCTAAAGGCAAATCCCATCTCAGATTAGATGAGACTGATGCTCTGGCTTCCATAGCATCATTCTTCTGTGTTGTTTAATGTTTAAATTATGTTTTAAAAAGAAGAGAGACTTTAATGTATAGTATTAAATATAATTTTCTCTCTGTAAAAAAAAACAAAACAAAGCCCATCAAATTACTTGACTGTGAAATGTAAGTAAACTTATTTTATCTTGGTGGTATGATCACTAAGAAATAGCTGCAGTGCCTGAGTAACAGGTGAATATGAATTAAAGGATGCTTTTTGTGTTCTTTTTCCTTTATTTTAATTTTCTTCATTTGGTGAGTTTTTGTTTATTCTGAACAGTAGTTTCTGAATTAGAGTGGGAATTTTGTCAAAGGCGTCATTGCAAATAGGAAAGAATGTCTAGAATACAATAAGAACAAGCAATAAAATGTTCAGATTGTAATTGTAATTTTACTTGAACTTTGTAGTGATTTAAGAACATATCTTTGTAACACTCTCACCCACCCACCCTTCACCTTGCCATCATATGAATTGGCCAAACATATTTGAAAAATACTGTTTTTATAGAAATAAAGATCCTATCTGGTAATATAAAAAAAACCTCTCATAATGCTAGACTTTGTAAAAAGATGGAACTATGCTTTTTGCTTGAAATAGCGCAAAAGCTTGGGGAAAACAAAACAAAAAAAATATTCCAGGAAAGTTGGTAGCACGAGAAAGTTTCTCTTAATGAAATTTTAAGAAAAAATTGAGAGAAGAAAGACATTTGGATAATATGTTGCTAGTAAAAAATCTCGGATGTTCACTGTTGTTGCATAAGAATTAGTTAGATTTGGTTCATTTTCTCTTTACCTGCATGATGGTTTACTTTGGAGGTCTTAATGAAGCCTTAATTTAAGCTCTAATGTCTCGAGACTTGATGATTTAAGAGCTTACAATGTTAAGTCCTATTTAATAATGCAATTTTTCTTCGAGTTCATGTAATTGTTTGAATTTTTTCTCAGTGAAATAAGATGTGGTATCACATAATCATGCAACATCTAGTCCTTCTTAGTGAGATACTTTTTTTTCTCTGTTCAGTTTCACTAATAACAATAGCACTGTCTCTTAAACATGTGATTTCTACTTAGGAGTCTTGTTTTTTTTTTTTCTCTCCTCTTTGAAGTGCCACACAATGTTCTTGGAATTGGTTAACTGCTCTCATCAAAGGTAACATGTCTTACCTGAATGTCAGCGCAGTCAAAACATAAATGTTACATATGGAGAGATAGCAGTAAAGAAGGTTACTGTCAGCCAAAATCCAGTTGTTTTTTAGCTGGTGCTAACAATACAGTTCATCATCCTTGGTATCCTTTGTCTCTGACTTTCATGTACTTAAATTCAGGTTAATAAATTATATGACAGAAGTCCTACAAAATTGCTATTAATGCAAAATCTTTGTGATCCTTTTTGTATTCAATAATATTAGATTATTTTTATATATATTTTATATTCAATACTTAGTTTTGTTTAATTCATTTGGATTAATTGCTTGGGGTCAAATGTGTTCTCTATTGCTTAGTGGATATTTGCCTATCGATTGTTGCCCTTGTTTGATGCTAGGTTCCTTTCAGCAGTGCTTGTATACAACATATTTTCACTGAATGTAGACTGCTCTCCCTTTTAATCGAACATTTTAATGCAGTAGAGTCTGAATCAAAGTAAACCTATCTGCTGTTATTTCCCTGTGACAGGAATGTGTCCGCTCACATGGGATTGTTGGTGAGCTCTAGACTGATGGTTTGTATAGTTCCTATTTTTCTTTTCCTTGATGATCAGGCAATGAGTACATGTGCATTGCTCAACTCTAAAAGAAAGTACAGATAATGTTGATTCTTTGCTAAGTCTGGTCAGCTGTAATTCTTTTGCCATAAGCCTCTACACTTTAACTACAAAAAGCTATAGTGGTTATATAATCTTCCACTTGAAAGAGGATGTGCTTTTTAAGTGTGATGTGCTGTAATAGGAAAGAGCTTCTTATCACTAGGTTGTATAAGCTTGTCATAGCCTGGGGAAGATTGTTGAATGAAATCATTAGGTATTGATAACTGTAATTAAATTTTCATCTGTCTCTAACTGCTTTCTAGGTCAATGCAGTTGCAAAGAAGTTTCTGCCTCCATCCTCTGTGATCTCTGTGTGTGTTCTCAGTAGAGTGAATATCCTTAAGATGGCAAGAAGGAAAGAGAGCTTTGAATAAACTCAACTCTGAGTTTATTCAGAATATTCTGAATAAGAAACTGGAATATCTGCAGAAGGATGATTCTTAGGCACTGTCTTTCTGCTTCAGCACTAGTTTGTCCTCTAGTATATGGGATCAAGGCCTGTTTCTAGGGTGTCTTTTTTTTTTCATTTTGGTTTGTTTTGTTATTTTAAGGCTGTATCTTGTATAATTCTGTACTGATAAGCTGCTTCTGCTGCCAATTGCTCCATGTCCCTTGGCAGTTAACTTTCACCTGAGTTGTACTGAGAAATAGTGCCTGTTCTTCATGTATGCAAATAATAGGTTTCTATGTTCCTGAATAACTCTGTAGGTTTCATGTCTTTTACTAGATTCTTGCCCAGAAGTAGACAGCATGTGGAGGATAAAAGCAGTATGTTTGTGATGAAGTTTGTATGTTTTAGACTTATCTGTTTTGTGTGTGTAAAGTTTCTGCATTCCTTGAGTAGAGTTCAGGAATTCACAACCAGAAAATCTCTTTTCTTTGTATAATACTTGAAAGATTTTTATTAGTAGCTAACTGTTGCATAGATCTGCACAGATGTGTATTCTTAAATAGCGAGATGCAACATTATTTTTATTGTCTTAAACTGAAAGAAAAAAACAAAACCCAACCCACTACTCTCTTAAGCTAATTTCATCTGTTCTTCCAATCCCCATCTTTATGATCAGATGTACTTTCTGCTTCAAATTTTTCTTAATATCATCCTCCTTGAATTCAATAATCTCTATTTGTCCCTTTTACTTGTTTTAGAGTGTTTTCATTTGGAAGCTTATACCTATTGCATGTTTTTGCCAAGTAATTTTCTTTCTCCTCTCTCCCTCTTCATTCCCATCTGTCCTGGTTTCACTTGGTCAGTATGCATAAGGTTTGGGAAGTCCAGTGTGTACCTCAAGGGACATTGATATTGAACGAGAAGGGGCAATAATCAACGTTATTACAGCAACAATCTCCTAGATTAAAGTAGAATGAATTCTTACCTTTTTCTCCGCACCATAACTCACTCCAGTGTGTATCAGTCCAGCATCGTACATCATCTCTCTGGACTGTTATAACAGATGGAATCCTAGTTGTGGACAAAATAAACTCTGTGGACAATTTAGAAGGGTGGCCCACAGACGATAGCAATGATACCTATGTAATTAATCAGGGTGTGTGACAAAGTGTTAGGTGTAAATGGTATGGAATAAAAGATGAATATTGTCCTAGTTTCAGCCAAAACTGTTAATTGCGCACCAATGTTTTGATTGTTGCTGATGGGAATGCGCCTGGGGCCAGGCTGTGCCACTCAGCAGAGAAGAGCCACTGCCCTTATGGCGTGGCGTGACAGCAGGTTGTGGGGTAGAGCCAGGGCAAGTGGCCTGAATTAGGAAAGGAATTACTCCATACCATGTGAAATCATGCGGAAGGCTATAAATTTGTGGGGGCCAAGGTGCAGCTGATGCCTGGAGTTGCTGGGCATTGTTCAGTGGTTGCTGAGGACTTGTAGTGCTGGTGGGATGTTGGTTGGCAGGCAGTTGTACTGTTAGCTGGGCATCAGTCATTGGGTGGTGAACAATTGCATTGCAGCTAGCTATACGTATATATATATATGTTTCCTTTTTTCCCTTCTGTCTTAGTAAATAGCTTTTATCTAAATCCACAAGTTGTATTCTATTTCCAGTGCTGACAAAGATACCTGCTAGTGGTGCAGTGAACTACTGAAGTCCTCTTGCTTCAGATTTTTAAAGCATTTCACGTGCTGTCACATCTTCATGTACTTAGAATGATCTAGATGTATTGTACTTGTCTCACTAGAGAACAAAACAACTATTGCCTGGAGGTGAATTGGTACTTCTGTGTCCTCCTTCTGTCCTTGCTGCCCTCTCCTTGATTCCAGAGAAATTTGTATGAGTTGTATATTGCTGTCACTGTGTTGCGAAGAATACATCTTGGACTGCATTTTTCTCTGTGCCATGCTTGTTGTTTTGCTGTCCCTGAATGATGATAAAACTGATAATGGTATTGCCCTGTGACTGTCGGATAAGTGAACCTCTTCAGTTTAGGTCCTTACTTCTGATTGGGCCAGGTTGCTAGAACCAAGCAAGTTATATCTATAGAGTAATTATGAAAGTTGTCTTGACATCTTGTTTGTTCGGTTCTGACCTTTTCCTGAAGGGAGCTAATTTCTGTTAAACAGTGATATGCTCAAAGGTGTCCCCATTCCAAATATTCCCACCGCCTTAGGTGAAGATCTCTGTTGTAGATTCTTCCTAGGATCATTTTGCCGAGGATATATTTTGGGAGAATACCTTCTTTCCTAAGAATTTGCCAATTGAATCCTGCTTCCATCAACATCCATTCAATTTCAGTATTCCAGTTCTACCCATTAATTGAGCAGGAGTCTCTGATGCAGGGAGATGCTTCAAGTTTTATTTTTCTCTTGGTTCTTTTACTGCTGCCTTTCTTTAGACCTGTTAAATATTACGGCCCATAAAACCTGGTGGAGTGGTACTGCAGTGTCTTTCCTTCTGCTCTCTCTCTTTAGTTGTATTTGCAAATAGAAAATTCTGTTGGCACGTTAAAATCAGTGAATTTCCAGCTGTAGTGAGTTTTAGTTCAGCAGATTGCTACTGATGAATTGAACAAGACCCATCTGTTTTTTCTATTTTAATACATTAAAAGAAATAAACAAGAAGCATGTTTCTTTTTCTTTATCTCTCTCATTATAGCGCTGGTTAAATAGCCACGTTTCTCATGTTTCTCAGTTCAGATTTGTTTTTGTACATAAGGATAGAGCAGATACAGCCCAAGTTTGAATTTTGTTAGAAAATCTGCATTCATTAGAGATTTGAGGAAAAGGTATGTCTTTGTCTGCTCTGAATGTTATTAGCACATTTGGTTTTGTTAGTATTTAGGGAATAACTGTGTTAAATAAAAATTTTTGTCTAGACTTGTAAAGTTTGCTATTGAATGTGATACCATTACATAATTAATTTGGATTATTTAGATTATTAATTCTTAATGGAGGAATGACTCCTACAAGAATGTGAGAGCAGGAGTGGCACATTAGAAGTCATCCAATTAAACTTACCATGCCAGTAAGTCAGAAACTGTGACAGATAAGCCATTTGGGCATTCTGTTACCAGAGCAATCCTTCATTTTTTGACTTCTTTGGGAAGGGCGTAAGTATTCAAAATTGAGGTTACTCAGATTTACAAGAGAGAATGTGGTCACATTTTTAGTGACATCCAAATTGGCTGACACTTGAAAGTCTGTGGTGAATTTAGTGTAAGTAAACCTTAGAAACAAAACTCATTGGATAAGAGTTTATTCAGAAACACTTGTACTCCCATCTGTAAATATGCTGCCTCCAGACCTGTGTCAGACTTTCCACACTCCACAGACCCAAACTTTCTAGTCAGGTGACAACTGCCAACACAAAACAGTGCCAATTAGTTTATACTGCTGTAGTCCTTCCTGGCATGATAGCAAGAATAGAAGCTTCTTTCACTGTTTTACACCATCCTTTCCCCTCGTGAACCTAAGAAAATTGAAAGGAAACATGATTAGCAAGTGGTATAGGATGACTTTTTGTAAATTAGAGATTTAGACAGAAAAGTGTTAAATTGGAGACTGCTGTATTAACAGTTAACTGAAATAGTGCTATTGCAGATAGATTTCTGATATTGGTTAAGGATTTTGTGTATGGGTTGTACAGAGTGTAATTGTCTAGTAGACAATTGTTAGTTCAAACAGTATACAGGTCCAAATAATATAGAGTAGTATAGAAGTATTAATTTGCAGCAGTAAATTTTCACATTACACTGGACTAATCTTGTTATCATGTGACAATGTTAGTAATAACATTTGCAAATAAATACTGTGTCATTTGCTATTACAACTTACTTTGGGCTGGTGCTTGATCTTTTACGTTTTATGTTTGTTATGCTGATGTCCATGCTTGGAACTGATAATTGTTTTACATATGACACCAAGCTGAGTGCTGCGGTTGATGCATTGGAGGGAAGGGAAGCCATCCAGAGGTACCTGGACAGGCTGGAGAAGTGGGCCCATGAGAACCTAATGAGGTTCAACAAGGCCAAGTGCAAGGTGATGCACTTGGGCCAGGGCAATCCCAGGTATTTATACAAACTGGGGGAAGATCTCCTCGAGAGCAGACCTGCGGAGAAGAACTTGGGGATCCTGGTAGATGAGAAGCTGGACATGAGCCAGCAGTGTGCGCTTGCAGCCCAGAAGGCCAACTGTGTTCTGCATTAAAAAAAGGAGTGGCCAGCAGGGAGAGGGAGGTGATTGTATCCCCCGTTCAGCTCTTGTGAGTCCCATCTGGTGTACTGCGTCCAGGCCTAGGGCCCCCAGCACAAGAAAGACGCAGAGCTCTTGGAACATGTCCAGAGGAGGGCCACTAAGATGATCAGAGGGCTGGAGCATCTCTCGTATGAGGAAAGGTTGAGGGAGCTGGGCTTGTTTAGCTTGGAGAAGAGGGGAGACCTCATTGTGTCCTTTCAGTATTTGAAGGAAGCGTATAAACAGGAGCGTATATGCAAGGCTGGATAGTGATAGGACAAGGGGGAATGGTTTTAAACTGAGACAGGGGAGATTTAGGTTAGGTATTAGGAGAAAGTTTTTCACACAGACGGTGGTGATGCACTGAAACAGGTTGCCCAGAGAGGATGTGGATGCCCCATTCCTGGAGGTATTCAAGGCCAGGCTGGATGTGGCTCTGAGTAGCCTGGTCTAGTGGCTGGCAACCCTGCCCATAGCAGGGGGGTTGAAACTTGATGATCACTGTGGTCCTTTTCAACCCAGGCCATTCTATGATTCCACGATATATGAACCTGGACTCCAAAAACAAACTGAGGAATTAAAACTTTATTTCAGAATCTAGTAGTCATATGTGGAGAGATCATCAAGGAAGGGAGAATGATGGGAACCTTCCAGACATTTTTCTTAATACCATCAGTCTGTTCCCAAACATAGGGGCGGTTAAAAAGAAGTTTAATGTGTACCAGGAATATGCTTTCTTCCAGTGAAGGGTGATGCATTTGAGTAATTTTGTTTGTTATAGGAAGCATGGCTTAGAATAGAATGGCACGGCTTATCCTTCCTAAACATAAAGGTGTCTTGTCTCGTAGTTAAGCACAAGGCTTTAAGAAGTTATGTTATTAGTCTTCCTCTTATACGTATTCTTCACTTTTCATTGAGGAGACCACTCTTATGACACTTGTTTTCATGAAAGCCTTCTTTTTCCACATGCCCTCTATTGTTAATGTTTTCCATTTCTTTCCTACTTCCCCTGCCCTTTACATTTCAGAAACTTCTGCCTTTGAAGTGCCACCCCCAAAATTTTAAATGGGATAATAAAGTAAGGTGGGGAGGGAAGCCGCAAAAACAAGCAGCAAAAAGGCAACAACAGTAGTATACCTGAATGGAGTGCCTTTAGGAAGGAATCATTGTGAATATGAAAAATTACTTCAGGGAGTTTCCCACTGTGTTCCTGATTGATGATCCAGGCTAAGCTGTAGCAGTCCTGATTGTTGACTTCCAGGTAACATTTGTGATACAGAAAGTTGCACGTGAAAGGTCTACGTGGTAGATTGGCTGTGAGTCTTTACTGAACAAGGGCCTTAGTGTGGCCTTATGCTGAAGCTTTGTGGTGATTGCCAGTGTAGGCTTTTTCTAAATAAGAAGTACACAAATACGAAGTCTTGACCTCTTGAGTGAGTTAAAAGTTCTTGAACATGTATTGTCAGAAGAAGGATGTTAATCCTATTAATGAGAGTCCTGGATGAATTCCAAGTAGTTAATTGCACTCTGTGCAGTGTGTTTTTTCTGATTAATGAAATGTTGGATTGTATTCTTTGTTTCCACTGTCACTGTTTTCTTTTATTGGCTAATTCCATGAGATAATCCAGAACAGACTTCACTTGAAGCAGACAAGTGGTTGTAAAAAGCAGAATTTGATCAAAATATAAAATTTATTTTTACTTAGGGTTGGTAGTACTGGTAGGGATATAGGGATTTGCTACATGTGGGGCTATGTTGGAGATGAAAGATACTAGTAGTGAACTGTTATAGAAAGGATTGTGTTAAGGTTGGCATTTTGTTGTAAATAAACAAGTTTTCCTTTTTAGTAAAAAAAAAAAAAAAGAAAAAAAAAGAAAAAAGAAAAAGATGAGGTTTCATTTTGTGTTAATTGACATAGGATTTATTTCCTAACTGTTGGCATCTAAAACTGTGAAATCTTCCTTCCCTCTTTTGTCAGTGGAGTCAATCTCATGTCTGAGTGTGGTTTGACCCTTGGATATGCCTGGAATGAGATTAAATAGAAAGAAAAAAAGATATCCATGACTCACTCTGGGCAGTGACTTTTTGTGACAGTTGAATTTAAATTAAATTTGTCGTAGTTTTTCTAGCTTGATTTCTCTGTTGCCAGTGCATGCTTTCTCTATGCTTGCATCTATCGTTTATTTCTTGATAAACAGCTGTCACTGTTGAGAGGATTGGTCTGGGGTTTTTTTTGCTAATTTGGTAGAGATGCTGTCTAAATTGACATAAGAATAAATGCTTAGGCTGCAAACAAATCTGATGTAGTAGCATGCTTCCCAGCAACGTGGATTTGACTTCAAGAGTTTCCTTATTTCATAAGCAATCAAAAAAATCTTCTGTTATTCTGCTGTAGCCTTAATTAGTACCATTTTTAGTGTCAGTCAAAACATCTTTTTGGAAAATTTT
The DNA here is from genome assembly GCA_016647715.1 of Pavo muticus. Taxonomy (NCBI): domain Eukaryota; kingdom Metazoa; phylum Chordata; class Aves; order Galliformes; family Phasianidae; genus Pavo; species Pavo muticus. The sequence continues at coordinate 474,089 of JACDJE010000104.1, forward strand.
CTGTTTGACCTGCTGAATTTTAGCTTAAAACTAATGCATAAATTTTAATGCATAAATTCATTTAAAGATCAGGGAGTCTGTAATTTACTGTATAGGAGAAGGTGTATTAGCAAAATCCTTTCCCCTGGAACAAAACTTAAGCAAATACTTTACTAGTGTGAGAACACGGGCTTCCCATTGGTAAATACAACAGGAAATCTTCAGCTCTGAATTTCTGGGGGCTTTGCTGTATTTTTTTCCATGAACATGTGAATGTTTTATAAAGGTGATGGTCTAAGAAGGAAAACAAGGACTGCATGTAAATTAATCACTACAAAATTTTTGATCATAAAAGATGATTTTTAAGCTTTCTAATGATTCACTAGCATGGTTAACACCAATCACTATTCTTAATTGTGAACGCATTGAACCTGTGAATAAAGTGACATGAACTGTTATTCAAAGAATCACAGAATCATAGGGGTTGGAAGGGTCCTCTGGAGATCATCTAGTCCAGCCTTCCTGCTAAAGCAGATTCCTAGTAGGCTGCACAGGAAAGTGTCCAGGCAAGTTTTGAGCCTCTGCAGGGGAGACTCCACAACCTCTCTGGGCAGCTTGTTCCAGCAGCTTATCACCCTCAGAGTAAAGAAATTTTTCCTCATGTTCAGGTGGAGCATCATGTGTCCTAGTTTGTGTCCACTGCCCCTTCTCCTGTTGCTGGGCACCACTGAAAAGAGCCTGACGCCATCTTCTTGGCAGCTGAGGAATAAAAAAAATAAGAGAACTCACCGAAGATGCTTCTGTTCTTGTTTTTTATGAATACAGATCTACAGGTGATCAAATGAGTTCATGTCTTGCTTTGAGCTACAGACATTCTGATAGCTTGCTAGTTTCCTCTAGTTCCTCTTTATTTCTGAACCGTCACCTGTGGGAATATTTAAAGTGTTATCTTACTGATGTTCATAAAAAAGAAAGTGATGTTTTATTGGGCTGGGAAATGTTTTAATGGTGCAAATGGCTCTTTCTTTTCTGTTATGGTTTTCTCTCATTCCCTGTGGTAAACCAAGTATATTCTGTTATTCTTGGGATGTTTGTTGTGTTCTCTTATAATTTCTTTCAATTTCTGTATGTTTTGGCAGGGGAAAGTCTTCTAGAACTATTAGTTTTGAGCAGTTTAAAGAAGCTCTTCAGGAACTCTCCAAGAAGCGATTTAAAGAAAAAAGTGATGAGGAAGCAATTCAAGAAATATATAAACTAATTGAAGGAAAAGCACCAATTATATCTGGAGTAACGGTATGTTACTGTTCTAATGAATGGGTTATTTTAGCTGTCTTTTGTTCTACCCTAGCTTTATACTCACCTGCTTCCCTCTGCAGTCCAAATCCAAGTCAGTGTGTCTCTGGGCCTGGAGGCAACAGCTGTGCTAAGCAGAGTGAAAACAAAGATGATGCAGTGCATGATTATTGCACTGTGGCGTGTATGGCACTGTCATTGCTTCTCCTGGGAATTGTAGTACCACATAGGGTAATCAGAAAAAATCAAGGAGAGCTCTAGTCTGGTTGAAACACAGAAATGTTTATGAAGAGTGCTGTATGCAAATAAAGTAAATTCAGAACCTTGTTCAACAGTTCTATGTTGATGGTAGTTGATGGTGAAATACCAAGAAAAATTAAGTAAAAAAACTTACAATCAACCATGTGAATCCCAAAATCCCAGAAATCTGGAAATAATTATCATTTGGTCTAGTCTTTGGTTTCTTTGTTCTGTTTTTTTTTTTTTTTTTTTTTTTTTTTTTTTTTTTTTTTTTTTTTTTNTATAAACTTTGATAAGTCTGCTAACATTAATAAAAGAAGTTTTAAACCTGATGTACATAGGTTTGGTTGTCCTTCTAAACATTCAGGTTGGACAGGCTTTTACTTTGTAGTTAATTCAGTAGATACTGGAGTGTTTACTATGATCTTGAATAGTCCTTTCAGTCTAGTTCAGCTGCTTAAAGTTAGTGGTCTCCCTGAGTTTAGTCAGCAAATAATCTTTCCTGAAACTGGTTTTGCACAAATGAGCAGTGAAAATGTCAAGTGGAGAAATCTCTTTTGAGTTGTATAGTTTGTTAGGTTTCTACAGGATTTCGTCCTATTGCTGTTGTGCCCCCATTTGAAATAAGGGGTAGTTTTGATACTTAGCAGTGGGCCTTCTTTTTGTCCTTGAGTCATTTTAATTCATCAGAATAACTTGTTCTTCTTCCAGTGGGTTCTCCCTCTGAATTGTGCATATTCATTTCCTCTGAATTGTGCATATTCATTTAGGCCTCACTTCTGACTCCTTTGTTTTCTACATTTCAGCACTTGAGTACTGAAATGAGCAATGGCTACTAGCAGTGAAACAGTCTCCTTCTAAGTGAATGGTAGGGTGATTTGACAACTTGCAGGGTAGTAGTATGTGGGTGCTGCAGATGTATGTGAATGTGACAGTAGCACAGGGAAACTGATGTAGAGCTAGATAAAGAATCATAGAATCGTTTAGGTTGGAAAATACCTTCAAGATCAAATCCAGCCATCAACTGGACCTACAGAGTCCTATCACTAAACCATGTTCACACACAGAATCATAGAATGGTTTGGGTTGGAAGGGACCTTTAAGATCATCTAGTTCACCCCCCCCCTCCCCCCCCCTCCGCTACAGGCAGGGACATCTCCCACAAGACGGAGTTGCTCAAATCTCCATCCAGAATGGCCTTGAACACCCTCAGGAAGGGGGCATCCACAAGCTCTCTGGGCAACCTGTCCCAGTGTCTCACTACCCTCACAGCAAAGAATTTCTTCCTAATATCTAGTCTAAATATACCCTCTTCCAGTTTAAAGCCATTTTCCCTTGTGCTGTTGCAACATGCCCTTATAGAAGGGTAGAAGGTTCCTCCCCGGCTTTCTTGTAGGCCCCCTTCAGGTACTGGAAGGTTGTTTTAAGGTCCCCCTGGAGCATTCTCTTGTTCAGGCTGAAGGCCGCCAATTCTCTCATCCTGTCCCTGTAGGGGAGCTGCTCCAGCCCTCTAATCATCTTTGTAGCCCTCCTCTAGACCTACTCCAACAGCTCGATGTCCTTGTCTTGTGGGTCCCAGAACTGGACACAGTACTCCAGATAGGGTCTCATGAGAGGACAGTAGAGGGACAGAATTACCTCCCTTGACCTGCTGGTCACACTTCTTTTGGTGCAACCCAGGATACAGTTAGCCTTCTGGGCTGCATATGCACATTGCCAGCTCATGTTGAGTCTTCCATCAACTAACACCCCCAAATCTTTCTCCTCAGAGCTGCTCTCAAGCCATTCTCCAAACAGCGCGTATTTGTGCTTGGGATTGCTCCAACCCATGTGCAGAACCTTGCACTTGTTCTTGTTGAACTTCATGAGATTGGCATGGGCCCACCTCTCAAGCCTGTTCAGGTCATCCTGGATGGCATCCCTTTCCTCTAAGGAGTCAACTACACCACTCAGCTTGATGTGATCAGCAAGCTTGCTGAGGGTGTACATGATCCTTCTGTCCATGTAGCCCATAAAGATATTAAATAGCACTGGTCCCAGCACTAATCCCTGAAGAATGCCGCTCATCACTGGTCTCCATTTGGACATTGAGCCATTGAGGCAAGTGGAGAGAGACTGTAAAGATGGTAAAGGCTTGTGACTTCTTAGAATCTTGTGGATTTGCTGCACCTCCAGATTTCCAGTTTCAGAGTAGTTATAATGCCCTGGACAGTGGTGAGGGTGATCAAGACTTGTCAGTGTCAGCTGATCCTGAATTTAGTGCTCGCACAAAGGTGAAAAGACCAAGTAATAGCTACTGTAGGCTCTTCTTGCAGGCAGTGGAGATGTGTCTACTGAGGAGAGTGTTAAACTGTGGAGTTACCATAACCTGAGGAAGCAAAGCCATAGGAGTCAGAACAGGTGTGCCTAAGTGACTAACTTGACAGAGGATGCTCTCACTGTTCTGTAAATGAAGCAGGACTTGCGACGTGTCTCAGATACCTGTGCATGAAGGCACCTAGCATGGAGAGCAAGCAGGACAAATAAGCTTGCACAGTTGCAGAGCTATGATATCGTTGGAGTTCTGGAAGCATAGTGGAAGCTCTTCTGACTAGTGTGTTGTGAAGGGCAGATAGAGGATCTTCAGAAAAGATGGTGGGGGAAAAAGAGGAAGAGGACTTGTGCTCAGTATGAAGCCATAGCCTGACTGCGTGGGGATTTGCCTTAGATGACAAACGAGTAGAGAGCTTGCGTGTAAAGAGAAGAGAACAGACCAACACAGATGATGTTGTAGTAGGCATGAACTCCGGACCTACTGATCAAGCGGAGGAGAAAGATAAAGCCTTCTCTAGGCAGCTGTAGAAAACCTCACAATCCTAGGCCTCGGCACTCAAAGGTGCTATCAGCCATGCCAAAATGTCTGGATGTAGGCAATTTATAAGACTCATTCTAGAATGAAAAAAAAAATTGAGACAAGTGATCAATGATTTCAGGAGATGCTCAGTTGAATATGCAGTACACAGCCAAAAGGAAGAATTAGTTAATAATACAATCATAGAATGTCTTAGGTTGTAAGGGACCTCAAAGATCATCTAGTTCCAAAACCTCTTGCTTTGGACAGTTACCACCCACTTGATCAGATTGCCCAGGGAGCAGATGAACCTGTCTTTGAACACTTCAAGGGATGTGGCATTTACAGCTTTTCTGAGCAGTCTGTTCCAGTGCCTTACTGCTCTCTGAGTAAAGAACTTCCTCCTAATATCTGGTTTAAATGCCCCCTCTTTTAGTTTAAAACCATTTGCCCTTGTCCTGTTACTGTAAGACCATGTAAAAAGTCAGTCTCCCCCTGTTTATAAGCTCCCTTTAAGTATTAGAAGGCTGCAGTGAGATCTTTTCCAGAGCCTTCTCTTCCTCAGGCTGAACAAGCCCAGCTGCCTCAACTTTGTTCACTGGAGACATGTTCCACTGCTCTGGTCATCTTTGTGGTCCTCCTCTGGCCCCGCTCCAACAGCTCCACATCTTGTGCTGGAGACCCCAGCAGTGGGTATGGTATTCCAGATGGACCTTCACAAGGGCAGAGTTGGGGGTGGGATGATCACCTCCCTTGCCCTGTTGGACACTCCTCTTTTGCTGCAGTCCAGGATACAGTCAGCCTTCTGGCCTGTGTGCACACACTGCTGGCTTACCAGCAGGAACTCCAAGCCGTTCTCTGTTGGGCTGCTCTCAATGGCTTCTCCTGGTCTGAACATGTCTGGGATTGCCTCAACTCAGGTACCTTTCACTTGACCTTGTTGAACCTCACTCAGTTCATGTGGGACCATGTATTAAGCTTGTCCTGGTCTCATTGGATGACATCCGTTCTTTCTACTGTGTCAACTGCATCACTTGTCTTGGTGTCATCAGCAAGCCTACTGAGGGTGTGCTCGATCCTACTACCTGTGTTTTTGATAAAGGTGTTGAAAAGCACTGGTCCCAAGATGGACCCCCGAGGGACATGACTTGTCACTGGCCTCCACCTGGGCATGGATCTGTTGACCACAACTCTCTGGCTGCAACTGTCCAACCAATTCTTTATGGATGAATTTGGAGCTTGTGACTGAGCTCACACACAGAAAGGATGTGTACAGGAGGTGGAAGGAGGGAGAGGCTATATGGTATGAGTATGGTTTACACATTGGGAACATGATGAGGTAGGCCAAAGTTCAGCTGGAGCTAAGGCTGGAAAGAGTGCTGAAGGGCAAATGAGAGGTTTCTGTTAAGTGTATCAGTAGCAAAAGTGAGAGCATGTGTTGACTGGTGGGGCTGGGGATCTAGTGACAAGGGACATGGAAAAGATGGAGATGCTCAATGCCCTTTTTTGCCTCAGTTTTGACTGGTAGGGCCTAACTTTTGGGGTTCCTAGGTCCCTGAGCCTGAAACACTAACCACAGTAGAGGAAGATGGAATTAAGAATCAGTTCAGCAATTAGACGTGCGTAAGTCCGTAGGACAAGATAGGCTACATTCAGGAGTGCTGGATAAAGTGGCCATAAGAGGAGTGGGAAATAGCTGGTCTGTTGGGTTTGGAGATGCAGTCAGTAGTGCAAAGTCCAGCTGTCAGCCAGCAGCAGCTTGTGGTGTCTCTCCAGGCTGATGGGACAGAGCGTTCTCTTGGCAAGTTTGCAAAAAATCCAAATTGGGAGGAGTGGTTAACATGCTGGAGGTCAGTGGCTCCATTCAGTGGGACCTTGGCAGGCTGTAGAAACAGGCTGATGGTAAGCCTCATGAAGTTCAGCAGAAGTAAAAGCAATTTCCTGGGCCTGGAATGAATTAACCCTATGTAACACAACAGCCCAGGGGCCCACAGGTCTCGAAGCAGCTTTTCGGGAGAGGATCTTGTGGTCATGATGGATGACCAGTTGAACGGGAGTCAGCAACAGTCCTTGTAGCAAGTGAACTTTTGCAGCAAGAAAGGGCAGCCACACCCTGGGCTGCTTGAGCAAGTGTGTAGCCAGCTGGTCCATTGAAATGATGCTACATTTTTATTTGGCAGCTGTGAGACTGTATCTCAAGTGTTGCATCCAGTGTGGGACTCCCTGGTGCAAGAAAGAGATTGATACACTGGAACAAGCCCAGTGCAGAGCCACCACGATAGTTGGGCTGAAGCATGTAATGCATGAGAAGTGGAGAGAACTTGGCGTGTTTGGCTTGGAGAAGGCTAAGGGGAGATGTTATGTCTGTCTCTAGACACATGACTGGAGGACATACATTCTGACTTGATCTTCTTAAAGTTGGTTGTGGTGGTTGTTTTTACCCCAGTCATGGCCAAATACTGAAGTAAGTTTCCTGGAGAGCTTGTGGAATCTGCATCCTTGAAGGTATTCAGAGCTTGACTGGATAAGTTTCTGAGCAAGCTCATTAAAGCCTTACTGTGAGTGATAGTTTGCACTGGATACAAGCTCATATATATGCAAACTTTCCTTCCAGCCTGAATTTTTCTGTGAATTTATGAATCTAAATAAATCAAGATCTGGACTGCATTGTAAGAAATCTGATAATAATTAGTCTTTGGGCATGGAACAGAATTCTAGTCCTGACTCTATCTGAGCAGATAGCTTGCCTTTCAACTTTTTTTCCCCTCTGAGGTCTCTTTTTGTCTAAAGCTTTAATTGTTCTACAGTTAGATGTGAGTAACTTTTATATTTAGGGAAGGGAAAGTCTTTGCATTCCTGTCACTACTGAACTGTTAAGTAGAGTTTCTGGAAGAGGTCATCAGTGTCAGTAGGCTGCATGTGATTGATCTATTGTTATTATCAATTGATTTCTTTATTGCACTTATATCTAATCTAAATGTCTGAAAAACTTCTGCTAAAGATAACTGTGTGCAACAATATGGTACAAAGTATGTAAGTCTTGAAATGCTTGAAAGCTGGAGTCTAGAGCTAGTATTACTGGGGAGGAAAAGAAAGGGTCATTTTTAAATGCTGAATGTGCAGCGCATGATCTTATATCTAGGCATTACACTGCCTTACATTGATGGTGTTAGGTCTGAGTACTGTTGAGCTTACTGATTTGAAATTGTTCCTGGAAGTGATACCACATACAAGGTACATTCGGTAATGAGTTAGTTATTACGTTTTTTTTGCGTGCTGACAGGAAGAAGCATCTGTGAAATCTAGCTTTTTCTTTCAAGTTTGATGTGTTCATGAAAACAGAGAAAAGAAAATTGAAAAGAAAGAAAGAATGGAATCTTGAAATAGTAAAAACAATCAAACAAACAAAATAAAAACAACAAACAACAACAATAACAACAAACACCTTCCCTTTGAAAAGTTTTTGTTGTTGTTGATTGATAGTCATTCTTTACAAAGTTTCTGGATGTTACCAGCAAATAAATAATACAGGGTTTGCAATAACTGAACTGTAGTAGTTTCTGAGCAAGCTCATTTGAGCCTTGCTGTTAGCAAGGGCTTGTGTTGCATCCGATCTCGTATGCAAAGTTTTCTTCTAGCCTAGGTCATTTTATGTTTTATGATTTCAAGCTGCAAAAATGTCCAGTGACATAAAATCCGTAAACCTCTCTGGGCAAGATGTTTCTATGCTTGGCCTACCAGCGGTGAAGAATTTTTTTTTCCATGTGGGAAAAAATTCCCATCTAGTTGTAATTTCCCGTGTTCCAAACTGTGTCAGTTATCTATTCTTTTCCCTTCTTTAAAAAAGATATTTTTCTTTCTTCTCACTGTTCACTTTTAAACTGGTCCTGTTTATTCTGTAACTCCACTGTTGAAAACAGGAGTAAGGTTTATTTCTTCCTTCCCACCCACTGGAGCTGAACAAACCCTCTTCCCTGTATGCCACGCACTCCAAGTTCCTCACTATTTTATCAGCCCTTCTCTGCAAAGGGGGAAAGAGTAGCGAATTGCTAATAAAAGCTATGCAATCATTTTAATCTATTGGTGTAAACATGATTCCTTTTTACTTTCCGTAGCTTCTTCTGAGACCATGACCTGTTCTTATCTTCTCAGTGAGATTGTAGTGTGAGGGGAGATTCAGTTGAAAGGGATGGGGAATAGTTGTGCATGCCATTCCTGACTCATCTGAGGTGTTTCCACCAATTTGGAGATGGAGTTAAAAAGCAGCTTTCCAGGAAAATACCTGTAAAAGTACAGGTTATACTGCAGGCTTGTGTTAATGAAAATGGTTATGTGAGTGAATGGAAGGATGGTCAGCCTTGGAGAACAAAAGTGTTGATATTTTGGGAAGTGCTGTTGGCAGGTTTGTTTGGCGTTCTAATCAGTTTACACATTCATTCTATTTAAGTTCGTTGTGCAAAGTAAAACATTTTTCATAATGAGAGTTTTAAAAAGAAGAGGTAAAAAGTTTGTTTACATGTATCTTCTGTGATATGCCCACTTCGTGGTTAACTCTGTGTGCAAATAGAACAGAAGAAAAATGAAGGCTTCAGTAAGCTCACAAAATGAAAAGAAGGAAGTTGCTCCAAGTAGTTTACTGCCTCTAGAAAAGTATAACTAGATTATGTAACTTATTGTAGATAGTACGTAGTTCCAGCAGTTGGTGATCAGGGGCAGAATTGCTATAAGATGAGGCAGAATCATTTGCCAGTGAATCACAGTGAAAAGGAAGGTGAAATGCTTACTTAGGTGGAAATTGTCCTCATTCAGCTTTTCGTGCTGGTCACAGTATTTTTTCTATTTCTCCCACTGATGAGGGATAGTCAGCTTCTCTTCCCCTATTTCCCTCACTCCCTTTACTTTCTTTGTCTTGCAGTACCCATGTGGAATTGGTAGTGAAAATGGGTTTAATGCTCTTTTTCCCTTTAGTTGCCAGCTTAGTCTCTGTAGGGTTTTTGGAGGTGATGTTTGATTTTATCAAAGAATCATAGGTTTGGGTTGGAAGGCACCTTTAAGATCATCAAGTTCCAACCCCCCTGCTATAGGCAGGGACACCTCTCACTAGACCGAGTTGCGCAAATCTCCATCCAAAATGGCCTTGAGCACCTTCAGCGTGGGGACATCCACAAGATCCCTGGGCAACATGTCCCAGTGTCTCACTACCCTCACAGTAAAGAATTGCTCCTGTCTATCTAGTCTAAATATACCATCTTCCAGTTTAAAGCCATTTCCCCTTGTCCTGTTGCAACATGCCCTTATAGAGAAGGTTCCTCCCCAGCTTTCCTGTAGGCCCCCTTCAGGTACTGGAAGGTTGTTTTAAGGTCCCCCTGGAGCCTTCTCTTGTCCAGGCTGAGAACCGCCAGTTCTCTCATCCTGTCCCTGTAGGGGAGCTGCTCCAACCTTCCCATGATCTTTGTGGCCCTCCTCTAGACCTTCTTCAAGTGCTCAATGCCTTCTTGTGTTGGGAGCCCCAGAACTGGATGCAGTACTCCAGGTGGGGTGTCACGAGAGAAGAGTAGAGGTGCACCTCCCTCAACCTGCTGGTCATGCTTTTCTTCCTGCAAACTAAAGGAAGGTGTGCACACTGAGTTCATAAAGACCATTCATGAAAAAAATAATAGTAAAAAGAGAAGCATTATAGTCTGTGTGTTCTACTCCATATTTACAGAGGCAAAGTTGTCTTTGAAAATAAAAAAGTTAGCAGGATGCTTAGTTGAGCCCCGCCCTTCTGTTTAATGTTTTCATGACCCAAAGGAGAAGGAATATTTTGCTTTTGATATAAGTATTCATCATCAGAAACATGAAAGTAGAACAGAAGGGAGAAGTGAGGTGAACAGCATAGCTTTATCGTGGCAGTTTATTATCTCTGATTTTCACATGCTTGACTTTCAGATGAAGAACAAGTTATAACAGAACGTTTTCATGTCCCAGAGCTAGTCTTTGCTAGTCTATGAAACAGCATTATAAAGGAGACACCAGTGGGAAGTACTGGATGTAGACAGATAACCAGTATGTTCCAAGTGGATAAATATAAAGGGAAGTAAGTGTTCAAAAAAAAATATCCACAGTAGAAGATACTAGGGAAAGCAGAGGCAAAAATTATTTTTGAAATGTCTGAGTTGTAACTGTGTTCTTGTAAATGTAATTTACTCACACTCTTACAGAAGTGTGTGCATTTGCTGGTTGTTTTTATTTTTTTATTTTTTAATAATCTCCAGTGGGCAGGTGGTCCTTGAGTTCTCTTGTGACTGTATGCTGCATGTTCAATTTACTAATACTTCGAGGAAAGTAGAGTAAATTCTTGGTTGGGCACCAGGCCGGGAGTTTTTACCTTGCTACTCATAATGTCTCAGCTTATACATTTTACTGCATTTTCATTTTACCTAGCTGAGCTGCTAACACAATTACTGATCACATGGTATTTTTTTCTACTTAGCTCAGCTGTGAATATGGGTTTTCTGCTTATAAGTTGCTAGCAGGCCAGTATGTGTGAGAAAGCTGTATGTTTTCTTGCAATACTTCTTCATAGGCATAGTCTTATTTTATTTTTCAATACAGAAAAATGGCTACACCTGCAAATAGTACACTGAGACTACCGAGCAGAAGTTCCCAAAGGTCATTCCACAGTGCTTTTTAAGAAACAAATGCTCCAGAAGTCATTTTCTTTCAGTGACAGGACTCTCCTCCTTCACATTGTCTTTCCCCTCAAGATATAATGTAAAAGCAACACTGCATAACACAGCAGTAATGTACATGTTAGGAGGGAGAAAAGCAGGAGTTTATAGTCTGAGATTCTCATTAAGTAATGCATGTGGGCAGACAAATTCCTTCAAAACAGCTTTTATTTCAGTGCTGTGGAGGATATGTGGCTTCTGTGGTGAACAAGACTCAGTTGCAGCATTAATTCCAGGCTAATCTATGTATTCTGTTCTCTTGGTACATGTTTTCCAAGTCACTGATGTTTTAATGTTTAGCATTTCAAGACATTCAAGATATGTTATTCTGTGGAAGAGCCATGTGTTACTTTGAAAGCCTTTAGGTCTTAATGAATGCTTATTTAGGCTGAAGATGGGGAAAGGCAGGGGACAAAGCTTTTGATGAAAGGTGTTTCCCGGCACGTTTACTTCACTGCAAGGAAGCCAGTGTTGCCTTTTGTCTATAAAATACACCCTAACATATGGTAACACAAACAAGGGTACCCAAATTGTATTAGTTTATTCATCTTAGCAGCATTTTCACTGGAATAAAAAATCTTTTTTTCCCCTTTTCTTTTAGTATGCTTTCTCTTCTGATTTTAAAATGTAAACTTAAAGGTCAAAGCGACCGTTCCCAATTCAAACACGCAGGTAGTGTGTTCCCATACTGTTCTGTGAAATACCTTATTTGTGCAGTCTTTGTCTCAACAACAGCAAAACTTAGATTTTAAGTATCCTTGTATGACTCAGTGGAAAGAACATGGGAGAAAGTCTGACATTCAGTCCTCCTTGTTTGTTACTTAACTCCTAGAGCTTAGAATAAATTTCAGTCTCTTGAGACAAGGAGTTCTAGTTATATTCTTTTGCTGAAACTAAGATATTCTAAATTGCTGGAGCTGGGCTTTTATGCTTGGATGTTGAGTTAACAGGCTTTAAACATGGCAGTTCCCTACGGTTGTTCATGTCTTCAGTACTTTAAACTTTGTTATTAATCGGAAGTGTCTCATGTTGAAAGTCTCCACCAAAATTTTTTTGCAAAGCTTGTTCTATTTTGTTCTTGGCTAATGATTATTGTAGTGATATATAATGGCAGTAAACAAATATTTTTGTTTAATTTTGCTAGAAATGTGTAGAAATTTACATACCCTCCATTGTTAGCCTCATTACCATGAACAATGCCTGTTTTGAGAGTACTTGATTTCTGATGTGTATTTTTTTGTCTTTTTTTTCCTTCTAACAGAAAGCAATTTCGTCTCCAACTGTGTCACGCCTTACAGATACATCAAAATTCACAGGTTCTCACAAAGAGAGGTTTGATCCCAGTGGGAAAGGAAAAGGCAGAGCTGGCCGAGAAGATCTGGTTGATGCTTCAGGATATGTATCTGGCTATAAGCATGCAGGCACATATGATCATAAAGTACAAGGAAGCAAGTAAGGCTGAAGGTTTAAAATACAGGGGGAGAAAGGAAGAGAGAGAATATATTTTTAAGAATGACATAGATGAGTCCCATGTGTTTCAGTTATTGTGAATGCTAAGACTATGTGTTCAAGAAGTTTTTTTCAGAAACTGGAACTGATTTTAACATCTGCTGAGCAACTTGCAGCGTAGCACCACTTCATTACATTCCTTATGTGTATATTGGCAAAAATAAATGTATCAGTACAAAAAGGACATCATTTTGTTGAGCTCTTTAGACAAAAAGAAAAAAAACGTCAAGAGCTGTTATACCACACTTTGTCAATCCGAGCAAAAAAAATTCAAACATTCCTAAATATCCAGTTGCTCTAGGTTGTGAAAGAGAACCCTCTGAAAAAAGGTTCTTTCATAGCAGCATTTCTGAAAAGTATGCCATTACTTAGGCAGTTTGATTTCACTACTGTTTTGGGGCTTTTAAAAAATGTCTTTTATGGGATTTGGCACTTTCCGTAAAAGATTCAACAGTGTATTATTGTGGAGTAAGTTGTTGTATTATATAAGGCGCTAATCTGTAAATTTCATATACCATTTATGAAAAACTGAAAAAAAAAAAAAAAAAAAAAAAAAAAAAAAAAAAAAAAAAAAAATATTTTTGTGACAATACAGGTTCTAATGTATTTATGTCAGCAGAAGGCGGTGGAAACTACCAACCCTTACTGTCCTCATGTCTATACTTTCTGCTTTGTTATTGTGTTTACTGTAGCATGTTTCTGACTGGCTGGATTTAGATAGAGCTAATATGCTAACCTGGTGGGTGAGGAACAAGATATTACTAAGAAAGTCTACTAGATCTTTTTGTAGTCTGTTCTCAAATTTGAACTGCCCAGTATTTGAAATGAAGAGGGCGTTAAAAAAATAATGCTTTAAAATATTGATTATGACTAAACACTGCCAATCAGATTGCTATTAAGTGTGCACATACATTGGCATATATCCCCTTTAAGCTATAACATATGTAATGGAAGTTTATGGCCTTTTGTATTAAGGATATATATAATATTAATATCCACATAATTAATTATAATTAATTGTAATTAATTGCACAAAAAAATATACCGTTATACCCAGGCTATGTGTTCTGTTAGTTTTGTCTGAAGCCAAAGGATTTGTTTCTCTGTGCTGCCTTACTTGGGAGTGATTTTATTGATGGAATAGCTTTCCATTTCTGTAGAAAAAACAATTCCACACACTTAAGGTACAGGCAGCTGAGTGTGACCTGCCTCTGGTTCAGATTGCCAAAGTGAGTGAACAGGAATAAAAATCACTCTTCTTTTTTTTTTTTTTTTTTTTTTTTTTTTTAATAAGTAAAAAGGCTAAGTCTGTAACTCTAGACAAATCCTCAGCTAAGTTACAGGCATGATCAATACCTCTGTTCTTCCCATTGACTTAGAGACTTAACTTATTGGTAGCTGAAAAGATCTGGACTCTTCTTGAATCAAAGGTGAGGTCTGGTCTATTGCAGAGCTCTTCCAACATGTTTTTGATCTTGCTGTTTGTTGCTAGCTAGCTGTCATGACAGAAATAGGTGATACCTAACCTAAGGTGCACAAGTGATAGGCTTTCTAAAGTACACAAATACAGATACCTAACTGTTGCTGTGCAAGGAGGAATGAATGGTTAGAAAGGTTTTATGGACTTATTAGGTTTTAAATTGCTAGTCCATGGCATGAGCTAAATCGGCACACACATAAGATATAGAAAGCATACAAAAGAATTGGGAATGGGGACAGATACAAGCTGACACTAGAAATGGAACAAAACTGCATACTTGGAAGAGGCTGATGGAACTAGCTGGGAGTCTCCTAGAGCTTAACTTTATATTACAGTATGAAATTCCTGCCAGAACAAAACACTTTGTATAGACCCGATGCAAACTTGTACAATATATTCAGTGATATATTAAGTTTTGGATCAGGACCTGAGAAGGTGCTTCAGATAGCATGTGGTATTTTATTTTGAAGAAAGCACTTTTTCTTCTCCACTGCAGTAGGATAGCTTTAAAACTCTATCAAATGCATGAAAAGAAATTCTGATATGACAGTGAAAAAAGGAAGCTGTGGCTGGAAAGGTAGTAATCTGTAAACGTTTTCCCCTCTACACTTGATACAGAAGATGCAGGTTATGAATGAAAGCATAGAACTGTAGAATCATAGCTGCATCATATATATCTGTGTATTAGAACTTCAGCCACCTCTTTATACTCTTACTTTCTTGCTAATTTTGGTGGGTAATGAAAAGCCTAAATAATAGCTTGAATGTTAGCCATGCCTCTAAATGTTCCAGGCCTATTTGGAAATGAGGCTAAGTGATATAACCAGTATATTTTATTGTTTGTTCGTTGACTATTCCCTGTACTCTTAGGACAGCAAGTACAGCTTGTAACTCAGAGATGATGGGAAAGGAGAGGTCAAGAGGTGCAGTAGAGTATGCTCATCATCCTGTGCGCCATTATTCTAGACTACCTAAATGACATGCCTGAAGTAAGAACGTGTATTCAATAAGGTTTACGCTCATCTCCTTTTTTTTTTTTGCATCCAAATTCCAGTCTGATTTTCAGCAGCTCATCTGCAGTGCTCTTTTACACGATATCATCTATAAAACCCTCTTATTCTTAATAATTTTGCTTTCAGTACTGCTGAACATTCTTTTGAGTTAAACGTGATCAAAAATTTCAGGTAGCTTTTAGTGATAACTGTATTTAAGAACAAACTCAAATTATACTGTTCATTTAAAATTAAAGCCTTAGATACTATAATAGTACACAATCTTACCTATATCTTAATATGACTACCAAACCTTTACAAGATTGAGAACAACAAATTCAAATCCTGACTGAGACAAAATAGTAATATTATAGCAAATCTTAAGTAAAATGTGCAGAAGAATTTTTTTTAATATTAGTGCTTGTTTGCTAATTCCTTTACTCATTCTTTGTGCTTTAGTTACTTGTTGAGAGTTTTCCTACAATCATACCTGTATGTAAATCAGAAACAAAAATTACTGTCCTTTTTATGGCTATCAAAGCTATCACAGTAGTGCTGCTGAAAAGCAGACATTGAATTATATTTTGTTTCAACAGTCCAATGTGAACATTTCTGATTAATTGTAACAAAGTATTTGGAAGACCAAAGGAAATGCAGAACATTGGACAATGGCCAGTATGTGGCCACTTTTTTACTTTAGGAAAGTGAAAGGGTAATTTCCAAACTACTGATAATTCACACCTTGTTCTTCATTAGCATAGAGGTTATCCTTCAAAGATATTTTTGATTAAAGTATGATATTTTCTATGTATTTTACTGATGTTACCTCAATCAAAATTTCCTCTGATAACTTTTTGGAATCATGAAATTCATGTATTGTTTATTTCAGTCATGTTTTCCCTCTGTTGGCTCAATTGATACCATTTTTATGGCAGATGGAATTTGTTGGTAATCCAGAACTAGGGTATGTGACTAGTTAAGAGTTTGGCTTGCAAGTGAGAGGTATCAAGAGAGTCCTTGTGTATCCTTCTCCAAACCCAAAACTTTAAAGTTGTAGTTAAGAAAGTTTTTTTTCTTAAGCCTTGTCATAGTTACAAAATAAACTTTAATTATTTGTGTCTGCATGTATGATAAGTATCAGCTGTTCAGAATATAAACTAGCCTTACAGACATTGCATGTATTCTGGGGGCATGCGCCTGTCGTCCGTGAGTGAGAATTCTCTGTTAGCACTGGCCAAGAAACAAACCATTTATTTTCATGATAGATAAAATGTAATGTGTTGCACCTAGTACATATCCTTTAGACTGACTGTTCGCCTTGCATATGCGCTAAAATAACTACGGCTTTGTGTACATTGTTTGTAGTGTGGATATTATGTTCTTTCTTTGTCTATTAGTTGATGGTAGGTAATGTAATACATGAGACTTGTACAAGTTTGTGTGCACACATACTTTTTAGATTCAGATAAATAATTAAACCATGTAGGCGCTGTCCTAAACCTTAAATCTTAAAGGGCCAAGCTCTAATCCTGCAGCTGGAGCTATTCAGGGCCAGTTGGAAATGCTACCATTCTATCTCCATAGCATGAAAGTAGAGATCTAGGAGTGTTTTTATGTTTTGACATATACAACTACTCCCTTTCTATTTCTGGAGGAAAGTGTTCTTCAGTAAATCTGACATAGACTTGTTGTGACAAGAAGAGTTCTTCCCTTGTTAGGAAGTAGGAAAGAGAGAGTCAGGGATAAATCAGTAGTTCCTCTGAGTGTTCCGAGGAGATCATTAAAAATTATGCCCTCTGTGTTTTTCTTTAACTCAACTTTGTGAAATGAGTTGACACTCACTATGTACGTGCAAAGTTTTTTGTCATCAGTCGGGTAAGTACAAAATCATGGTATATTGGTGCAGGAGCAGGAGATGGACTCTGTCTTACAAAACCTTTAGAAAATGAAATACCTGAAACATAATGACAGATTTCAAACTTGTGTGAAATTCTTAGTCAGGAGTGGTACGTGATACCTCCTATATTTGGAGTTTTGCCCATAAAATAGCATTTGGACACTGAGTTACTAATTTTGTGCGCCCAAGTGCCCATTTGGCTCACCAGATATAAGCTGGAAACGATAGGCTGAGCTGTTCCTTTTAAATCTTCAGAATCCTAAAACTAGTGAGAGACCATTAGTTGCACTCATGTTTGCTTGTTTAGCTCAAAAACAATGTTTTAAAAGATTTCTCAGCTGTCATGCTTCAGGAGGCTAAGGAATATTGCAGATAGATCCTCCAAATCTTAACTGTCAAATCAATTAGTATTTTCAGGAACAAATAACTGTTATGTACTTGGTGTTTTTTTGTGTTTTTTAGTATATCACCTGAGCTGTAGTTCTTCAAAATCCACGTAGAGATGATGGGATTCAAAACAAGTTTAAGATATAACTGTTTATAGTTCTTGGAAAATGTTTGAATTTAGTTGTTTCATTCCAAATAATTGATTGCCCACTGTAGGCAGATTTTGGCAAGAGCAAACTTGATAATAAATAAATAATAATTTTAAAAAACCAACAAGCATATTTGCTGAGTATTTTTGACATTTTGACAAATAACATACTGGTAGTCCAAAATTATTTAGAAGTAATAATAATTTTGCTTTGTAATCATACACACACACGTGCACATGCATTATTTTGGGACAAATGAGTGGCTAGAGGAGGCTTTTTCTTTGTTGGTTTTGGATTATTATTATTATTTTTAATATATCTACGAATCGACACTGGAGTGCCCAACTTGCTAACCTGATCTGGAAAGATAGTAAGTACCTACCACATCCCATTGCAGGTAAACATCCAACGAATTAGCTTTCAAATATATTTTTAAAGCATCTCTTTTTATGAGTTAGTATAAAGTGTATGGCGCTTGCACAAAGCATTTGTAAAGGTCTGTGAGGTAACTCACATAATGGTAACTTAAACTCGACTTCACATATTTTTATTCAAGATTTTTTTGCTATACATTTTTCAGAACAGGTCACGGACTTGAATAAAGTTACATTCAAGATAATTTAAAATATACCCCTAAAACTATACTCATACTTCATCGTCTTTACATTTTACTCTGTATGTTGTAGATGATAAACAAAAAAAAAAAAAAAAAAAAAGAGAAAAAAGAAAGGAAGAATGGCAATCTGTGTGGTAATATTATTCACCCACAGTGACAAATTATTTTAAGCTCCAGTTTACGTCAGATGAGTTTCTGCATGCTTGTGTTTGCTCAGACGTTATTTTTAAACAAAGAAATTAAATAATGTGAAATAATGCAGCCTGTGCTGTGTTCAGTAGAGTAATATTAATACAAGTGAAATGCTGAATATCTATAATGTTTATGCTAAATACATACTAGCTCTTAATAAAGGCTTTGTGTAAGGGCAGTTATCCCATAAACTGTAGATAAGTCTGTTGGCAGACTACTTGTTAGCACTGTAGTGCATGAAATGGTAAGGTCATCAACAAAAACAAGTTACAGGATGCAACACAGATGTGTCTGTGTTTATATTTGTGCTGGGTTCAGAATATATAAGTTTTGGTAAATTATTACATCAGGGAAGATACTTTTAATACAAAGGAATTTGTCTTTCTGTAAAGCAGAGAAATAGTTGATGTTGGGTAAGTACATAGGTCACTCTGAAAGTAATGCCTCCTACTTATTTACATTGACGCTACAACAGGTACAAAGAGCTCAGCAACACTATTTGATCTCAGCTATGAGGCATTTATTTTTCAGCATAGTCACCACCATTAGCTATGTATTGTTACGAGCCATGCACAAGAGCCTTCATGCAGCGCTTGTAAAATTCTGTGCCAGCGGAGGCAATCCACTGTCACCATTGCTGAAACACACCTCCCACCGCCTCACTGTTCTCACATCCACTCTTTGATTTCCATGAACGTTCAGCAAGCATCGATGAATGCCAGTGGTTGCCATTTATCTGCATGGAAGAATTCAGTGACACATCTTTGCTTCATCCCCACTTCCATGTCAGACACTGTTTTGTCAGGCTGCCCCTCTTTTCCACAGCAGCAAAATGTAATGGAATGTTCGCAGAAATGTTCAGCTTCTACTGCCGTACCACCAACATCCACCTCTGATGTCATGGGCCCACACAATAAAATAGGAGGCATTACTTTCAGAGCATCCCTCATACGTTGATGTTTATTCTTTGTACGGTTTTATGTATCAGATTTAAATATTGCAAGAGGAACATATTTATACAGAATTATATTTTTGGAATCTTTGGGGTTGATTTTCTTCAGTCATTAACCGTTTATTTATCCACATCATGCTTTATTCCTTTGCTAGATTATTTATCTGTCCATGCTATCCCAACATACATTTTTTCTTTTTGTGTAGGTGGTTTGATCATTTATTTGCACAAATTTGAATGTGCATGCCATTAGGATCTGACTATAAAGCAAAGAGGCAAAACTGTTTTGTCTTGATTACCTAGTGCACTTTTTAAAATCTAATTGTTAAATAATTGAGGTGGATCTTGACATAGTCTTCCATGGAGTACTGTCCAGCATGATAAGAGCCTTCAGTGAATTTTACTATTTCTTGCTCTTATTTTGATTTCTTTTTCATCTTGGTCTAAAAAAAACCCAACAAAACAAAAAAAGCCCAGGAAGCTGTTACCTGCAGTATTTATAACTGTTGACATTTCTAATATTAACTGTCAGCTGTACTGCCTGGAATTTTCAACATGGTAAAAACTTTGCAAAATAATTTAATCTTGCAAGCTTACTTTTTTCTCCCTACAATGTCAACAGATCTTTTTTGTGATTATTGCAGATGAACAACTTGAGCATAGCATTTCTTGATCTTAACTGTAATAGCTGAACATATCCCAAACAAAGACTTTTAACTGTATTGTGAAGGGGTCCAGGCACTGTCTAGTGCAAAGCACACTAGGCAAAATCTTATCACCACTGCAGTCACTGCTAGAATTCTAACTGACATTAGAAAAAATAGAACCACCATTATAACAGGGTTAATATGCTTAATAAGCATGACAAGAAGTTCTGTGGGATCACAAAATTGATTCCCTCTTTCCATATCTTTGTTTCTGTTAATTTAAAATTACTACTACTCGATCTTTAAAAGAAATAAACTTGAAGGGGGATCATATACTACTAGTTTGTACTAGTTTTTTTTTTTTTTTTTTCAGGAAAGGGAAACAAATTATATATATATATATATGCAATATATTTTTACACTGTTTATTAATTTCAGAAAATGTTAAATGTATCACTTTATCAGTGTGAGTGTTATAGTAATGACGATGCTATGGATGTTTTAAACTTTCCAGAGTTGCCTCATTAAATTCTAAGAACGTATTAACAATGGAAAATCTATTTTGTCTCCAATGTTACTATCAAAGTTTTATGGAAAAAGTTGAAGTACAGCAATTTGAATAGCACTGTAAAAGCTTGGCTTGGGAAGTTGTAGTGAAATCCATACTGTAAACACTATTTTTTAAAGCAGGAGTTCTCATAAAGTATGTTACTGCTGTTGACTGACTGTTTAAATTTGTATCTTTAGTTGGTAAAGTGATCAATAAATGTGTTACTACATAATTTTCTGGTTTTCTTGAAGTAGATTATGCTTGCTGTTAAAATAATTGTTGCAACAAAGTTTACAGTGTAGATGTTAAGCAAATTGCTAATGAATGTATAAATTAAAAAAAAAAAAAATGAACAGCTAGTTCTCTGACTATTAACAGATATTTTTTTTTTTACCACTTCTTTTCCTAGTTTTAATAATAAAGCTAGTCATCGGCATTGTGGCTAAACAGGAGCAAGAGCCTGCATGCAGTGCTCATAAAAATTTGCACTAGCTGAGGTGATCCACTTGTTGCTCTTGCCCCTGCTATATCTCACCACTCATTGCCTCACTATGCTGATGCCCACTGTTTGGTTTCCATGAACATTTGGCAATTTTTTCTGCATGGAGGAAGTCAGTTTCACATCTTTGCTTCATACATTTTTCCATGTCATACATCTTTTGTTGGACTGCATCTCTGCTGCCATCTGTAACATAGCGCAAAAATATACAGAGTATTGTCAGGAAGGTTCAGCTTCTACTGCCATATCACAAACATCCACATATGATTTAGTGGGCCCACATAATAAAATAGGAGGCATTACTTTTGGAGCAGCCCTAATAAATGGAAAAAAACAAAGGCAGATATTTAGGTAATACTGGGAGAAACTAGTACAAGAAAATAGAATGATAATGGGCTCGTTGCTGGTCTGTACATTTGTGGGGCCATGCCCTTGATCTAGCTGTACTGTCTTAGTAAACTCAGTTCCTGACTGAGGCAACTCTATTCTGTGTACATACATGCATATTGCATGATCACAGTGGTGCCTGTGCTGCCAGCAACTGAGTGATTTATCTGTAAGTCAGCAGCTACAGTCTTGGTCACAGATGTAAAATCATATTGCCAGTTTGTGTGGATTCACACAAATCTAGATCAACCTAAATGGTGGCCACTTGCTACATTAAGAACATTAAAAAAAATTACATCTATACACCTTTATTTTATTAGTGTCATAATGTGAAAACTTAATTGCACTCATAAGTAACAAAATAATCTATATCGTACCATCATAACTTCCTATCTAGAGAAAATATCTATCCCAAAAAGATATTGATTAGGGTCACTTTTCATCTGGTCTGCACAAAGTCAGCAGCGAACAAGTCCAGTCTCATCTGTAGGTAGTTTATTGCCTACAGCAATATAGATTACTATGTTATTTAGGGACACAAGAATCAGAAAGCACGCAAAACCTAAATTGACTGGGAGCACAAAGAATTATTTTTTCTTACGTTACTTGATAGTAATGTATGCCTGCATAACTATTGGATTAGAGTTAGTCTTCAGAAGTATCCACCTTTCTAGTTATTATGGATGCATCAACCTGAAGAGAATAGAAAGAATTTTTGGTTCCTGTAGAAAATCTAGACTTGTCTTCCTCTTAATGGAGATATAAAAGGGAACATCACGTGTTTGTAGAGAAACATTCAGTTTCAGACTGAAAAGTAACCTTTTCCTTCATTATATGGCATTTGAAACAAGTTTCGTTGTGGAAGTCACAATCCAGACCTTTCAGGATCAGCTAATAAATGAGGAAATGTGCAACAATTTTGTGCAGTTCTTCACTTCTACTTATGAATGAAGGGGAATTTTTTGTTTGCTTGTTTGCTTTTGTTTTCTTTTTTCAGAAAGGTCATTGTGGAACTCCTTGTTTACTCCTTTCCATCTTTTTTAGTTTGTGGCCAACTAGAAGTACAAAGTCTTTGAGGGCCTATTCATTCTCATTTACAACTAGAAGGAAAATGCAAAGTAAGGCAGACTTGAATCATTATTAGTCATGGAAGCTGAGCTGACAGGGAAGGAGACTGGTCTGGCTGAACGGAGACCTTTGGCTGGAACTCAGGAACAAAAGGAAAGTTTATCGTCTTTGGAAGAGGGGGCAAGCAACTTATGAGGATTACAGGTATGTAGTGAAGCTGTGCAAGGAGAAAATTAGAAAGGCCAAAGCCAGCTAGAACTGAACTTGGCCACTAAGGTGAAAGACAACAATAAATATTTCTATAAATACATCAACAGTAAGAGGAGGGCAAGGGTCTCCATCCCTTGTTGGACACGAAGGGGAATGCGGTGACCAAGGATCAGGATAAGGCTGAGGTACTTAATGCCTTCTTTGCCTCAGTCTTTCATAGTAAGACTAGTTACTTCCTGGGCACACAGCCCCCTGCTCTGGTAGATAGGGATGGGGAGCAGAGTAAGCCCTGCATAATCCACGATGAGATGATTTTGGTACTGCTCCGAAAGCTGGACACTCACAAGTCCATGGGGCCAGATGGATTGCAACCTAGAGTGATGAGGGAGTTGGCGGATGTGGTTGCCAAGCTGCTCTCCATCATCCTTCAACAGTCCTGGCTAACTGGGGATGTCCTGGGGACTGGAGACTGGCAAATGTGACGCCCATCTTCAAAAAGGGCCACAAAGATGATCCTGGTAGCTACAGACCTATCAGTCTCACCTCAGTGCTAGGGAAGGTCATGAAACAGATAATCTTGGGAGCCATCATGGATCAGTTAAAGGTCAACCAGGGGATCAGGCCCAGTCAGCATGGGTTCATGAATGGTAGATCCTGTTTGACAAACCTAATTTTGTTCTATGACAAGGTGACCCGCTTAGTAGATGAAGGTAAGGCTGTTGATGTGGTCTACCTGGACTTCAGTAAAGCCTTTGACACTGTTCCCGACAACATCTTCACAGATGAGCTGGCTACCCATCGTTTGGATGGGCATATGCTCTGCTGGGTGAAACACTGACTGGATGGCCAGGCCCATAGAGCTGTGGTTAATGGAGTTAAATCCATTTGGCAGCCAGTCATGACTGGGGTCCCTCAGGGCGTGGTATTAGGACCACTCCTATTAATAATCTTCATGAGGGGATTGAGTGCACCCTTAGTAGTTTGGTGGACGACATCAAGTTGGGAGGGAATGTTGATCTGCTAGAGGGTAGAAAGGCTCTACAGAGGGACTGGACAGACTGAATCAATGGGCCGAGGCAAACTCTATGAATTTCAATAGGGCCAAGTGTTAGGTCCTGCATTTTGGTCACAACAAGCCCATGCAACCCTACAGACTTAGGGAAGAGTAGCTGGAAAGCTGCCTGATGGAAAGGGACCTTGGTGTGCTGATGGACAGTAGGCTGAATATGAGCCAGCAGTGTGCCCAGGTGGCCAAGAAAGCCAATTGCATCCTGGCTTGTATCAGGAACGGTGTGGTGAGCAGGACTAGGGAAGTAATCCTGCCCCTGTACTCGGCACTGGGGAGGCCCCACCTCGAGTACTGTGTTCAGTTTTGGGCACCTCAGTACAGAAAGGACACTGAGGTGCTGGAGCAGGTCCAAAGAAGGGCAACAAGTGGCTCTGGGCAGACTGGTTTAGTAGTTGGCGACACTGTACATAGTAGGGGGGTTGAAACTAGATGATCATTGTGGTCCTTTTCAACCCAGGCCATTCTATGATTCTAAGGCTTGTGAAGGGATTGGAGATTGTGCCCTATGAGGAGCAACTAAAGGAACTGGGGCTGTTTAGTCCGGGGAAGAGGGGGCTGAGGGGGGACCTTATTGGTCTCTTCCAATACCTGAAATGTGGTTGCAGTGAGAGTGGAGCTGGTCTCTTCTCACTGGTGACACGTGAGAGGACAAGGGGAAATGGCCTCAAGTTGTGCCAGAGCAGGCTTAGTTTGGATGTCAGGAAATGCTTCTTTACAGGAAGGGTTGTTAAGCCTGGAGTATGCTCCCCAGAGATGTGATTGAGTCACCATACCTGAATGTGTTTAAAAACCATTTCGATGTGGTGCTCAGGGACATGATTTAGCAGTGGGTTGCTGGAGTTAGGGTAGTATGGTTAGGTTGTGATTGGACTTGATGATCTTAAAGGTCTTATCAACACTTAAAAATACCAGACAGCAAAATCATATTTTTATTTTTAAAACCTACAGTCCATGAGTTAAAGTTGCTGTTTTGCAAAGAAGAATTGATGTCTTTTCACATGATAAAAGTGATTGTTGTTGATGGGTAAGGATTTATTATATCATTGGCTGCTTTTTTCCCCCTGCATTTCGGTGCTTAGCTCTTGTAAAGAGCATGTAATAGGTGAGTATCCAGGTGCTCAGCAGCTTGAAGTGCTTTCATTCGCTCAGACATGAAACATGCTCCCCAGGGAACTGTTCACAACACCAAGCTGCTGGAGTTCAGGAAGAATATGGACAATGCTTGCAGTAATATGGTCTGATTTTTGGATGGTCCTGTGTGAAGCCAGAAGTTGGACTTGATGATCCTTATGGGTCCCTTCCAACCCGGGATATTCTATGATTCTATGAGTAGAAACTCACTTTTGGAATCAGTGGCCATATCTTTACCTTATTTCACACTGAAGAATCTGAAAATTGGATCTTCAAATCTGAATTTTTTTTGTAGCCAATGAAGACTCAAAACTCCTTATGATAATTCATTGTGTAGAATTATAGAATCATAGAATCATAGAATCCTTAGAGTTGAAAGGGACCTTTAAAGGTTATCTTGTCCAAATCCATTGCAATGAAATGAGACATCCACAGCTAGATCAGGTTGCTCAGAGCCTAATCCAGCGCCTCACCACCCTCACCGTAGACGACCTATTCCTTATATCTAACCGAAATCTACCCTATTTTTATTTGAAACCATTTCCCTTGTCCCATCACGACAGACCCTTCTAAAAAGTCTGTCCCCTTCTTTCCTGTAGCTCCCCTTTAGATATTGAAAGGCCACTATCAGTTCATCTGGGAGCCTTCTATTCTCCAGGATGAACTGCCCCTGTCCTCATAGGGGAGGTGTTCCTCTGGATGCACTCCAACAGGTCCATGCCTCTCCTGTACTGAGGACTCCACATTTTCATGCAGTACTCCAGGTGAGGTCTCACCAGCCCAGAGTAGAGGGGCAGGATCACCTCCCTCCACCTGCTGGCCATGCTTCATTTGATGCAGCCCAGGATACGGTTGGCCTTCTGGGCTGTGAGGGCACATTGTTGGCTCATGTCTAGCTTCCCATCCACCAGTACCCCCAGGTCTTTTTCGGTGTGGCTGTGCTGAATCTTTTCATCCCCCAGCTTGTATTGGTAGTGGATATTACCTTGACCCAGGTGCATTTGGATTTGTTGAACCTCAAGAGGTTCTCCTGGGCCCACTGCTCAACCCTGTCTAGGTCCTTCTGGTGTGTCGATCACACCCCACAGCTTGGTGTCATCAGCAAGCTTGCTGAGGGTGCACTCGAAACCATTGTCAACATCATTGGTGAAGATAGTTAAGAGTTTTGGTCCCAGCACTGACCCTTGGGGAACACCACTCGTCACAGATCTCCATTCAGACATTGAGCCATTGACTACTGCTCTCTGGACTTGATCCTGCAGCCAGTCCACCCATCAAATCCATGTATTTCCAATTTGGAGAGTAGGATGTTGTGGGGTACCGTGTCACAGGCAGATACATAAAACACATTGCAGAGGTCACAGAACTATAGAATCATTGAATGGCACCTGAAGTTCATCTGGGCCAACCTCTGCTCCCACAGGGACACCCAGAGCAGAGTGGCCAGCCCCATGTTCAGGTGGCTTTTGAAGATCTTCAAGGAGGAGACCCTATATGCTCTTTGGAAGAAGTGCTTTCTGATGTTCAGATGAAACTTCCTGTATTCTACTTGGTGCCAATTGCCTCTTACGGGATGCCACTGGAAGTAGCACATCTCTGTTTTCAATGCATTCTCAGGTATTTACAGACAATGATGAGATTCCCCCTGAGCCTCCTCCAGGCTGAACAGTCCCAGCTCTTTCAGCCCCTCCTCAAAAAAGAGGTGTTCCAGTCCCACAATCATCTTGGTGGGCCTCTGTTGGACTCTTTCCAGTAAACCTTTTGTAATATGAAGAATAACATTTTCAATCACTTTCAGTGTATTACAAGGGGAGCTTGTAGATGAATATTCACATTATCTAAGTTATATACATATAATCTAGAGGGATTAGACTTTCTTTCCTGGCTTTTGGCAACTCTTAGGGTAGGAGGATTTGGGATAATATTTTTTTTAAAAATGCATCAGGATGGAATAAGAGCAAACGCAAATTCAGTTACTGCAGTTTAACTGGTGAGTGGTTGTAAGAAACTGAGCTGAGTTAAAGTCTCAAACACTCATCAGGAAAAGGAGTTGCTACTGTCACCTGTGGAAGCACCTGTGAGAGACTAAGGTCTTGCAATTACCTGGCAAAGATTGGATAGCACCTTTCTGGGACTAACTTACAGTGAGAGAGGGGGAAGAGCGCAAGAGCAGCACCCTACCCCTCTACACCCTTCCAAAACCCTTCGGGAAGGTCCTACAATAAGGGATTGAGGAGGTGCACCCTGGAAGTTCCTAGAACAATGGACTGAACATATGTGAATCTGACTACAGAAGGCACAAACACTAAAGAGCCGCGCACATGCTGGCCACTAGAACTATGAGCAGAGGCCATTGCTGGATTGGTGATACTCTGGTTTCTCTTCAGATCATATAAATCTTTCGCCTTTTACTAAAGATTTCTGTGGAGAGGAACAAGTATGATTGTTGTGGAATTTTTGAGGTATTTATACAAACTGGGGGAAGATCTCCTTGAGAGCAGCCCTGCGGGTCCTGGTGGACGAGAAACTGGACATGAGCCAGCAGTGTGCGCTTACAGCCCAGAAGGCCAACTATATCCTGGGCTGCATTAAAAAAAGGTGTGGCCAGCAGGGAAAGGGAGGTGATTGTCCCCCTCTACTCAGCTCCTGTGAGGCCCCATTTGTAGTACTGCATCCAGGCCTGGGGCCCCCAGTACAAGAAGGACATGGAGTTCTTGGAGCAGGTCCAGAGGAAGACCACTAAGATGACTGGAGGGCTGGAGCACCTCTCCTGCGAGGAAAGGTTGAGGGAACTGGGCTTGTTTAGCTTAGAGAAGAGAAGGCCCTGGAGAGACCTCATTGTGGCCTTCCAGTACTTGAAGGGAGCATATAAACAGGAGGGGGGAACAGCTGTTTATGAGGGTGGATAGAGCTAGGACAAGGGGGAATGGTTTTAAACTGAGACAGGGGAGGTTTACGTTGGATATTAGGAGGAAGTTTTTCACACAGAGGGTGGTGATGCACTGGAACAGGTTGCCCAGAGAGGTTGTGGATGCTTCATTCCTGGATGCATTCAAGGCCAGGCTGGATGTGGCTCTGGGCAGCCTGGTCTAGTGGCTGGCAACCCTGCACATAGCAGGGCGGTTGCAACTAGATGATCATTGTGGCACCTTTCAACCCAGGCCATTCTATGATTCTATGATTCTATGGTGATGTTATCTTTTCTCTGCTTTTTCTCTCTTCTTTTTCTCTATTCTTTTTCATTTCTTTGTTGTTTCCTTTTCGTTTCTTCTTTTCATGTTTCTCTCTCTCTGACATCACTTTTGACTGGATTCAAGGGTGGGAATATATTTCCTCTTCTTTTTGTCTCTCCTTTTACAGTCTCTGACTCCTCTTTGGCACATAAGGGTAGTATCCTTACAGGTGCTGAATATTCCTACAAGTTTTGCGAAGCTGTTGTCTGTTGGAATTCAGTTGAGTTTTAAATTGTTGTGAGTTTTGCCAGCGTATTACCTTTTTGTAATTCTGCCAAGTTTATATAAGGCTAATACTGTTGCAAGTTCTGCCAAACCACTATCAATTGTAATTCTACTTAGTTTTAAGTCAATCTGTGATTTGTTTTAACCTCTTAAGTAATTGTTACTCCTGGTTTCCACACTGAGAATTAAAAGATTGACCTCACCTAGCCCACAGAGTGGGACAGGATAGTGGTCACTCACTATCATCTGGTACTTCAGCTGCTGTAACCTCAAGGTCACTAATTCATACCTTCAGGGCCTCAGCTGATGCTACCATATGCATTACAAAAAAGAAAAAATTCTGAGGCTGACTGCTGTAAATTCTTTGTTCACTGTTGTTGCTCCCAGGAACAAGACTCAATGGGAGCAGTCTATGCCACAAAACTGAACAGTATTAGGACACCTGCAGCTGGACAAATGTTGTAAAGATATCTAAATACTATAGAACCTGCTGTTGAAAAGAGCTGTCAGAGATCAAGTTGAAGAGTAGATGTGATATGCAGCACTGTACTGTTGGCATAGCTATGTGTTATGTGCAATTGATTGCAATTTCTTAGTATCTTAGAAGTAACATTTAACAACTGTTCTGAAATTGAATGGAACAAATTTTGTTTTGTTTATACTGATTGGTAATCTATCTATATGTAAGGTAACAGCCACTGATGTTGTTCTTGCAACAGTTTTTGTATGTTATAGACTATTAAGGACTTTTATCCCCCCACAGAAAGAATACTGTACTCTGGATACCTTTCTGGCAATGTAATTTCTATGTTTTTGTAATTTCTCCAATAGATGGCAGTAGTTACTTATTGGCTGATAAATTAACGCTATTTGTATTACAGTATACAAACATAAAGAAATAATGACCAAATATGTACATATATGGGCTTAACAAATACTTCATACGTATTTTTGTGTGTTTCATGTAATTTGTTTTCTATATTGAACATAAAATTCATTCTGAATATTTTCCTTTTGAGCCTATTGTTTTGCACAGAATTATGTGACATTATAAAACTAAGAAAACAGGGTTGCCCAAGGTTAATGACAAATTTATCTGAAGATAGGCTACTGGAAGTACTTCATATTGCAGATACCTTAACTGTGTGATATTAACTGATGAAGGATCTGTTGAATTCTATGACAGGAAATTAGTAGAAGTGAATATGTGAGACCAAGTCTTCTTTTGTTATTAAACACGAAAATCTCAGATGAAACTTCATCTTCAAGCACTTATATAGCTTCTATGATTCTGCCTTCTAAGCTGAAAAATGGACACAAAAAGGAAATATTTTTGACCGTACCAATTCTTAAAGATGAAAGTTGGAGTCTATATTGTAGTTTCATGGCTTCATGGATATACTGTATTAACTACACTTATTTTGCTCTCAGTTTCCTTTTTACATCAGCACACCTCTCTACAGATCCTGAGATCAATTTATGTATTTTTGAATGGTAGAGCAGTATCAATATCAGCAGTCATTGAGCTGTATAAATATCGGTCTGAAGTCTTTTATGTACTCGTGCCTAATCATAAAGACTTCACAAACCTAAGCTATGCTTGTGATGTTTCACCTGCCAAATAAAGCGTTGTCATGGTTAATATACTGAGATGCTTAGAGTAGAGCTTTTTTTCACCAGAATGATATATGTTAGTTTAATGCAGTTTTATAAGCATATGCAGATGAAGGAATATACGGGATGATTTCCTGTGTTGCAGAAATAAAAGTGAGTTCTGCTTTTGCTAAATTAGTGGGTTTTGGATGAGAATTACCATGGTCTGTTATTTCTATGAAAAGTTGAATGGTGTCTTGCTAACTTCGTGGTCTCAGTAACACAAACATAGGAACATCAGGCATAATTAATCTCAGAAGCCCAGAGATATGGAGAGCTAAAAGACCCTGAAAAACGCTGAAGATCAACCTCAAACATAGGTATGGCTCCAAATCTAGTAATTAGAAATTGATACAATAGAATATAGCTTCAGTATTTGTGAATGAGGAGATTTAAATAACTTAATGCCAGCCCTTCCTTGTTTCATGAATTTCAAAGTGAGTTTCCTACCACCCTGACTGTTACTCAGTTTTCCTGCACACTACTTGTTATCACTTACCTACTTCTATTTCTCTAAGTACATATAAACATGTGACTTTACTCTGTGTCCCCTGTCATGGTGTTTTATCTCCTCACTTCTGCCTGCTATACTCTTTATTCTCTGTAAAGGGCGATATCCAGATGACTGTTTGAAAGAAACATGTAAGTGATTACTTTGAGTGAAAAAGCATGCATAGCTCTCTGCTTTTCCTTACTGCTATGTTATTATGTGGCTTTACAGTATCTGTGGGGAGAGCCAGCATGACAGTTGTCATTCTGTACTCTACATTGACTGGGCAACCTTTACTGTGAGGTTTCATGTCACACCTAGGGAGTGGTGATGAATGTGAGAAAGATAACTTTTTCCTTGTAGCTGTAATGCCATGAAGAAGAAAGGATGGGGAGGGGGAAAGGCAGTAAATGATCAGGGAGCAAACAACATTCTTGAAATACACAGTAAGGTAGTCTCCTGAATGTTCACAGTGTTCTGAAAGCCTAGTCCAAGATTTGTATAGGAACAGTATTAATTTTGTGGCATTGCTATTTGTCAAAAAGGAGAGTTGACTTTTTCTTACAGTTTTGGGTCATGGATACTCCTTTTATATCATCACCATATATTCAAAGACTCCAAAATAATACGGAATCTTCTATGGAATACAAGTACTGCATAACAAAGTATGTCTCTGTAATGTATCTTCGTTCAGTGTTTCAGTGTCTCAGATGTGCCACTATACAACGGCTTGTTCTTCTCTATGTTTCTCCTTTACACTAGGTGGGCTTTCTACACAAATATTAAACGACGACATAGCATTCTCTGCTTGTGATCTTTGGAGTATAGAGTAAAAAACCTACACATTTGTACAATTGATAGCCTTCTTTGATTTAGAGAATGTCAGATGTGTAGAGCCATTTTCAGTTATCAATGCGTAGATATAATACATAGTACTTAGATATAAGGGCTCTCCTGCTGTTTTTGGATAGAGACACTTATGACAGTTTTAATGTTTGAGTTTCTTGTATGACAAATTAATTAGTAATTGCCAGGGTGGTAAAACAACTACTGTCACATGTTTGTCTGCCTTGAGTTAGTTCTCATATATATGAGGCAATACATACAACTACACAACAAATTCAGCACATTGTTCTAAGAAAGTGGATTCTGATATCCTACAGTTCTGCTGCAATGTCATTGCTGTCTTTCAGCCCACTAGCAAGTAGTATTTGAGTCCAAAGCTACTGCTCTCTTTTGCAGGTAATCCTAATTCACAATTTACTCGCTGCTTTGTATACATTTACTACAACTGCCTGTCTTCATCACAATTTACTCCAAACTGCCTAGCTTCACTTTGGAAAAGAAATAGGATTATAAAACCAACATGGTGATAAGACCAGGAGAACAGAAACTTTGCTGATGACAAAGCAGCTTCAGAGTTGAGTAAAATCACAATGTAAGTTTGGTTGGTGAGGCTCACTAGGCAACAGGAGCACACACAGCAAGTTTTGTGCAGTTGTACCTAATCAGACAACAGCAATGAGTGAAGTGTAGAACAAACAGTCAGAGATATATCACGGTGTCCTACACCTTCCACTGGCAATAAGCATGACAGAAGCAAGGTGGGCAACATCTTGTAATAAGTCATTTGTATTTGGAACAGCAATAGTAAATATAACAGGGTAGGCAAATAGCTTTGACTCCTGACCAGTAGTCAACTCTCCCACTCACATATGGCTGCCTTACACATTTCTAGCCAAGGTGGATATGCCTAATGTGTAGTGCTACAGCTTTGTTTATTTGAGCTGAAGGAAAGGATCATCATTTTAGTGTTAACGAAGCCAGTTGTGAATTCCTTAGGAAGAATGAACTCCACACAACCATTTATATGTTAATGAGACCAAGTACCCTTACCTCAAGATGGACTTTGAAGTAGCTTGCTAATTGCCCCACCAACATAGAGATGACACACAGTATTATTTTAGCCAGAAAGTGGGGTTTGGAATAATCATACTGCTAGTGTTTGTTGAAAGGAATAACTTCCTAGACAGACTTCTTAAGTCTTAGAAGTCTTAGTCCACCATGTTCCCCCCTTTCAGACTAAAATCTCACACAAACTTTTCACAGAATTCAGCAAACAAGGAACAAACATCCAACACACAGCATTTAAGTTGAAAGATTATCACAATATGGACTGTGCTATCTTATGATCTTCTCTTGCCTCTGAGATGAATATTCTATCAACAATACTGAAAGTATTTTTGCTACCACACATTTGCATATGCCAATTTGGGGCATACTGAATGTGCCTTATCTATCTCTTTCAGAAAGCATCAGTGGGACAGATAGAGGGAATCCTATCTTTTTAATTTATTTCCCTACTAAAGGTAAGATCAACTGTACAAAGACATATCTTAACAGTAAAATGAAAAATATAGACACTATTCCATATAGTATCATTCCAGTCAAAAGCCCTAAATCATACAGCAGAGAGGTTAACCAAGTTCAGATGATTCTAAAGCCCCAGCTTATATTTTCTGAGTACACTATGTGGAACACCTGGAGACTTTTATTGACCTGTCTACCTGGTAGATTGTTTTTGAGGCCATGATTGCATGTGAATACTAAGATCTAGGAAGTGAAGGAGGATTTAGAAAGGCAAGATCTGTGTCTGTGGTGATGAATCCAAATCTAATTGGATGCTAATGAAAATAGTTCCCAATCTAGTTAGTAATTTTTATCACTGGTATTGCTTTTTGAGAGAAGCAAGAGGAGTTTGTAGGAGGGGAAATTTATGACAGGATCCATTCAGGGTGTTTTGAAGCAGTGAAATGAGTAAAATTTTCTTGTGGTCACTATTTTCTCCAAGTTTTCAGCCGTAGAATGAGAACCATGGGAATTCCAGATTCATGTGCTGGGGGATATGGATGCAAATCCAACAGTCTGAAAGATTTGCTGCAATAACTAACTAACTGAGTTGAAAGTGTAAGGAGGAAGTTAACTCTCCATATTCTATAGGCTTCTTGTCCATGTAGAATGTGGTCTAGGAATATTCTAGTAAGGGTTTAGAGCTTCATTTTAAGTGTTAACAGTGTATAAAAAACTTTAGCTTGGATGATTGTAAACTACGGAAACTAATTCAAATGCTATTTTAAAATAAACCCAGCAATCAAATAAACCATTCAAAATGTGTCTAATTTGCTTGGTTAGAGATTGCATAATGGGCCTTTGTCTTTGTGACCACAGTCCAATTACAAAACCAGATTCAAATAAGGTTTAGGATCCAAGGTCTGTGTTCTGCTTAGTAAAGACAGAACTTTTCTCTGCATTGTTTTGTTAGCTGAGATGCACGTACCCAGTGGCACATCATATGTGATGGCAGAGTTGATGATTACAAGTACATGATGTGGTTCTTTCTGCCTGGGATAGAGAGAGTTCTTTTGTTGGTGCATCTTGGGGCATCTTGATCCAGCCTCCTGGTTTCAGAAAGTGACGCATTTTGCAGACAGGCCCTGGAAAAGCTTCCTTTGCTTGTGAATGAACAGATCTTTCTTACATGTTTCATCAGGACCCCACAATGTTTAATATTGAGTCATAGGTCAAGTTTATGCAATGCTTCAGGTATAGAATAAGGCAGATCTGTTGGAATTTCATGAGGAGAGAGATGATGTTTCCCATTTGCTGTACTTCACATATGCGTCAATGCTAGCAGCAGTGCATCTGTCCTTTTCATTCTATTTTTTTTATATTTTAGCTGATTTCCATGTCAGGTCAGTTTCTTCTTTCTACTGTACCTCTGGATTGAGGATGGTAGGTGCAATGCAAATGCCGATTAATGATTAAAGCTTTGTAATTATTCTTAATCACTTGGCTCTTGAAATGAAAGACTCAATCACTACATAAATTAAGAGAAACAACAAATCAAGGTATTAAGGCTCTCTAAAAGTTTCTTGGCAGCTGCAATGGCACCAGAATGTTAGCAGGAATAAGCCTCAACTTATCTCATCCTGAGAACACGTCAAAAACTACAAGTACATATTCTAGGTAAAACATTTAGGCATTTGGATGAAATCTGTCTGTACATTAACAAAAGGTCCTCAAGGTTTGGAACGTGCTACAGGAGTTCTTTCAGTATGCAAGACAATGTTATTGGCCAGATGGGACAGGTACTACAAAACTTTTGTGCTTCACAGAAAGGTTTGGAGTAAGCCAGGCTTCCTGTTTATTGCAATCTGTCCACTTTTGCCAGTGTGTACTACAGAGTGTTACACAGAAGCAAGGTAGGGTAGAATAGAGAGCTGCTACCAGACAGACATTCAGAGAGTACCATAATGAATCTAGGTTTAATTGGCAGCCACAGAGGATTCAAGAGTCCTTTTCAATTGCAAGTGCATTGTTTTGCAACAGTAAAAATTCAGAAAGAGAATGTGAATCAGATGCAGAGAGACAAATAAGAACAAAATCCATATCCTGAGGGCCAGAAAGGTCCATGGTCCGACAGAATGATTACTCCAGTCACTTCCTTCTGTGACATCATCATAATGAGTAACAAAGGCCTAACTTTTTAACAACTAAAGAGGGTAGAAGGACTTGTGAAAGAGCTTCCACTTAATAACTGTTCTTAATATTGGAGTCTGTAGAGGTAAGAGACCCATGGTACTTTCTAAGCTGACCAAAGTTTTGTGTGATGTCAAAAGCAGAGCATGAATAGATACTTGCAGACTGACCCTAAGCCACAATACAGGCACAGGTGAGAACAACACCAGCAATAGAATGAGCTAAGGTGTGTACAAACACTACAGAATCCATTTTTTTTCCTACTAGAAGGGTGGTCATGATAACTGCACAAAGGCACAAGGAGGGTTCTCTTTGCAAGTCTCTAAGTCAGAGGAGGTGTACAATACACCTGAGGGAGATGAACTGAAGCATATTTTTGATCCTGTTTGTCTTGAAAGACAAGAAAAATAGGCTA
The DNA here is from genome assembly GCA_016647715.1 of Pavo muticus. NCBI lineage: Eukaryota > Metazoa > Chordata > Aves > Galliformes > Phasianidae > Pavo > Pavo muticus. The sequence continues at coordinate 509,434 of JACDJE010000104.1, forward strand.
ATGGAATAGAGAAGAAAATAGAGCTAAGATTCACAACTGTTGCTGGAATACAAGAGAGGACATTAGCAGAATTAAGTACTGCAGGAAAGGTTGATAGAACAACAGCATTAACTGCACAGAGATCTTGGACAAACTGGAAGATACTGTTTCCTGGCTTCTTAACAGGTAAAAAAAAAAAGAGTATTTACAACAGCTGTGAGTCTAAATAATACCTTGCTGCAAAAGCGGATAAATGACTAATTGGACACCATACTCAATTTGCTTTGAAACTGGGTACTAAAGAACATACAACAGAGTCTTAGATAATAATTATACCACCACAGTATGAATACTCCCTAGTACTTTATGATCAAAATGAGCAGAATGAACAACATCTTATCATTCATAATTTTTGTGCTGATCCCATCTGAACTTATTTTTCTAAGAATTTTACACTGCACTCATTATGGAGCATATGAGCTAATATACTGTTCCAGAAAAGACAGAATTCCTTGTATTCCATGGACTGGTTGTGTGTGAGAAACATTATTTAGTTAAAATGAGAATTAAAAATCCAGCCTTAGTGCAGGAATGCTATAAGAGTACTTGCTTCTGCAAGGTAAGTCAGTATACAGATGTTCTATAGTATATAGATGCAAGGTAAATAAGTATATAGATATTCTACAGATGAGTTAGGCTGGTAAGATTACCACACTGGAAAGAATAGTTAGATATAAAGGAAAGGTGCTCACCAGTGTTATAGGCTCACAAAAGAACTCCACAAGGAGCAATCTCCAGGAAAAGATCCTTCCTCAGTGGCAGTCAGCCCTTAAATGGGGTCTAGGAGAGGTGGAGCCTAGCTCCACCCCTTCTGGGCACACAGGTGAATTGCCTTCACCTGTGCTCCCATGGCTGACTCAGTGCTTGCCTCAGGTGGTTAATCAGAGGTTCAGGCCATGATTCAACAGTTCCAATACACTCCACCACTTCATGGCGTGAACCAATGATTGAGTTAATTAAGGGTGAGTCTTTCCTATTACAGAGATCCAACACATCGCGACACTTATTCAATTCCCCATCGCAATGTATGTTATCATAATTTTAAGGTGAGTGATGATTGATGAAAGTTTGTGTTCTTTCTTGGGCCAGTGCTTGATGATGTTACTGGAGGCATGTAGTCATGAGGTGCAGGTCCATCTTATGCTCCATCAGTCCCATGTAAATCATCACCGGGTGTCGCACATTGTCTGGGAGCAGCACTGGAACATTTCAATATTTTGTTCCTTCCGGTGGTCCTGGAGGCTCAGAGACTCATGGGGAGTAATACAGATGTTTCAAGGGTACCGGGAGGGGAAGGTCTGCCCTCCAGGGCAAGATACAGGCCGTATTTTTATCCTGGGTCAACACTTCAGCTTGTACTGGGGCATGCCCTGGCTGCCTGTACCACACCTTTTGGCCAGATGTCTGCGGCTGCATAACTATATCAGGCACCAACGGGGGTGTCCTGATCTGCCACAGGGACATGGTGGGGGTCCCTTTGGCAATGAAGATTGGAGTGTTGACCACAGTATCTGTAGGACATGTACCTATTACCGGAGGGACTACTGAGCCTCCCACCTCCAATAATCTCCCCCAAGGTGCAAGTAGGCCATACCATTTAGGTCCTACCTGCACCTTCCAAGGCCATTTTATTCTATGGGTACCCGGATCTAGATTCTCAGGGGCAGGCAGCAGAAGATTATTTTCATTGCCAATCTGGGGTCTTACCTGATTATCAGTGCCCGTAATTTGGATCCTAAGCAGGGAGGCCCATGTTGTTTGTAGCATTTTCAGGGCACTGGGTCTGCCGTCTCGAGGTCTTTCATTCAGGTCCCGCAGGGTTTCATACAGTCTCTTTGTCCATCCCTGCAGGGACTGGGAGTCTGTCTTCAGGGCAGCCTTGAGAATACCATTATAACGTTCAATGAGGCCTGCTCCTGTTGGATTATATGGCAGGTGGAATCACCATTCAATGTTATTTTCTTCTGCCCAGCGCTGTATCATTGCACCAGTAAAATGGGTCCCTTGGTCGCTCTTGATGACTTGAGGTGTCCCATAGGCAGACATCAGTTTAGTGAGTGCCTTGATGGTATATGCCTGGTTTGCTTTTGGTACCGGATAGGCCTGCAGTAGCCCACTTGCAGTATCAACACAGGTCAGGGCATATCTCACCCCCTCAGACCGAGGGAGGGGCCCGATGTAATCGACCTGCCATCGCTGGAGAGGATTGTGTCCTCTAGCAAGATGGGCTGTTGTTTCGGGCAACGATCTCGGTCTCGTCTTAGAGCAAGCGTTGCAGTCTCAACATGCCTGTGCGACGTCAGATAGCTGTATGGGCAGCCCCCATGCTTTAGCAGCTGCCCACGTTGTCTTTTGTCTAGCACGCTGTAGCTTCTGATGTAACCAATGGGCGATGTTCTCAGATGGTGAATTCTCAATCCATCGAACTCGGGCCAGCGTGTCGGCTTCATCATTTCCCAGTGACTGTAGGGGCTGATGACCAGAAATGTGGTAGACATGTACAGTTCTGTGTTTAACTGTATTCCATATGTCTAACCACATATCTTTGCCCCAGATTGGTCGGGCGTGGATAGTCCATTCCTGGGCGGCCCACTGTGCAATCCAAAGAGTGAGCCCCCGGTACACAGCCCAACTATCTGTGCAGATGTTCAGAATGCCATCACTGGGTTCCTTGGTTATAACCATCCACACAGCTCGCAGTTCTGCCCATTGGCTGCTCTGACCATCCCCCTCATCAAACCAAATTGTCTCAGTGGAGGGATTGTATGCTATCGCTCTCCACTTGCTCGGGTTGCCCTTGTTGGACCCATCTGTGTACCAGGCATCTTCAGGAATAGGATATTTTCCCTCCTGAACAAGACTCTTCTCTGGTGGAGCAACCAGTGTTTCTTTTGGTGCATCACTGTGATACGTCACTGGACCTAGGATCTTTTGAAGTTCTTCTTTTAATTGTGATGAAGACAGACTACTTCTCTGGCTGAGATAGGCAAACCATTGTGCCACCGTTTGCGCTTGGGCCACCCCCGTCTTAGGAAGGTGGGTCAGATCTTTTACCCACCCCTGAATTGGCAGAGTGGTCATAACTATGATTTCAGCTGTTTGAGTTATCAGCTCTACTGCCTGTAATGCGGAGTAAGCAGCCAATAACTGTTTTTCAATCATACTATATCTTTCTTCTGCTCCATGCCAGACCTGAGACCAGAATCCAATGGGGGTCCGGACAGAACTCTGGCGTTGCCACAGGCCCCAGCCAAAGCCATCCTGAGTGACAGGAATGTCCAATTCAGCTGGGAGGGTAGGATCGAATATACCCAATGCCTGGGCTTGTTTAACTGCCAGTTTTGCCTGTTGGAAAGCATCCTGTTCTGTTCTCCCCCAGTCCCATAGCTGCCCCTTTTTCGTGAGTCTACATAATAATGGCCTCAGCAGCTGCGCTAAATGAGGTATAAAGGAGCGCCAGTACCCCAGTATACCTAAAAACTCCTGCAGCTGCTTTGGTGTTGTAGGGACTGGGAATGCCTGAACCTTATCTATCACAGCACTTGGGTAGTACTTTGGTCTTTCCTGACCAAACTACCCACAGGAATTTTACAGACAGGCCTGGACCTTGCACCTTCTAAGGATTTATGGCCCATCCTCTTTCTTGCAGATAGGTGGTTAATGAATCTGCTGCTTGTTCTACTGCCTCCAGTGAGTCAGATGTCAACAGGAGATCACCAGTATAACGATATAAGTTAACATCATTAGGTTTTCCCCAGTTAGCCAGGTCATGCACCACTAAATTATGACAATAAGTTGGCGAATGCACATACCCTTGTGGCAGGACCTGAAAGGTCCACTGCCTGCCTCCCCATGTAAATGCAAACTGATTTTGTGATTCTTTATCAATTGGAATACTAAAGAATGCATTTGCCAGATCTAGGACACAATGGTAAGTTTTTATTTCTCTACTTAATGTGTCCATTAGGGAGGCAATATTGGGTACGGCCGCATGAATAGGCAGCGTGACCTTATTTAACTCTTTATAATCCACTGTCATTCTCCATGTTCCATCTGACTTCTGCACTGGCCATATGGGGGAATTATATGGGCTATGTGCAGGTCTTATAATACCTACTTTCTCTAATTCCTGCACCGTTCTTGATATTTCATCTTGTCCACCCGGGAGTCTATATTGTCTAACATTAGTAATCCAGCAAGGTCTCGGCAGGCAAACAGGCTCATGCTTCGCATGGCCTCTCAATATTGCCTGTACCACCCAGACACTAATACACCTTTGGCAAAGTCTGAACTCTCCCACTGTTGTCTGGAGAGCCAGACCCCACAGAATATCTATGCCCAGGATGTATTCTTGGACTGAGGCAACAGATACCTTATACTCCCGGGGTGGGAGACGCCCAACCTCCAATTTCAACCAGGTCTGGGTGACTGGAATGGTCTGTCCCCCAAAACCTCCAATCATCACTCTGCCACCTTCAAATTTAGTTGGATCTCCGTAAATTATGGATGTTTCTGCCCCTGTATCAACCAACGCCATAACTCTCTGAATATTCTTTCAGGACCAGTAAATTGTCAATTCCACACAGGGCCTCCGGTCCCGTCTGGAGGCCCTACGGGGACTAATGTCCCTCGTCACGCCATGAATTGAGTTAAGGCCAAATCTTTTGCCTCCGGTGGCTCAGGCATCGTGGCCCAAGACACCTGAGGAGGTTTCTTTTTCCTATTAGGGACTATAAAATCCTCTAAATTCCATGTTGTTGTCAGCATTCTGTCTGTAACTCTTACCATTGGTTTTCTGGAGTAATTTTGAAATTTTTGATTATCCTTCAGCTGTCTCCACAGCTGAAGGAGGACATGGTTGGGCTGGCGATCAATTTCTGCAATTGAACCCCAGCCCGGATAAGATCATTAAACATCTGTTTTCGCGAGACTCTTATGGGCCCCAATTGAGAATTTCATATAACTGATTTCTTGGCCTTAATTATTGGGAAGACCTCTGCTTCCTCTACTGTTTGAATGTTACGCCTGACCCACAGGTTCTCTGTCTCCCCCAGATCAGCCACTAATTGGACAGCCTGCTGGACACCACCTCTGAGGCTACCAGGGGGTTTAATATAGAAACTAAAGTCCCATATAGATGGGAAGGGGCTTGTTGTAGAATTAAGTCTCTCACACCAGCCAAAAATCTTACCATGCCTGGGCTTTCAAAGGCGTCCTTGTATATTGCTTCTCTTATGCCTAGCTCTCAAATGTAATTTTGAAGGTCCTCCATGGAGGACCACAATCCTGTATTTAATGGTATATCTGATTTATTTGGCCAAACCATACAGCATGCCGCCATTAGCCAATCAATTATAGAATGATTTTCATTAGTAAACTGAATGCCCGCATATAGTCTTTGTCTAAGGGCAGGATGTGTCGTCATAGTGGCTAGTTTACATATTTCTGGTCCATTGACCATGACACCTTCTGCCCCCGAATCCCATAATCTTAACAACCAAGTTGGTACACTTTCCTTTGCTCTCTGCTGGAATCACTGTACAATGTCCATTAGTTCTGTTAGTGTGTATGGCCTGGCTGTCACATGTAGGTGAGTTTGGGCAGGGGGTACCCCTGCCAATCTATCCTGTATTTTTTTATTCCATAAAAAAGACATTGTGTTGTAACATATATTCAGCCTGCCTGGCTTGCCAAATGCAAGCTAAGTAAGTATACAGATATTCTACAGTATATAGATGCAAGGTAAATAAGTATATAGATATTCTACAGATGAGTTAGGCTGGTAAGATTACCACACTGGAAAGAATAGTTAGATATAAAGGAAAGGTATATAAAGGAAAGGTGCTCACCAGTGTTATAGGCTCACAAAAGAACTCCACAAGGAGCAATCTCCAAGAAGAGATCCTTCCTCAGTGGCAGTCAGCCCTTAAATGGGGTCTAGGAGAGGTGGAGCCTAGCTCCACCCCTTCTGGGCACACAGGTGAATTGCCTTCACCTGTGCTCCCATGGCTGACTCAGTGCTGGTGGTTAATCAGAGGTTCAGGCCATGATTCAACAGTTCCCATACAGCTTCTTAGTAACTTGAAAAGTTCATCCTTCTTCTTTTTCTTTTCCCTTTAAAAAATCATTCTATGTCAGTTCTGAGTACTTCTGTGTTATAAAAATACTGTTTATTTATGTCATTCTGTGTTTCTAACTGGCCCTAATGTATAGAAATTTAATGATCAGACTTTAGCAGCAAAAATCTCTACAAAGTTTTTCAGAGTTTTCCTGTAATCTTATTTGCTATGAAGAAGAGACATTCACATACCAAAGCTTTATGTTGTATGACTGACAAATAAATATGGTCCATGACTGATTGGGAGGCAGTGAAGCCTACTTTACTGGATCTGCATTTCCCATACTGTTTCCTGCATCCTGTTGTAGCATTTTTCAGTAGATGGAAGCAATCAGTACTTTACATCGCAATCAGTACTTTACATCATACATGTGCATATTATATCCTTTCCAACCCACTGCCCAAGTGCTGCCACATAAAAATACAGTCAGGTGCTGTTAAATGATTATGAAAAATAAAATTGATATCATTCTCCTTCACTGTCAAGATCTTTGGAGGTTCTTCTGGTCAGGACAGCAAATTCCAATGATTTTTATGCCAGAGCAACTGTCTTGTTCCTCCTGTCTTTGCAAACATAATCTTTCCTATCTGATTTCAATTGTTTCTTGAGCAAATTCATTTCAAATAGTTCACAGATCAGTGTTGACTTCCAGGGCTGTGCATATCAGTTTAAATGCAGATGCAGCAGACATTATGCAAGCAAAAATAACTTGCCTAACAAAAGTTAAAGATTTAGTGAAAAAGAATGAAGGAACTTCTGCCTCAGCAGCAATAAGATTGATCACTTTGTCAGCGAAGAAACAGCTGAGACAGACTGGTGATACCAACTCCTGAAGAGAATAGGATTGACTGGTGACTGGCCAGTGACTTGCATTCTTTCAGGGGTAATGAAAATTCCTCCTTTTTTTCACCACAGAAATGATTATAATTTTATTTAAAATAAAAATAGTTGAATAACTCACCTTGCAAAATCTAAAAGCAGTCAAAGAATTCTGCTTAATCAGTAAACTATGACTTTTCTTTGTGAGTGACATTTTCACAGTGCTGCAACAGAGGAGTACATCAGAGTTAAAATATTTGGTTTCTCTATAGTCTCTAGACTGGGCACTGCAACAATGTCCTCGAGGAAGTGGTCACAGCATTGACCTTGCTGGAAGTCAAAAAGTATCTGGACAATGCTCTCAGTCATGTGGTCTGATTTTGGATGCTCCTGTGTGGAGCCAGGACTTGTACTCAACGATCCATATGGGTCCCTTTTAACTTGGGATATTCTATGATTCTAAAATAGAAAATACCTAAATATCAGTAACAGGAAACTGCTGTTGTGCAAACACTGTTATATCATCTGCAGCAACAAAGAGGTAGGAAATACCATCTCACTCACGTGCACATATGGACGCAGACACATCCCCTTGTGTTACATTTTAAGAGATCCTAGCAATCTTGCTATTTTGGCTCAATTTGATTCAGTTACAAGCTTTGAATACCCCACCTAACTTGCGGGAAATCCTTTCTCTGTGTTTACATACCTTTTTTTGTGTTTACTTCATGCAAACTGAGAACAATGGTGGCTTTTTTTTTAAATGCTTTTTATCTTCTGGGATTGTTAGATGTCTTACAGTTCTGCTGTCACTAGGTCACCTAACAGTTTAGCTTTCCCCTGTAGTGTGTAGTGTCTGCTTTGAAACTTGAAGTCGAACTTCAAAGGCATTTACTTCTTAAAGCTGACTGTAGTGTTGCAATTTTTTTGAAAAGGTAAATCCAATTCTCCTTTTAAATCATTTTTTCAGCTGATATAGAATAATAGAATCATAGAATTGCTCAGGTTGGAAAAGACCTTCAAGGTCATCAAGTCCAACCACAACCTAACCATACTACCCTAACTCTAACAACCCTCCACTAAATCATGTCCTGAGCACCACATCCAGGCAGTTTTTTAAACACATTCAGGTATGGTGACTCAACCACCTCCCTGGGGAGCCTATTCCTGTGCTTAACAACCCTTTCTGTAAAGAAGTTTGACCTGATATCCAACCTAAACTTACTCCGGTGCAACTTGAGGCCATTTCCCCTTGTCCTCTCACCTGTCACCAGTGAGAAGAGGCCAGCCTCGCTCTTGCTGTAATCACCTTTCAGGTATTGGAAGAGAGCAATAAGGTCCCCCCTCAGCCTCCTCTTCCCCAGACTAAACAGCCCCAGTTCCTTCAGTTGCTCCTCATAGGGCATATTCTCCAAGCCCTTCACAAGCCTTGCTGCCCTTCTTTGGGCCTGCTCCAGCACCTCAGTGTCCTATCTGTTTGGAGGTGCACAAAACTGGACACAGTACTCAAGGTGAGGCCTCACCAGTGCTGAGTACAAGGGCAGGATTATTTCCCTAGTCCTGCTCATCACACCATTCCTGATACAAGCCAGGATGCCATTGGCCTTCTTGGCCACCTGGGCACACTGCTGGCTCATATTCAGCTGACTGTCCATCAGTAAGGTCCCTTTCCATCAGGCTGCTTTCCAGCCACTCCTCCCCAAGCCTGTAGGGTTGCCTGGGCTTGTTGTGGCCAAAATGCAGGACCTAACACTTGGCCCTATTGAAACTCATACAGTTTACCTTGGCCCATTGATCCAAATCATTTTAGCTGCTTTACCTACAGTACACTGTATTTTCAATCCTTGCCTCTGATCAGCAGGTATCCTGTCACACAGCCTGTACTAATTTAAGTGACAGGGAGATGCTTCTGCATTGCGCATAACTTCAAGACCACAGGTATACCCTTTCTACAGCCATCTCTGCTTAGGGCCTTTAGTTTCAAAAACAATGTCTGGGGCAGGGAGCAGAACTGATCTGGTCTGAGCTCATTTTTTGAGGTATTCAGTCAGTCTAGGTAATCCACTATCTCATTGTATCTTGATTTTCAAGTTACAATGCTTGAGAACTTTTTCCAGAATACATGCAAAAATTCCACAGAAGATGTAAGAATGTTGTTTAGCCACTCATTTTATGGAAAGCTAGTGTCTGAGTATTCTCATCAGATTCAACAATCACAGATGCACTTTATTCTAGAAACTTTGTAGTTTGTCTTAAGTAAAATATAGGCATAAATAGAGACAGAGACATCAGATACTTAGATTGTTTATTGTGGAATCATAGAATGGCCTGGGTTGAAAAGGACAACAATGATCATCTAGTTTCAACCCCCCTGCCACGGGCAGGGTTGTCAGCCACTAGACCAGGCTGCCCAGAGCCACATCCAGCCTGGCCTTGAATGCCTCCAGGGATGGGGCATCCACAACCTCCTTGGGCAACCTGTTCCACTGTGTCACCACCCTCTGTGTGGAAAATTTCCTCCTAATATCTAACCTAAATCTCTCCCGTCTCAGTTTAAAACCATTCCCCCTTGTCCTATCATTATCCACCCATGTAAACAGTTTAATAAGTAAAATAAAATCTATGTGTACAAGTAAAGTAAAATAAAGAATTTATACAGTACTTCCCATCAACAGGCAAATGTCTATCTGTTCCTGGGAAAGCAGGGCTTCATCCATCATCTATGATTCTACAGATGTGGCACTTAGGGACATGGTTGAGTGGGCATGGTGATGATGGGTTGAGAGTTTTGAGAAGTTTTTTCCAACTTTAATGATTCAACAATTCTGCAATTCTATCAGGCATAGTGATTACTTGCTAAGACAAATACCATACATTCCGTTGTTCCTCACTCTTCTTTTTTCCCTCCAGCTTTCATTGCTGAGCGCTACCTCACGTAGTCAGATTGGTTCATATATTCTGGCTGTGTCCACTCCCAGCTTATTGTATGCTCCTAGCCTAATGCTGGTGAAGAACAGAGGACTTGATTTTGTGTAATAACTAAAACACTGCTGTACTATCAATATTGTTTTCGTAACAGTCTTAAAATATATTGCTATACAAAATACTATGAAGAAAATTAATTCTATTCCAGACAGAGCCCATACAATCTCCAATCCTTCTCCCATATCATTTATTTTATGCAGAAGTCCCACACTAACTCATAACTACCCTCCCCTTCATGTCATTTTATATAGAGAGACCATTACCTTGATCTATGGACCATCCCTGTGAAAAGTCCATAAAATATCTACATGTTCATTGACTTCATTTAGTGCATGACTTGTGTTCTGACTTATGTAGATAACCATTATGATGCCTTGTTGTGAGGCTTGTTCACTGTCAGTTTGAGCAGTTCCTGTTACAGTACATCCTTTGGAGCAGGCCATAGAATTTAACATTTCCTTTGCTTGCCCCTGGCTGCGGGATGAACTTTTCAGCAGACAAAGTCTGTACAAAGGTATACCTGCTCTGACATGGCCTTTTCCATCAGTAACAAACCCTTCAAAGGCATACCTATTGTGGTATAGGTTTATCCATGGCCAAAGATATTTCATGGTGTATCTCCTCCTGCTTGGATTTATCCACAAGTCACAGTCCCTTCAACGCAGTTCACACTGGAGTTTCCTCTCCACTTTCCAGCTATTGCTGTTATCAAAATTCTTGCAGGCGAGGTAGAATAAGGAATAAAGTAAACAGTAAAATAAAAAGCGACTACTAAAAAGTAGTAATATACAGTAAGGCAAGAAAACCCTATGGTAAGCACAGGAGCTTGCCAGTTTATTGCTAAACATCTCTAACAGCTACAAATTCAGACTAGCACAGTCCAATCAGTTTTGAACCCTTTGATCTCCATGTTTGGTACCAAAAAAGACTATTGCGGTTTAAGTCTGGTAGGCAGCGCTTTGCTCACACACACCCCACCCCCACCCTTCAGAAAGGTGAAAGTGAGAATGCTTGTGGGTTAAAGACAGTTTAATAAACAAAGCAAATGCTGTGCATGTAAGCAAAGCAAAATAAGGAAACCATTCACTACTTCCTATTTGCAGGCAGATGTTTGGCCATTTCCAGGGAAGCAGGGCTAGCTACTTTGGAAGGCTCACATAATAACTCCAAATATAACTCTTGCCACAACTCCCCTTTCCTCCAGCTTTTACCACTAAGCATGATGTGTTATGGAATATCTCTTTGGTCACCTGGAGTCAGCTGTCCTGGCTGTGTCTCCTCCTACCTCCTAGCTTCTTATGCACTTCCAGCCCAGCCTACTTACTGGTGGAGCAACATGAGAAACAGAGAAGGCCATGATGCTGGTTAATGCTTTTCAGCAAGAACTGAATTATCAGCTTATTATCAACACTTTTTTCATCACAAATAGAAAACACAGCATCATACAAGCTACAATGAAAAAGACTAACTGTTCCAGCTCAAATCCGTACAAGAATGATACTGAAGTGTAATATCAGACACTGCCTTTTTCCATATATTATTAGGTTAAAACTTTAACACGTCCTGCCATATTGTACTTCAAATTCCATGCTCTTTGCTATTAAGCTCATTATAATTATTTCCAAGAATCAAAAGACTGTGTAAGCTAAGAAAAAGAACAAATACGAGGAGAAATAGGAACAAGAAAGCCCTGAAGTGTTGCATACAATTATAATAATGAATCAGCGTCTTGTGTCATAAAAGGAGCTACATACCAAGACGGGATAAGCATCTTAGAATTTTGGAAACTATTCAGAATTTGTATTCCTTAAATATAATCTGATACAGGACTGAAGCTCTGGAAGCAATGAGGATCTTGACATTCACTTTATTTGTTTCAAATTTTCTTGAAGAAGAGATTCTGCAAGTTCGGTTAAGTACTGAGATAGGAATTAGTACACAAGACAGCTCAGGAGAGCGAGACAGTCTAAAACTAGTAGCAGTTGTTGAATTCCACTGCTTCAGCAATGTCAGGAACAAGCTACAAGAGCCACTTTTAAAAGTGTAATTTTATATTTAGGATAGTAGTGTATATGAACTATTGTGAAGAAAAAAATATCAAGTAATTACAGCTTAATCAAAAATAATGTGAAGCACAGATACCACCTTTTTATAAATAAAATATATAAATAAAATAAATATATATATATTTAATATATATATGAAAACAGCTTATTCCAGTGTAAGGTCATAGAATCATAGAATCGTTTGAGTTGGAAGGGACCTTTAAAGGCCATCTAGTCCAATCCCCCTGCAACGAACAGGGACACCTACAGCTCGATCATGTGCTTAGTGTCCCATCCAGTCTGACCTTGATTGTCTCCAAGGACGGGACATCCACCCCATCATAAGTAGGGCATTCCTCTGAGGTTAGGGAACACACCCCTGTACTGCTGAATGCAGTGCTGACTAGGTTTCCTGAAGAAACTCCTCAAGTATTTCCTATAAAGGAGGCTGACATTACCTGTTGACTCCAAACAAGCAAAGTCTATCTACTGGACCAGTTACAACATACAAAGTCATAGGAAGCCAAAGGTGCTGTTCTTTGAGGACTGAAGTTATAACATACAGCAAATGGCTTATAAAGTTAATAGGAAGCATTAAGGTGGCATTAATGTGGTTGTCACATGGACGAACCCAGAAAGGTCACTGTCACTGAGCAATTAGCTAATGGAGCATTTCTAGTTACTGAAGATTGTAAAAACTCAGTAGTCAGATCTATTTAGAATACCTGAGAACAAAAGATTATCCAGAGTCTACAGAAAAATAAGAAAGTAGATTTAAGAAGCACCATTTAATAGAGCATGTCCTATGATAAAGAAAAGGGCAGTGTATTTCTGAGTTGAGAACTTCTTTTGCTTTTAAATCATCAATCACTTTCATCTTTTACAATATCAGCACACAGAAACGCTCCTGAAGATGAAGAAATGTGCTGGGTAATAAACCTGGAGTTGCATCACACTGATTAGAACTAGTCAAGCTTTCTTAGATTTCACTGGAAATTCACAGTTTCAGAGTTTTGGATGACACTGCAGTCTGAGCATTTCTCACCTCGTTACTGCCAGAAGATTCTTCCTTCATTCTTTCATAGGGGCAGTTCTTTCTTCCTTTTACATCGGTTGGCAATGGTAAAATACGGTCCTCAGAAATATAAAAAATGAGATACTTAATTAGCATTAAAATTAAACTGCGTTGTGTTTTGATTTAAAGGAGATAGCTATTTTAAAACAAAGTTTTCAAAGAAACAGAGGATTCAGTCATCTGATGACTGTAGATCTTCAAATACATTCTCTCAAGTTCAGAGAACACAATGCTTCCTATCTGCCATTAGTTTTCTTTGTATCTTAACACATGAGAAAAGCTTCATAAACTAACTATCCCCGCTTCTCATCTCTGTGTGGTTACTGAGCTGAGATACAGATACTTGACCAAGAAAACCAGTTCTAACAGCTAGACTTACAAAGACAAGCTTGGAATTCAAACTCAAGTTGAATTTGCTCTCTTTAGACATAGTTAACACAGGTTCTGGCATTCAGATGAGAGCTGGCTGGCTGAACAAGATAGTATGGGTCTATACAGATGCATTTTAGAGCAACACACAGACAGATGCTCCCAAATTGCTTGGATTTGGGGTAAGGCACACAGGTCATAAGTAGGAAGACTGCAACACCAGCTGAAGAACTCTCAGCTTGCTTTCTTTTTTTACAGGGAGAATAAAAAAGGGAGACAGCGAGCAAACAAAAGGTGAAAGTTCATCTCCCCATGAGTGAGGGCCGGAAATCAATGTGCACACTGTACGCTGTTTACTCATCCTTGCATCCAGATGAGAAGGCCATCTGACTCCCACACGCAGCCGCCTTCCCGGTAGCAGCATGGTGCCTGTCCCTCTCTGCTCCAACACGGCCATTGAAACAAGCCGATACAGACTCGACGGCGCCAGCAAACCCGCAATAACTTGTTCGTTGCCACAGTGCTTCCAGGGCCCATCCCATCACCTATCTCCATTCACACTCCTTCTTATTGCTCACCTGATAACGATAGGCCTGACCATAATTGCTGGGCTGTGCTGCAGAGCGGCAGAGAAGCGGATAACGAGTATCTATCCCTTCTCTCAGCACAAACGTGTAAAAGTTTGTTCAAGGTTTTATGAGGCACGGAGCAAAACAGCTGCTTTCACTGAGAGCTGAGGTGTTAACTGCTGAGGTACAGTGAGATGGCTCCTGCCAGCCCGCAGTGTCTCTCTGGACAGCCCAACACACAGACTTCTGTGTCGGGCTGAAACAGGTGTTAGGAAGGAAACTACTTCATGGTGGAAGGTGGGATGGAGGCAGGGATTTCTTGAAGTTTCAAAGGGCTGGGAAAAGTTGCTTTCAATTGAAGCTTCAAACAGAAAATAAAAGCTTGGGAAGTTAAGGCTTTCCCTGCCAAGTCTCCAGTTCTCCACCTCTGCCTGGTGTTTCTCGCCTGTTTCTAAAACTCCAGGGGGAATTCAGCTGACTCCAGATCTATAGCATCTCCTTCCAGGCTGTCAAACTGTGAAAGTGGATTCTGTGATGCAGTTGCAAGTCCTCTAATGACCAAATGGAGATTTCTGACTCGTTTTGTATATAGGCCACAGAACAGCTGTCATGTAGTAAAATGTCTCAGGTGCAGGAGCCAGGCATTAATCGGATGAGAAAGCCATGATTCTGAGCACAGGCTCTTATTAGTGGGCCTTTAATAGTAAGTATCCAAATGTACACACACAGAGGGATATTTCTAATGTTTACTGGACATTTAGTCCTGTCACCTGGGGAAGGCAGGTGTTGCAAGCTCCATTAAGAAAAGCCAAGAGGAGGATTTTCACCTCATTTTGTCAGTACGTAAGGCTTATTCAAAGAAACAGACTAATCCTTGGCCTCTGCTATGGCTGGCTACAAAATCAAAAGGAAGGTGTGTTTTTGACAGTAATGACCAACCGCTGGGTTAAGATCTATGAGAGGCACTTCACCAGGGCTACCAAACATGTCACTAGGACATTATAAATGGAGGAATCACGTTGGCTAATGCAGGCTTCCAGCTGTGCAAACAAACTCCTCGAAGCTTGCACCGCAAACCCCAAACTAGTTGGGGAAGCACAGCAGAGAACTATTATCCCAGCAGTTCATTAGGCCCCTTCGTTTTGCAAAGCACCCAAGTCATGAAGGCATGCTGAACCACTCAACCACCATGTGCTACGGCTGCTGGACTTATTGCTGACTTAGGATGGTACAAGCAAACATCCCAATGTCTGCATAAATGGTTTGGGTATCTTGTTTTTCTCTCTCTAGAAGTTATATGTCACGTATAAGACACTACAGAGCCTTAAATCACAGCCTGTTGCTGACTTCCTTCAAGGACAAAGTAGGTCACAGAAACTTGGGACTGTGGAAAATGGTCAAAAGAAACGGAAGGATTGCAGATGGCATAAATGTGAAGAGAAGTGGGAACTTCTGTGCACTGCAAGAGTAGGAGATGATAGTCTGGAAAAGATGGTGCAAAGGGGACTTTGGGTAGAGGGTGGGAAAAGGAGAAAAAAAAAGAAAAAAAAAAAAAGGAGGAGCAGTACCAGAACTACCCAGTAATGGGAGCACATAACACCCTAAGACAGGTGCCTCAGACCTCAAATAAGCACCAATACTGCAGGCGTATGAAAGGTCTGCCCTTACCCTGTCATAAACGAGAGCAGTTCTGGACCAAGGCTGGAAAATACCACCTCAGGGCAATAAATCTCCCATTGATAGGGTCTGGCAAACACAAGCTTGAGAAAGGTTGAAGTCAGCTCTGAAGTATATAATGACTCACTTAGGATTGAGGGAATTAGAACGAAAGGCGACACTCAATCTAACAGCGACATTAATAAGTAATCACCGCTGCAAATGTCTGGGCAGTTATAAAACATTGGCAAGACAGACTTTCTCAATCTTACAAGCCTGGCTCAACTGCATACAGCAAAATGTTCTTTATCAAGTAGCCCCGGGGAAAGTCCTCCAGAGGATCTATGCTGATAGACGATCACAGGTATCTGTTACACCTCAGCCCACACCTCTATAACACCCCATCATTCAGTAAAGTCAGAACCCTTCCCAGCGTCTCCTTCACAGTCTTTCTGAAGATGCTTGNTAAATGGGGTCTAGGAGAGGTGGAGCCTAGCTCCACCCCTTCTGGGCACACAGGTGAATTGCCTTCACCTGTGCTCCCATGGCTGACTCAGTGCTTGCCTCAGGTGGTTAATCAGAGGTTCAGGCCATGATTCAACAGTTCCAATACACTCCACCACTTCATGGCGTGAACCAATGATTGAGTTAATTAAGGGTGAGTCTTTCCTATTACAGAGATCCAACACATCGCGACACTTATTCAATTCCCCATCGCAATGTATGTTATCATAATTTTAAGGTGAGTGATGATTGATGAAAGTTTGTGTTCTTTCTTGGGCCAGTGCTTGATGATGTTACTGGAGGCATGTAGTCATGAGGTGCAGGTCCATCTTATGCTCCATCAGTCCCATGTAAATCATCACCGGGTGTCGCACATTGTCTGGGAGCAGCACTGGAACATTTCAATATTTTGTTCCTTCCGGTGGTCCTGGAGGCTCAGAGACTCATGGGGAGTAATACAGATGTTTCAAGGGTACCGGGAGGGGAAGGTCTGCCCTCCAGGGCAAGATACAGGCCGTATTTTTATCCTGGGTCAACACTTCAGCTTGTACTGGGGCATGCCCTGGCTGCCTGTACCACACCTTTTGGCCAGATGTCTGCGGCTGCATAACTATATCAGGCACCAACGGGGGTGTCCTGATCTGCCACAGGGACATGGTGGGGGTCCCTTTGGCAATGAAGATTGGAGTGTTGACCACAATATCTGTAGGCCATGTACCTATTACCGGAGGGACTACTGAGCCTCCCACCTCCAATAATCTCCCCCAAGGTGCAAGTAGGCCATACCATTTAGGTCCTACCTGCACCTTCCAAGGCCATTTTATTCTATGGGTACCCGGATCTAGATTCTCAGGGGCAGGCAGCAGAAGATTATTTTCATTGCCAATCTGGGGTCTTACCTGATTATCAGTGCCCGTAATTTGGATCCTAAGCAGGGAGGCCCATGTTGTTTGTAGCATTTTCAGGGCACTGGGTCTGCCGTCTCGAGGTCTTTCATTCAGGTCCCGCAGGGTTTCATACAGTCTCTTTGTCCATCCCTGCAGGGACTGGGAGTCTGTCTTCAGGGCAGCCTTGAGAATACCATTATAACGTTCAATGAGGCCTGCTCCTGTTGGATTATATGGCAGGTGGAATCACCATTCAATGTTATTTTCTTCTGCCCAGCGCTGTATCATTGCACCAGTAAAATGGGTCCCTTGGTCGCTCTTGATGACTTGAGGTGTCCCATAGGCAGACATCAGTTTAGTGAGTGCCTTGATGGTATATGCCTGGTTTGCTTTTGGTACCGGATAGGCCTGCAGTAGCCCACTTGCAGTATCAACACAGGTCAGGGCATATCTCACCCCCTCAGACCGAGGGAGGGGCCCGATGTAATCGACCTGCCATCGCTGGAGAGGATTGTGTCCTCTAGCAAGATGGGCTGTTGTTTCGGGCAACGATCTCGGTCTCGTCTTAGAGCAAGCGTTGCAGTCTCAACATGCCTGTGCGACGTCAGATAGCTGTATGGGCAGCCCCCATGCTTTAGCAGCTGCCCACGTTGTCTTTTGTCTAGCACGCTGTAGCTTCTGATGTAACCAATGGGCGATGTTCTCAGATGGTGAATTCTCAATCCATCGAACTCGGGCCAGCGTGTCGGCTTCATCATTTCCCAGTGACTGTAGGGGCTGATGACCAGAAATGTGGTAGACATGTACAGTTCTGTGTTTAACTGTATTCCATATGTCTAACCACATATCTTTGCCCCAGATTGGTCGGGCGTGGATAGTCCATTCCTGGGCGGCCCACTGTGCAATCCAAAGAGTGAGCCCCCGGTACACAGCCCAACTATCTGTGCAGATGTTCAGAATGCCATCACTGGGTTCCTTGGTTATAACCATCCACACAGCTCGCAGTTCTGCCCATTGGCTGCTCTGACCATCCCCCTCATCAAACCAAATTGTATCAGTGGAGGGATTGTATGCTATCGCTCTCCACTTGCTCGGGTTGCCCTTGTTGGACCCATCTGTGTACCAGGCATCTTCAGGAATAGGATATTTTCCCTCCTGAACAAGACTCTTCTCTGGTGGAGCAACCAGTGTTTCTTTTGGTGCATCACTGTGATACGTCACTGGACCTAGGATCTTTTGAAGTTCTTCTTTTAATTGTGATGAAGACAGACTACTTCTCTGGCTGAGATAGGCAAACCATTGTGCCACCGTTTGCGCTTGGGCCACCCCCGTCTTAGGAAGGTGGGTCAGATCTTTTACCCACCCCTGAATTGGCAGAGTGGTCATAACTATGATTTCAGCTGTTTGAGTTATCAGCTCTACTGCCTGTAATGCGGAGTAAGCAGCCAATAACTGTTTTTCAATCATACTATATCTTTCTTCTGCTCCATGCCAGACCTGAGACCAGAATCCAATGGGGGTCCGGACAGAACTCTGGCGTTGCCACAGGCCCCAGCCAAAGCCATCCTGAGTGACAGGAATGTCCAATTCAGCTGGGAGGGTAGGATCGAATATACCCAATGCCTGGGCTTGTTTAACTGCCAGTTTTGCCTGTTGGAAAGCATCATGTTCTGTTCTCCCCCAGTCCCATAGCTGCCCCTTTTTCGTGAGTCTACATAATAATGGCCTCAGCAGCTGCGCTAAATGAGGTATAAAGGAGCGCCAGTACCCCAGTATACCTAAAAACTCCTGCAGCTGCTTTGG
The DNA here is from genome assembly GCA_016647715.1 of Pavo muticus. Taxonomy (NCBI): domain Eukaryota; kingdom Metazoa; phylum Chordata; class Aves; order Galliformes; family Phasianidae; genus Pavo; species Pavo muticus. The sequence goes on from JACDJE010000104.1 coordinate 528,304, forward strand.
TGTTGTAGGGACTGGGAATGCCTGAACCTTATCTATCACAGCACTTGGGTAGTACTTTGGTCTTTCCTGACCAAACTACCCACAGGAATTTTACAGACAGGCCTGGACCTTGCACCTTCTAAGGATTTATGGCCCATCCTCTTTCTTGCAGATAGGTGGTTAATGAATCTGCTGCTTGTTCTACTGCCTCCAGTGAGTCAGATGTCAACAGGAGATCACCAGTATAACGATATAAGTTAACATCATTAGGTTTTCCCCAGTTAGCCAGGTCATGCACCACTAAATTATGACAATAAGTTGGCGAATGCACATACCCTTGTGGCAGGACCTGAAAGGTCCACTGCCTGCCTCCCCATGTAAATGCAAACTGATTTTGTGATTCTTTATCAATTGGAATACTAAAGAATGCATTTGCCAGATCTAGGACACAATGGTAAGTTTTTATTTCTCTACTTAATGTGTCCATTAGGGAGGCAATATTGGGTACGGCCGCATGAATAGGCAGCGTGACCTTATTTAACTCTCTATAATCCACTGTCATTCTCCATGTTCCATCTGACTTCTGCACTGGCCATATGGGGGAATTATATGGGCTATGTGCAGGTCTTATAATACCTACTTTCTCTAATTCCTGCACCGTTCTTGATATTTCATCTTGTCCACCCGGGAGTCTATATTGTCTAACATTAGTAATCCAGCAAGGTCTCGGCAGGCAAACAGGCTCATGCTTCGCATGGCCTCTCAATATTGCCTGTACCACCCAGACACTAATACACCTTTGGCAAAGTCTGAACTCTCCCACTGTTGTCTGGAGAGCCAGACCCCACAGAATATCTATGCCCAGGATGTATTCTTGGACTGAGGCAACAGATACCTTATACTCCCGGGGTGGGAGACGCCCAACCTCCAATTTCAACCAGGTCTGGGTGACTGGAATGGTCTGTCCCCCAAAACCTCCAATCATCACTCTGCCACCTTCAAATTTAGTTGGATCTCCGTAAATTATGGATGTTTCTGCCCCTGTATCAACCAACGCCATAACTCTCTGAATATTCTTTCAGGACCAGTAAATTGTCAATTCCACACAGGGCCTCCGGTCCCGTCTGGAGGCCCTACGGGGACTAATGTCCCTCGTCACGCCATGAATTGAGTTAAGGCCAAATCTTTTGCCTCCGGTGGCTCAGGCATCGTGGCCCAAGACACCTGAGGAGGTTTCTTTTTCCTATTAGGGACTATAAAATCCTCTAAATTCCATGTTGTTGTCAGCATTCTGTCTGTAACTCTTACCATTGGTTTTCTGGAGTAATTTTGAAATTTTTGATTATCCTTCAGCTGTCTCCACAGCTGAAGGAGGACATGGTTGGGCTGGCGATCAATTTCTGCAATTGAACCCCAGCCCGGATAAGATCATTAAACATCTGTTTTCGCGAGACTCTTATGGGCCCCAATTGAGAATTTCATATAACTGATTTCTTGGCCTTAATTATTGGGAAGACCTCTGCTTCCTCTACTGTTTGAATGTTACGCCTGACCCACAGGTTCTCTGTCTCCCCCAGATCAGCCACTAATTGGACAGCCTGCTGGACACCACCTCTGAGGCTACCAGGGGGTTTAATATAGAAACTAAAGTCCCATATAGATGGGAAGGGGCTTGTTGTAGAATTAAGTCTCTCACACCAGCCAAAAATCTTACCATGCCTGGGCTTTCAAAGGCGTCCTTGTATATTGCTTCTCTTATGCCTAGCTCTCAAATGTAATTTTGAAGGTCCTCCATGGAGGACCACAATCCTGTATTTAATGGTATATCTGATTTATTTGGCCAAACCATACAGCATGCCGCCATTAGCCAATCAATTATAGAATGATTTTCATTAGTAAACTGAATGCCCGCATATAGTCTTTGTCTAAGGGCAGGATGTGTCGTCATAGTGGCTAGTTTACATATTTCTGGTCCATTGACCATGACACCTTCTGCCCCCGAATCCCATAATCTTAACAACCAAGTTGGTACACTTTCCTTTGCTCTCTGCTGGAATCACTGTACAATGTCCATTAGTTCTGTTAGTGTGTATGGCCTGGCTGTCACATGTAGGTGAGTTTGGGCAGGGGGTACCCCTGCCAATCTATCCTGTATTTTTTTATTCCATAAAAAAGACATTGTGTTGTAACATATATTCAGCCTGCCTGGCTTGCCAAATGCAAGCTAAGTAAGTATACAGATATTCTACAGTATATAGATGCAAGGTAAATAAGTATATAGATATTCTACAGATGAGTTAGGCTGGTAAGATTACCACACTGGAAAGAATAGTTAGATATAAAGGAANATATAAATATAAAATATAAATAAAAGCACATTTTTCTTCATCACATTCTTCCCTCAGGAGAATTCGTATGTGTTGGTTACCTGAAAGTAAAAACCACACTTACAAGCAAACAAAACACTGTTGAGAAAGCAAATTTATAGATGTTCTGGTTGGCTAAGGTGGGGGAAAATCTTAGTTAGCAAGTCTTAGCAAGTCTTTTAGTATATAAACTATTTTAAAATTATTTTTAAACATTTTATAATCCTTTTTTTTTGTTATTATTGCTCAATAATTATCTTTTCTTAGGATAGTACAAATGATTGTAATTAATCCCTATGTATAATTACAATAAAGTTCAGCATAGAAAGTCTTGCTTTTAAGCTTTGTATGAAATAATTAAAACAAGAAAAATAAGTATGCTTTTCTTCCCACCAGACCTTCACTCACCCTTTTTCACTAATAAATACTGCCTTCTGTTTTTTTGCTTATGGCTAGGTAAAATCTAGGCGGCAAATCTAATTTATACACAAAAGTTGAACTGAGGATAAAAAAGGAAGTGCTAGGTCTTGTGGAGGCCAGAGTTTCTACACAGAAAAAAATTGGTTCTTCAGTGTCTTACATAGGTTAGGCAATTACAAAAGGAACTGAGAAAGAAAGACCCTCACAGACACTATTTCCTTTCATTATGCAGACTACTTATCATCCACAACCATCTTAGAGCATGGTGGCAGGAAGAAAACATGAAGGAGAAACAGTGTAAACTTACTTCATACATTCCCCAAGACGATGGCCAACATTGTTAATGGAATAGTAAATTATTATCCCCTTGAAGCAATGAGGAAATGATGTACATGTTTTCTGCCCCTGGGGTGTGTCTCTGGGACACAGTGCCTCCTGTGACTCCCACTGCCATAATGAAGATTAAACACCAACCTTTGCTTTGGGCTGTGCCCAAGGGTACTGTCTACCTTTTGGAAGTAAATTCAGTCTTCTATTTCTGGTCTTAACTGTATGCAGTCAATCAATGTACTGAATGGGGGAAGAACATATTAGAGGCCTTGCTCTCCCTTGTAGATATCCTAAAGCAAGGGCTGACCAGTATATAGATATTCCTGAAATGGGTTTGCATCATTGTAATTGGTTGTGAGTGAAATGTTGAGGCTTACAGGGCTCTAATTTCATAAAGATGCCAATGGCATTTAGTCTCACTCTATTTTTATTGCTGTTTTTGCTTTACCAGAGATGTGGCCTGAGCTTTGAACATCAGTGAGGCAGATAATGATCTATTCAAACTGATAGTGAGTAGAATGGATTACAGAAGAAGTTCAGACCTTTTTTTTTTTTAAGGGATTGTATACTCATTAGAGCATTCATGACTTGGGTGATAGCCTTTCAATCCTATTTTTCTTCCTGTATATACAAAGCTGTGGAGGCTAAATATGTTATTGTATCTAGACTTTTCCAGTATTTTCTCAAATGAGCTGCTAATATGAATATGGTACTAAATCTCATGATCATTAAATAGAGCTGCTCCTTATCAAATCACACATATGGAAAAATGCTTTCAGGAGTTTTTGATTGACACTATATGTGGCCATATAAAGCTCTAAAATAATGTACTTTCTACAAGTACTCTTTGTTACTTAGGGTATTAAGCAAATATGACTTTTTTTGCCATGATGTTCTACAAGGCTTCAGTGCTGCATTTCTACAGCACATGAATTCTGCAGTGCAAAACATGTCTATACATGCTCTTGGAAGCATGTAGAAGCTCCTCACTTGGTTCAGCTTTCAGTTCATCCTGGTAATTCTGTATCTCTGGACTACTGGATCATTTGGAGCAGTCATGACAAAGTCTTACATCTTACTATCTGCAGTGGCACTAGCAATTTGCTGGCTCTCCTGAATTGACATTCACTGGAGATAGTAGTGTAGAGGTCAACATCTGATGGAATACCCTGTATTTTTTAATTTGCATGTCTCCGGCATGCTATGTTGTTACCCTTTGGAATGCCTATTTTCCCTGAGGAGAAAAGGTAGAGGAAATTTCAGATAATATTATATCCTCTTTCATCATTAATTAAGGAACTTACAGGATGCAAATAGATACAATTAATACAAGAAAAAACAGCCCAGAGCTTACTGGAAGTAGTTATTAAGACATCACATGTGCATATTTTTGTTAATTTATTCAGAATGATTCCAAGGAAATGGCCAAAGGTTGTGAAATGGCCATTTGCTCTTCCTGGTTAATGATAGGCTATGTCCAATAGAAATCCCTAGCTCATTGGAAATATCAAAATTCTTGTGTCTTGTAATACACAAGGTAATAGAGTTTTAAACTGTTATGTATTGTGATAGGTGATAACTCAAGAACAGAAATATGAAACATTTCTGAGTCAGCTACTACAACAGCTGTGTAAGGTTAACAGGTTGTAAAGTTAACCAGTATATAGAGAAGTTAGGCTAGTAAGAATAGTCAAACAGAGAGGAAAGGTGCTCACCAGTGTTGTAGGCTTACAAGACTCCAGAAGGAGCAATCTCCAGGAAGAGATCCTTCCTTTGTGGAAGTCAGCCCTTAAATGGGGTCTAGGAGAGGTGGAGCCTGGCTCCACCCCTTCCAGGCACACAGGTGAACTGCTTTCACCTGTGCTCCCATGGCTGACTCAGTGCTTGCCTCAGGTGGTCAATCAGAGGTTCAGGCCATGATTCAACAGTTCCCATACAAGCTGGAAAGCAATTTCCTACTCTTTTGTCTTGTTAGTGATATTCCCCATGTCTGTCTCACTTTGATGTCAGAATACTTATTAAACAACTCAGTATCCCCACTTGGAAAATACTCTCTATTGGAAGTCTGTCTACAAATATAGAAGAGAGTGAACAACAGATAAGTATGCCTTATAGCAGTGTGTGCAGATTTGATAAAATGCCAGTAGAAGTCCAGACAAAAAGTTAATTGTTTGCTAATAATTCTGTCACAAGGGAGAGTGTCTACATATATGTGAAATTACTGGCACATACTGAAAGAGTGTATTGCATCTGCTAATTCAGGGATCTGGATACTTTTTTTAAGAAATGCTGAATTTTTCCTCCTGGGCATAGTTTGAAGATTCCCATATATGTTCTATACAAGTGATTCACATTTGCTTATTGATGAGTGGTTCTGGAGTCAGACACAAGCATTAGAGGTGAAATAGGTGGAAGGACTGAATAAATGGACTCCCTGCTTGTAACACAGATTGGTGTTCTACTGTCTGCACCATATTCTTCTGTACAGACACAGTGGAAGCCAAAAAGCAGCAGCAGCAGCCTTGAAGCAAAGCAAGGGGAAGACTCAGGAAACTGATCTCAGTGAGATTCAGAATATTAGCAGGTTTTTCTGAGTGGCACAAGCAGACCGAGAAGTCATAGTCTGAAACTGAGGCTGATTATTACATTATTCTCCAAGGCAAGCAGTTGTGTCTCTTGTCTAGCTGACAGTATTTTTATTAAAAAAATAAAATAAAATAAAGTAATAGGAAAAGGACTAACCGACTGGTATTCCTATGCATCTGCTCTACTGTTTCTCTGTCCTAGCTGCAGATTACCTCTGTACCCTACATATAAAAAGACACTCTTATACTATCACCTAAAGATTAACAGCTTTCAGCGTATATAAACACCAAGATCAGCGTGCTTTAAGTCCGAGCTAAATGCCTTCATTTTAAGTCATTTTGGGCAAAACCTTGGTCCAGTTTGAATATTTTCGTAATATCCATCTATAGCTGTATTCAAAAATACACTGACTTAGCTTGTAATAATTTGAGCTCTTACTTTGTTACAAGAGGTTGGAATAGTAAAACTCACATGAACGCCCCCCCCACACACACTTACTTAAGCACTGTTAGCAATTTCTATGTCTCCGGTTATGGTTCAAAATTCTGATGACTATACTCTCAAACAAGTAGGAAAACTTGAGAGTTTCAGGAACAACAAAGTTTGTCTCTGGAGAAGGGAAAATACTACAGACTTTCTTCAGGATATTTAAGATAGCTTTGCATTGCTTATGGTTTCAGACCTTTTATTTGGCCATTAAGGAATAGAAGGAAAGATAATTTTAGTTTTGAAATATTATTTCAACAGCAGTTTTCAGATTCAAAAATTTTAAAGTTAATGCAAAGTACTTTCTTTTGTTGCTTTAATCCTTCTATTATTCATTCTGTCCTGCTGTTCAGCAAAATAGGAATACTCTTGTCCAGAAATTGTTTACTTGTTATTTTTTTCTGTTCAAAAATATCTGTCGACAAGATCAAACTGCTGAGTAGCTGTGGCACTCAGTTATTTTGTTTGAACTACTGTAGGAGCGGCTGCTAAAAGTAGTTTGAACAACAAAGTGTATAGTAGGCAAGACCTCGTGTCTATGACTAAACCAGATGGGAAATCCAAAATAAATGTAAACTATTCACAAAATTCCACCAGATGTGTTAATAAGACAGTTTAATTATCTTGCTTTCATTATGAATTTCTCTTATTGAGCTCCTTAATCACTCCCCATTTGAACCAAAGATGGAGAAGAGGTAATCCATGCTGCTTAATAGCTAAATGCAAACAAAAGCAATTCAATTTCAGTTTCTGACACAACTGTAAATTCCTTTTCAGTGTATGTCACTGGGGAAGTAGGTGTTCTGCAGTATCTCCTCAAAACTGTGGCAGGATGTGAAATAGAGGGAAAAGTTAGAATGGTGATGGCAAGCTGATAAGAAATTAATAAGCAAAAATTTCAGCAGGAAAACATTTTCCTATAGCATTCAGCAGCATGAAGACCCACACTCTTCTGAAACTTTTGAAGTTACAGTGAAGAAAAATAATGTAAACAGGAAGAGAATTAAAGCCATCTATATTGACTTTTGAAGCACTTTCCTTACAGTAACAGTCCGAACATCTACTTTATCTTAAAAAGTCCTACCTTTACTTTAAAACAGAAAACATGATTTCTTGCATCCTAAGAGAGTTTGCTGTGATGTCATGATTCATCAGACATGCACCTTCCCTTTTACACACCTGAGAAAGTAGCATTCCAACCACAACAACAAAAGCAAAGGGAATTTTGGTTATTTTTCTCTCTAACCAAGTTTGGATAAACTCTTGTACCCTTCAGGTGATGAACTGTAATAACTGGATAAGGAGAGGAAAAAAAAAAGAAAAGAAAAAAATATATATTTATGTCATTTTTGCCTCTATTCTTAGCTTCGGTTTCCATTACTTTACCTATTTTGACACCGTGAGACAAGAGATCCAATCCAGTTATAAGAATCCATGAAAGAAGATCACAGATTGTCAGCAAAATAAAATTAGGAGGATGCATCAAGACATGAAGTACAAGCCAGTCATGTGGCCCTCAGCTCAGTATACTGCACATATCTTTTTCTATTTACCACATTCACTTCATTCCAATATTTTTATTATCAATATCTAAGATGACATGCTTAGTGAATTTCTTTCTAACTGTCATATTTTACTTATATTTATTTTAAGAGACAGTGGAGACAATGGGTGTTTCAATGGCTTTGTTTAACTGTGTTTCTCTGTGTTGAGTATTTATTTTGACAATGATCCCCCTTTAGCAATAAAATCTTTTTCCCTCTCATTTCTCCCATCTAAGGCCTGAAGACAGTAGCTCTCAATTTCCCTCACTCCTATCATCTCTCATTATCTTAAGTTCTGTAAATGAGCATCCTTTTGTTTACATCTTGACAGAGAAAACTGGGACCATTCCTACTAAGAACTTTCCCTAGTTAAGAAGAGGGAATAATTAGATTAAGTTCCTCACGTAGCTCCACGCTCACAAAATCAGAAATACCAGCATGACCTCAGGAGGTTGTTGTGAGTTAGCCCCCAGTAGCCCCCTGTATGGGAACTGTTGAATCACAGCCTGAACCTCTGATTAACCACCTGAGGCAAGCGCTGAGTCAGCCATGGGAGCACAGGTGAAGGCAATTCACCTGTGTGCCCGGAAGGAGTGGAGCCAGGCTCCACCTCTCCTAGACCCCGTTTAAGGGCTGACTTCCACTGAGGAAGGATCTCTTCCTGGGGATTGTGCCTTGTGGAGTTTTGCAAGCCTACAACAGTGATAAGTGCTCTTTATTTACATTTGATTATCTTTTCTAATGTAGTAATCTTACTAGCCTGACTCTCCTGTATGCTATATAACATCTGTATACTTATTAACCTTATGTTCCCTAATCTCCACACAGCCACTTGTTCACTCACCCCGCAGTGGGGTGTGGAAGAGAACTGGAAAAGGTGAAAGTGAGAACACTCGTGGGCTGAGATAGACAGCTTAATAGGCACAATAAAATCTATGTGTACAAGTAAAGTAAAATAAAGAATTTATACAGTACTTCCCATCAACAGGCAAATGTCTATCTGTTCCTGGGAAAGCAGGGCTTCATCCATTGTCTATGATCCTATAGATGTGGCACTTAGGGACATGGTTGAGTGGGCATGGTGATGATGGGTTGAGAGTTCTGAGAGGTTTTTTTCAACTTTAATGATTCAACAACTCTCCAATTCTATCGCATAGTAGTTACTTGGGAAGACAAGTACCATACATTCCTTTGTTCCTCTCTCCTCTTTTTTCCCTACAGCTTTCATTGCTGACTGCTACCTCACGTAGTCAGATTAGTTCGTGTATTCTGGCTGTGTCTACTCCCAGTTTATTGTATGCTCCCAGCCTAATGCTGGTGAAGCAGCATTAAGAACAGAGGACTTGACTTTGTGCAATAACTAAAACACTGCTGTGCTATCAATACTGTTTTCATAACAATTTTAAAATACACTGCTATACAAGATACTATGAAGAAAACTAACATTGTCCTCATGAAAAATAGCACAAATGTTTTACCAGCTCCTATATACATTATAGCCTTTTTCATTTGTTCATCATTAAATGTTGACAGCGTGATCATTTGTGCATCCATACCTTGGACAGGCAGCATTTATAGTTTATATGTTGTGGTTATTCGTTGTTTGAGGAGATGAGAAAGGAGAACAAGCTTACAGCCCAGCTCTAAGGAAGATGTAATGTTCCCTTTTCCATAGTGGCAGAGCAGCATGCAGCCTTTGGGTGCATTTTCTGGGATTTTGCAGGGTGAAATTCCACAGTCATTTCTCACTCCATAGTGCATTTTCTTCACATTAGAGTTAGTAACAACTTTTTAAATGAAACAAGACTATTTAAGAATATATTGATTGTTGGAAGTAGTCCATATTCTCCAAGCCCTTCACAAGCCTTGTTGCCCTTCTTTGGACCTGCTCCAGCACCTCAGTGTCCTTTCTGTACTGAGGTGCCCAAAACTGAACACAGTACTTGAGGTGAGGCCTCACTAGTGCCGTGTGCAGGGGCAGGATTATTTCCCTAGTCCTGCTCATCACACCATTCCTGATACAAGCCAGGATGCCATTGGCCTTCTTGACCACCTGGGCACACTCCTGGCTCACATTCAGCCTACTGTCTATCAGTACACCAAGGTCCCTTTTCATCAGGCAGCTTTCTAGCCACTCTTCCCCAAGCCTGTAGGGTTGCCTGGGCTTGTTGTGACCAAAATGCAGGACCTAACACTTGGCCCTACTGAAACTCATATGCTTGCCTTGGCCCATCGACCCAGTCTGTCCAGATCCCTCTGTAGTGCCTTTCTACTCTCTGGCAGATCAATGCTCCCTCCCAACTTGGTGTCATCTGCCAACCTACTGAGGGTGCACTCAATCCCCTCATGAAGATTATTAATAGAGATGTTGAATAGGAGTGGCCCAAGTACCGAACCCTGGGGGACCCTTCTGGTGGCTGGCTGCCAGCTGGATTTAACTCCATTGGCCACAACTCTTTGGGCCCAGCCATCCAGCCAGTGTTTCACCCAGCAGAGTGTATGCCTATCCAAACTGAGGGTAGCCAGCTTCTACATGATGATGTTGTGGGGGACAGTGTCAAAGGCTTTACTGAAGTCCAGGTAGACCACATCGGCAGCCTTACCTTCATCCACTAAGCAGGTCACCTTGTCATAGAGTGAAGCTGGGTTTGTCAAGCAGGATCTACCATTTGCACTGCTCTAAGTACATATTTCAGAAGTCAGTTGGAAGTAAAAATACAAGCCTCGCATATGTTTGCTGCAGTTGCATTTCATACCTTTTTTCAAGCAACAACAAAAAAAAAACGGAAAAAAAGAAAAAACTAGTTCTTTGTTCTTTTATATTGGTATACAAGTTGTAATACCTTTGCATAAAGTTCAGTATTACTCTTCCCCATGATGACAGTCCTTACATTCTGAAGAAAACAATTTTATAAGTCATTATGAATACCAGCCAGTCTGGCCAGACGGAGTTACCTACTTTGAGATCAAATACCCAACTTTCAATTTAAAGTCATGAACAATCTTCAAGCTTTTAGTTTCACAGTAAGATGCTTACCAAACTGTTATGAATTTAGGAAAGTTCTGATTGGAGAGCATTAAAAATGTGTATTAGAAAGATCTGTGCTTGAAATTATAATAACAAAGCTAGTATAGAAGATAGCTAATGAAAGACTCAGAGGATGGGCCCATGGCAAACATTGATTTGTGTGTACCACACTTGTGACCCTGTAATACAAAAACATCTGAGATAGTAGGTTGATGTTGTCATGATATAATGTCATACAGAACTAGAAGATGTCTTCCATTGCATACAGTATGGCTGGTATGGATTCAAATAAATAAGACAAATGAAAATCTGTTGTTCATAGTAGAGGTTTTAAACACAAATGATCATTTGCTGTGTAAATGTAAAAGTGCAGACACACAGAATAGAATACAGAATACTGTTCAGTGATGTACATCCTTTTGTAATAATGTCATTTTGTTTCTCCTAACAACATAATCTTTGTATTGTAACCTTTGGTTTATATTATAGAATAAGGTGTCTTTCCTTAAAAACTGTATTTTTTGCTGAGCTTTTGAGGTTATACTGAGTCAAGTCTTAGTTGATTTTCTGTAGTCCAGTTCTTGGGGTTTTTTATAGAATTCCTGCAATTTATTGCTTCTTGTATAATTTTAAATGCTGGATCTTTCACTTGCATGGTTTTAAAAATATTTCTTTAGCAATTGGAATTAAGAACCTGTCAGTAAAACAAACATTTCTTAATAGTTGGATTAAAATAATTTTCCTTTTCTCATCATTTCTTATTATGCAATTAATTCACTTTTTTCCTGTAGTCATTACAGAAACCTTCCATGTAATTATACCATGTATTAAAAATACAGAAGGACAGGAAATCTGTCTCAGATGAAATCTATGCCAAGAAAAGGAAAAGAAAAAAAATCACAAAATAAACATACGTGCAGAAAAGAAAAAACTCACATAAAATCACCTAATTGGCAGATACATTTATAATTTCATGTGAAAGTTTATTTGATTCTGCCATTAAAAATATTCTGGTCTCCCTCTCCAGAATGTCAGGTGCAGAATAAACACCTGCTTTTTGCCGTGGTCTATTAATCTGCTTTAAAAACATATTTCCTACAGAAATTAATGGTAATTTTGTAATGTACACTTATTTGCAGTATAAAATCAAGTGCAGTAAGGCAAATTTTCTGGGTGGGGGGGGAGGGAAGTAACAATAAATTCAAGGTCTGTAGTACAGTCCATTTTGAATGAGATCTTTTGTTTTCTGCTATAACTTCTCAAATATTCCAAGTGAAAATGTGTGGGAAGTGAAAAATAAATAAATAATCCAACAACTGAAGAGATCTCTTTGCTAATTGTATATTTCCTACTCCTCTGATATGTCTGGTGATATTAATTGTATTCAATTTCCTAAAGCAATACAACTTACAGAGACCCCCAAGAGGAAGAAAAATGACTAAAACTATATTAAGCTTTGTGTTTGATATATGGGAAGTTACTCATAGCTGTAAGGAAGAACAACTTCTAGAAGTGGCTTTGTTCTTGTTGCATTTGTTACATTGCCAAGATTAGAGCTTACTGATCATTATAGTTTAGTTTGCAAACTAAAGCAATGTTGTATTTGATCTTAAATGAGATCATATTCTCACAAGTTCAACTGAACATACTAATCATTTTCATGAAACTGTGAAACTGAAGACATTTTAGCCTTTGCAAAACAAGTTTTCAGCTGATACCATTTTCTTGATTGCAATTGATTGAAAAACTTAATCTATCTCCATAAGATAAATTGTTTGAAGATGCTTTAATTTCAAAGGTATTTAAATTTAAAATGTAGCAACTTCCAATTTAATACATTTAAAATTATACAAGTAACAGCATGTTATAAAGAAACTAGTCAGAGATAAAATTGTGAGGAGCTTCAAAGAGACTAAGATACAACGAAAGCCGGTGTTGATTAATACAAATTATTTTACTGTGAATGGAGAGATCTGATTATGGAAGAGAACAGAAAACAACTTTACAGCCTGAAAGAGCTACCTTATTCTAAATAAGAATCTTATTTAGAATTATCTTATTCTAAATAAGATAGTACTTTATTAAATATCTGTAATTCTGTCCACATTCTTTTCATTTAATAAGTGCATCACTGAGACAACTAAATTATGAAAGGAGATGCCCATCATTCTACTTGCAACATGAAAAGAATAAACTAATGCAACTCCAGACACTCATTTTTATATTGGAACGTCCCAAGTTTTCCTATGGGCTGCCTGTGTTTTTCCTTTGAATACAGAAAGCAAATGTCATTATGGTCCTAACTTCAGTGATGCAATGCAAAGTTAAAGTAATCTGAAAACCAACACTGAAGAATGGATTGAATAATCAAAGCTGGAAGGACTGCTTAAAAAAATAACTGGATTTGAAAAACAAGTGGAAAGAATTATATAGTTTAGGAGTGAAATGAAGGTGTATGATAATTACACATGATAAAATAACAGGGAATAAGACAGAACGTCTTCTTTCCTATCACATAATAAGAAAAATAAAATATTAAGATAGTGTGGAATATTAGGAGTTGTAGGAAACTCAAAACTCCAAAAAATAAAAAATAAAAATTCACTCAGTCCATAATTACAATTCCAGAACAAGAAAGAGTTTAGTTGATATTCATGGGTGCCACATTTCTAGCAAATAATAAAACCACTGAATTCTCTGTTCTGTGAATTTAAACCCTGTCTTTTTATTTTTTAAGAATGATCCAGGCTAAATGCTTACTTATTTTATGAAATGTTTCTTGCTTATATAGAGCCTTATTATTGTCTAAACTCAACTTCCGCTGATGATTTTAACTTTTTTTTTCAATTGTTCATACACGACTGCACTCTAGTTAAGATATCTTCTGACCTTTCGGAAATCTATTTCAGAAACCTTCTACCTCACCAATAATGAGAAACAGACGGTGTTTATCTTCTTTCTCTTTTGTTAATTATTTTCTAGATCATGAAGTTTGATGTAAAATGTTATGGATTAGCACTAATACTAGAGCTAAATGTGATATGATATCTGAATGTACAGAAAATCACACTAAATATACAGAAAATCACAGTGCTTCAAACTGAACAAATATCTGGTTCCCTGACAGTGGTATATATCTGATGCCTACTGAGGAGTACAAGAACATTAGGATAATAAAATCATAGAATCATTTTAGTTTGAAGGAACCATTAAAGGTCATCTAATCCAACTCCACTGCAATAAATGTGGACATCTGCAGCTAAATCAGGTTGCTCAGAGCCTTGTCCAGTCTGACCTTGAATGTTTTCAGGGACGGGGCTTTCACCACCTCTCAGGAAATCCTGTTTCAGTTCTTCACTACCCTTACTAGGTTGCATTTGATATAGGCCTTTCCCGCATTTCCACATTTTTTATATATAGTATAGCTACATAGATTCTATAATGACCAATTTTCTTTTGTAGAAATAATGGAAAAAATGGAATATTGGAGTAAAAAATGGAATATTAAAGTATAATTTTATATTTTTTTCCCTTACTAGGTGCAAACTGTATTTATTGCTAGACTTTTGTTTGAATTTTAGTTTCCAACTCCTGTTATAATTTTGAGCAGCCTGCAGGCTTTCATGATGCCTTATAAGTAAGTTCCTGGGAGTGCCTGTAGAATTTAGTTTAGAGAATATTGAAAGACTTTAAATTTACTTCCACTGAATCACTTTTGGTTCTCCTCTTTCCTCTCTCCCACAGCCTATGACTGTTATAAATATATACACATCAATTAAAGTGAGAAGTATACTGCTTTTTTTTAAATAGTGTCTTATCTTAATATCTTATCAGTCAAATCTTCTAAATCTTTTAAATCTTAATTGTCAGTTACATCAGTTAAATCTTAATGTCATCAGTTAAATTATGACTAATAAATAATGTGAAGCCCAAGGGCAGCCTTGGCTGTAGTGACCACAAAATGGTGGAGTTCAAAATCCTTAGGCTGTCAAAGATGGTGCACAGCAACCTTACTACTCTGGACATCAGGGAAGCAAACTTTGAACTCTTGAGGGAACTGCTTGGCAGGGTGACATGGGAGAAAGTCCTAGAGGGAAGAGGGGCCCAAGAAAGCTGGTCAGTATTCAAAGACCATCTCCTCCAAGCCCAGAAACAGCACATCCTGAAAAAAAGGAAGGCAGGCAAGAATGCCAGGAGGCCTCCATGGATCAGCAAGGAGCTCCTGGACTTACTTAAGCTCAAAAAGAAAGTCTATAGGGAGTAGAAGCAGGAATGGGTTACCTGGGAGGACTACAAACAAGTTGTCCGAGCAGCCAGGGATCAGGTTAGGAAAGCTAAAATCCAGACAGAATTAAATCTAGCCAGGGACATAAAGGGGAATAAGAAGAAATTCTAAAGGTACATCAGTGATAAAAAGAAAGTCAGGGAGGATGTGGGTCCTCTCCAGAGGGAAACTGGTGACCTGGTCACGAGGGATACAGAGAAAGATGAGGTGCTCAGTGACTTCTTTGCCTCAGCCTTCATCAGAGAGGGCTCTAGCCATACCACCCAAGTTAGAAAAAGCTATGGTAAGATCTTGGAGAAGATCCCTCCCCAGACTTCCTGTAGAGCCCCTTCAGATACTGGAGGGCTGCTACAGGACCCCCCAGAACCTTCTCTAGTCCAGGTTGAAGAGCCCCAGCTCTTTCAGCCTCTCCTCATAGGGGAGGTATTTCAGTCCTCTGACCATTTTCACAGCCCTCCTCTGGACCTGCTCCAACATCTCCATCTCCTTCTTGTGCTGGGGGCCCCAGAACTGGATGCAGTACTCCAGGTGGAATCTCACAAGAGCAGAGGGGCGGGATCACCTCCCTTGACCTGCTGACCGCTATTCTCTTGATGCAACCCAAGGTATGGTTGGCTTTCTGGGCAGCAAGCACACATTGTCAGCTCGTGTTGAATCTTTCATCAACCGACACTCCCAAATCCTTCTCCTCAGGGCTGCTCTCAAGCTGTTCTCTGCCCGAGCTGTATCTGTGCTTGGGATTGCCCTGATCCAGGTGTAGGACTTTGCACTTGGCCTTGCTGAACTTCATGAGGTTGGCATGGGCCCACCTCTCAAGCCTGTCCAGATTCCTCTGGATGGCATCCTTTCCCTCTAGTGCACCACTCAGCTTGGTGCTGCCTGCAAACTTGCTGAGGGTGCACTTGATCCCACTGTCTATGTTGCTTACAAAGATATTAAATAGTACCAGTCCCAGTACCAATCCCTGAGGAACACCACTTGTCACTGCTGTTCACTTGGACATTGAGCCATTGACCACAACACCCTGAGTGCAACCATCCAGCTAATTTCTTATCCAACAAGTGGCCTGTCCATCAAATAAATTTTTCTCCAGTTTGACAACCAGGATATCATGTGGGACAGTGTGAAATGCTTTGCACAAGTCCAGGTAGATGACATCAGTTGCTCTTCCTTTATCCACTGATGCTGTAACTCCATCACAAAAGGCCATAAAGTTTTTCAGGTATGACTTGCCCTTGCTAAAGCCGTGTTGATTGCCACCAATCACCTCATCTTTATTTTCCCTGTGCCTTTGTAGGGCCTTCAGGAGGATCTGCTGTGTTGTAAACTCCGCCTTGGTTTAAAAAAAAATTGAAGTTTAATGGAGTCCTAATTTTAAAGTATTGCTTTATCTATGTGTGGACACCTAAATACATTAATTCAAATAGCTAAATCTATTGAGCTAGCAATTTTCTAAAAATATGTATCCAGTTAAAGCTGATTTTGTTTTAATTCAGTTAAAACTTTTTAAACTTTTTTTCATGGAGGAAAATTTGCATCATTTGTTTGTGTGTGTATTTGCACGCTCTTTCAAAACTTATGTAACTGTCTTGTATAAGCAGCAGAGTTAGTGATGCAGAGATATTTGTGAGATCAGCATATTTTAGAGTATGAATTCAGAATGTTTAGATAATTTAGAATTATCTAAATATATAGTAGATATTTAGATAATTTAGAATTCTTTCTGCTTGGTTTGTCAAAAATTTTCATCAATGCTCTTAACATCCAATATAGATTTGCTTATGATGCACAGCTGGGAGATGCAATCTACACAGAAGAAGGTTATATTAAAAAGATATAACGACACTGAAGACTTGAGTAATATTTATGTACTGAAATTCTCCATTATGAAATGAAAGGTCTTGCAATGGCAACAAAACAGTCAGGAGTAAGCTCATTCATTGGAAACCAATGGAAAACAGCAGGACTTCGGTGTAGTACTTTGATTTCAGGATGAAAATTCTGATAGTTTCCATGATGCTGTCATTAAAAGCAAATATTTTTCTGGTGTCTTTCAGGCTCTGTTTCAGTGACAATAAAGATGTACTGTTGCCAGTCTAAAAGGGTTTGATAAAAATCTCAACTGTGTATGTCCTGATGAGTTGTGTTCAAAAATGATTAATTTGAGCTTATTTTCAAAGAAAGAGTAGTCAAGTGACTAGTGAAAAGAGAATGTAGACAAGCTTAGCTTAACAAGTTTCTGGTTAAAAGAAACTAAATGGTAGTATGATTACTTATATAGGGTAAAGGACTCAGATGAAACTATTAAAGAACTATACTCACAAAAAAAAAAAAAAATGAATAGGTTGTGAGCTTTCAGATAAAATTATATGAATATTCCTAACCAGTAAAAAGTAACTGAGACAATACTTCCAAGATAATGTATAGTAAATTTATTCAGGAAATACACAATGCAATAACTCTAAAACTAGTAGACTAAATTCAGTGGTCAGGGCAGTCTCATGATCTAATTTTTCTGTATTTCTCTTTAATATTTTCAGCATTTCTGTGCATTATTCTTCACTTTTTAAGAGTAGGCTACGATATACAATGATTGATGACATCCCAGATAAAACTTTTATACCTTGGTATCACCTCACTTCAGGGCTGCAGTTCTCTGAGAGAAGATATAACTCATCTGAAGACCAATCATGAAAAAGAATTGCAACCGTAAGAAAATGAACAATGGGGGTTAGTCACACACACAGTCTCCAGCAGCTCCAAAAGATTAATGCACCTCTGTGATGTAGCTACAGTAGTTAACATTTAGAAAGGTTTTCCAAATGACTTGTTAACGTGTAGATTCTTGTTTTCATGTAGCAGATTAAATGAATTACTCAACTCTGCAGCTGTGTGGTTTACTTTTCTATATCTCCAAAAGTGTAACTTTGTAGGAAACAGTCTAAAATACATGCATCTGAAAAAATCTGGATTCACTGCATAATTTTATTGAGGCCGTTTTTACAGCTTCATGATGCTAATGTGCTAATCAGTATCTTTCTCGTTTTCACTCTAAAGTAATCATGATAAAGTTACTTTCTTTCCATATATTAATTGATTCTAAAAAGATTATACATCGTGTACTTTTGAGAATTTTATAATAGTAATTTGGATCAAGTCTTCCAGATGCCAGATTTTTGTAAAAGGAGATTGATGTAGTTAATTATTAAATAGTACAGTGTCAAATTATTTTGTATGTCTAGAAAATATTTATCTTCCTATTTATCATTACATTTGTTTACTGTTCATAGCCAGTTAGTTTACGGGAATTATTTTGGTAACATAGAAATGCAGGCCATATATATGCTACACCTCGTAGCATTTGTAGCTTCAGTGAGATAAGCAGCAATCCAGTTCACATGCTCTAATTCAACTCAAAGTAGAGAGCCTTTCACCTTCAAAGAATCTGTCACTTTTTACCCCAGCAGTAAAGGATCATCACTTCCTAGACCACTCCACAATTGTCCAATTAGCTATGAAACATGCGCTGCATTCCTTTTAAACTTACAATTCAAGTATCACAAGCAAACTCGTCCAAATTCACTGTAACTTTGAGAACAAATTGCAATGATTAATGAACTAATATCAAACGTTTTTTAAAAAGCCCAAATTGATAGCAAATAAGAATATTATTTTGTTTGAAAATTGAAGTTTCAATTATTGGTTTTTCTTCAGGGAAGAACAAAATTAAATCTGGGTTATCTTAATTTATTTTGTGTTATGATCATGACATTCACTTGAAATTTGTTAGATTCAGTCTTTGGACTGAATTAGGCAGATTACTGAGGTTATCATAAGCTGTGAAGTCTTTTCTCTCTGGCTTTGAACAGGAATATTATTCTACACAATTTAGGAAGAAAATTTACCTACAGAAAGATTTGTAAGAATGTGTGTCTTCTGGTAAGATGCTTTCATTTTGATAAAGTGGAATTACCCAACAAAATTCCCCATCACGTCTAATATAGCCTTAATTATCTACAGGCTTTATGCAACGCGTCAATAACAAGGAAGTACTGACTGTTATTTTGTCTTTGTTGTTGCTCAAATTACTGTAAGGAATCCCTTAAGCCATGAAATGTGCTGATAGATTTTGTTCGTAGCATAATCCTTTCAATGACTTGATTTCAATTTACTTGATTTAAATTCTAAGTTACTGCTGTTATTACTTGATTATTATTGTGCATCAGCCATGGTTCACTGTTTTCCTTACCACCATTTAGATAAAGGGAAAAAAAAAAAAAGCAAAATTTGGCTCTCACAAAATCACAACCATCTTCTAAAGATATTTCAGGGGAAACCTTCTTTATGTGTAATGACAGTGGATAGATTTAGATTCGGCATCCTTGACACTACGAGGCATTCTGAAGGTAGGAGCAGCTTTAAAAAGCATTAGATCCAGTAAATTTCAGGAAGTCCCACCCTTACCCAGGGTGGATGCTGGTAAAGGATGCTGGTAACCCCAAACCCTCACAGACTGCAGAGTCTCTTTCTCTACCAGAATAAGCTTCAGATTAGAACAGGTCAGTAAATTCAGTTGTGCGGCTTTTCATGTACTGATCAAATCATCCATGTCCACTTTGTAACCTTTCAATAGAAACAAGTGAGAATCACTACAAAGCCATGGCTGCTGCTAGCTATGCAGATCTCAGCATGTAATTTATGAAGAGCAAGCAGTACAGGAGGCGCTCGTTTTCAGTTCAATGGGGTGTGGTCTCAACTTGCAGATATCACAGATGCTTTTGAGCAAGTCATACATGACTGTCAAAAGAGGAACTCTGGGGGTGTTCTATTGAATTCTGTAGCTACTCTAGGAGAAACTAGCTGGACTTCTTAAGGTGCATATGCACACATTAGGCTAGGCAGGAAGGCATGAGCGGGCTTCCGAGAAACATGGTAAATGGAAAATAAGAAAAAGGAAAGATTCCCTCTCCATACTTCAGCCAAAAATTAGTATCATCTGAAACTAGGTAGAAAAGCAAGAAATGAATGTAAAATTATCCTGCCAGAAATTAAGATTATGTTATTTATCTGGCTTTTTTATTTAGTACTTGTGTTTTTGTTTTGTTTTTCTTTACAAGTTAAGCTACAAAAAGCTCAACGCCTTATCTCTGAAATTGTTATAGCTTCTGTCACACAATCATTCACTAGAGTTTTTAACACATAGCATAATTACATTTGATTTTTAAAGATCAACAAGTGCAAACTCACTTATGACCAGGAAAACTACTAGTGACTTGTGTCTTAAGCCTTGTATATGCAGTTGTATATGCAGTTGTGTTGATCAGGCTGGTGTAAGTAGCTGGAAGAAGGGTATGTGGTGAAATACGATAAAGCTGAATTTGAAAGAACATAGAGAAAATCATGTGGGATATTAATAACAAGGATGAAACATCATACAGTAATAACATTTTGAGTGTTCTTTACATCTCAAGAGTCTGGGATTTTTTAGAATCACAGAATCAAAGAACGGCTTAGGTTGAAAGGAACCTTTGGAAGTAATCTGGTCCAAACCACCTGCTCAGTAGGTGTATTGCAAAAGTGCCAACGCTTTTGCATATGGTTTACTGATCTCAAAGAAAGCATGCGGAGGCAAGTTGTTAACATTCATCAGTTTAATAGAAAGGTACTCATGTTACTGGGGGTGGCTGGATGGTCAGTCTCTGCCAAGTTCTCACTACCAGTGGCAGCCAGCTGGAATAGTGCCCATCCTAGGATTACCCCCAGCAGATACCAGTGGTGACAGGCTGGCAAGGGGTCTGCTAACCCTCACTTAGTACCTTGGCCATATATATAACAATGGGAGACAATAAAGCATTATGTATCGGGATAGTCAAGACCATTTGCAGAAAGCAAGGATACCTAGTTACAGCTACAGTATTTTTCCACACAGTAGGTTGCTCAGGATAATATGGATGGTTTTGAAAATTTCCAAAGAGGGAGAATCTCTAGCAACCTGTTTGTTTCATTGCTAAGTCACTGCCTATACAATAAATAAGTGTTTCTGGATCTCTCTCTTTTTTTTTTTTTTTTTTTTTTTTTTTTTTTTTTTTTTTTTTTTTTTTTTTTTTACAGAAGACACATATTAAAAGGAAAGAGGGCAGAGACCAGGAGTATAGAGAATGGAAGAGAGATGTCAAAAACCAAGGGAATACAAAGGGTTCAGGAAGAAAAGAGATACAGGCTGGCAGAAATGAAAATCTCTGTAGCAATCTTTGACTAGCAGCAGGTCTGGGAGAGTCTTAATACATGATAGAAGAATTGTCATTGTGATTGGAACTTAAAGAAGGAGGACTATTACAGGTGGCATTTTATAAAAGTACATAAAACGATAAAATGTGTTAGGTATCTGGTGCTATGCAACAACTTATTTCTCTTTCACATTGCCTTTTCACTGCAGATTTCACAGACAGATCACACATACATAACTTCTTTTGGAGGAGCCATCCTTTGCAGGTATTATAGGTGAGGTTAATGTTTCCAGCTGAAAGGTACTTCTTTCTTTCCACTCTTAGTAGATTAGCTGGTAATGTAAATAAGGGGTTAATTAAAACTGCAGTAGCAACAAGGACAAAACAGAAAAATCTCACAATCTGCCTGAAATGCCTAGCATAATCAAAAAGACTGGCTAAAAATAGGGGATTTAATTTAAAATGCTCACCAGTTACTGTCCTTAAATTCAATCTTGTCTTGAAATGAGTCATGAAAATTCCTCTGCCATCCTACTTCATGGCTAAACCTAATGGTCTTCACTTTGTTCTCTAAAACTGGTAGCAGTATGTATAGGTTGAACTAATACATTGCTATTCAAAGCCAGTTTAGAGGTTTGTATTCCTCACTGCTGTAAGATAATACTCTGCAACATCACTCAGTCCAGCAACATTTGTCCATCTCTTTGCAATCATAAACTTGCTCAGCTCCACTCACTGCATTTAGATAGAAACTGAGACAATGTCAGCTGCTGAATCAAGTAGATACATTTAAAAATTCACATGACTCTGCACTCTTCCTGCATATAAAACACATTTGAATAATTTTTACCACATCACAGAATGCCATTCACAGCATTACTATTATGTTAAATTTGCCAGTAGATATGTTGTTTGAATTATGGCATAAAAGCATACCCTGGAACTGTATTTCTTTCAAAATCTTACCTTTATGTGTATATAAGTGACATTAATATAGAAACAATGTATTTTTTTGAGGAAAGTCAGGAAGGATAATAAAATGGTGGTTTACATTACAGTAGTAGGTTTTCAAAGTCTATTTGCCAATTCTTCTCTACTTAGAATTGTTTTCCTTTATGAAAGCTCAAGGTTTCACAGGAATGTGCTTCTTAATTTCATCTTAGCTTAATCACATTTGTTTGTAAATGCTAATATTGCAAGTTAATTATAACTTCTGCTTCTGAAGTTAGTACTTAGGTAGCTCCAAAAGTAATGCCTCCTGTTTATGTCCATGGAAAACTGCAACAGATACAAACAGCACAATAATACCATTTGATAGTGTAAATTCTCAACTACAAAACAGTATTTTTCAAAGTCACTACCATTGGCTATGCATTTTTGTTAGCGGTGAACAAGAGCCAGGATGCTGCACTTGTAAAAATTGACACCAGAGGAGGTGACCCACTAACGCAGTCACCACTGCTGCAATGCACCTGTCACTGCCTCACTGCTAACATCCACCTTGGTGTCCATAAATGTTCAGCAAGGGTTGATGAATGCCACTGGGGGCAATTATTTCCACAAGAAGGAATTCAATCACACATCTTTGCTTCATATGGACTTCCATGTTAGATGCCAATTTGTCAGACTGACTCTCTGCTGCCATCTGTCACACAGCACCTAAATGTAATGGAAAATTAGCAGAAAGGTTCAACATCTAATGCCATGCTACCAGCATCTGCCTCTGATGTAATGGGCAAACATAATAAAAAGAGGAGGCATTACTTTCAGAGCAGCCCTTGAGCAAATGAATTTTTCAATGTGTGCTTTCTAGAGAAAACTAGTAACATTTAAATACTTCACTCTATTTTTTATTTGTTTTAAACTGAAATTATCTCTTACCTCAGCTTGAAAAAAATCCATAAGAACTTAATTTTACCATGCATAGACCACATGAAGGGTGTACAAGATACTACTATTTCTTTTCTCTAAGTGATTACAAAATACTTCTAGAAGCAACCATGTTGGAGATCTTCTAGTTACAAAAAAAATCACTCAAAAATCAAAGACAGTATAATAACTAGAAATCTTCCTTTTGCAATCCTGTGAGAGAGTCAGGAAATATCAGCTGTTGTGTGATTTGCTATTTTTATAACAAACAGTACTCCAGGTCAGGCTTTTTGTTGCTGATACAGAATGAAACCATAGGAAACAGCAGATGTCATCTTCTTAGACTTCTGCAAAGCCTTTGACATGATCCCTCACCACATCCTCCTCTCTAAATTGGAGAGGTATGGATTTGAAGGGTGGACTGTTCGGTGGATAAAGAATTGGTTGGCTGGTCACAGACAAAGAGTTGTGATCAATGGTTCTATGTCTGGGTAGAGGCCGGTCACAAGCGGTGTCCCTCAGGGGTTGGTCTTGGGAACGGTGCTCTTCTACATCTTCATCAATGACACAGATGAAGGAATCAAGTGCACCAACAGGAAATTTGCAGACGACACCAAGCTGAGCGGTGTGGTCAATAAACTGGAAGGAAGGGAAGCCATCCAGAGGGACCTGGACAGGCTGGAGAAGTGGGCCTCAGAGAACCTAATGAGGTTCAATAAGGCCAAGTGCAAGGTGCTGCACTCGGGCCGGGGCAATCTCAGGTATTTTTACAGACTGGGGCAAGAGAGAGCAGCCCTGCAGAGCAGGACTTGGGGGTCCTGGTAGATGAGAAGCTGGACCATGAGCCAGCAGTGTGCACTTGTAGCCTGGAAGGCCAACTATATCCTAGGCTGCATTAAAAAAGGTGTGGCCAGCAGGGAGAGGGAGCTCTACTCAGCTCCTGTGAGGCCCCATCTGGAGTACTGCGTCCAGGCGTGGAGCCCCCAGTACAAGAAGGATGTGGAGCTCTTGGAGCAGGTCCAGAGGAGGACCACTAAGATGACTGGAGGGCTGGAGCACCTCTCCTGCGAGGAAAGGTTGAGGGAACTGGGCTTGTTTAGCTTAGAGAAGAGAAGGCTCTGGAGAGACCTCATTGTGGCCTTCCAGTACTTGAAGAGAGCGTATAAACAGGAGGGGGAACAACTGTTAATGAGGGTTGATAGTGATAGGAGTAGGGGGAATGATTTTAAACTGAGACAGGGGAGGTTTAGGTTAGATATTAGGAGGAAGTTTTTCACTCAGAGGGTGGTGACGCACTGGAACAGGTTGCCCAAGGAGGTTGTGGATGCCCCATCCCTGGAGGCATTCAAGTCCAGGGTGGATGTGGCTCTGGGCAGCCTGGTCTAGTGGTTGGTGACCCTGTGCGTAGCAGGGCGGTTGCAACTAGATGATCAATGTGATCCTTTTCAACCCAGGCCATTCTATGATTCTATGAAACTACTTAAGGGATTTCACGCAGAAACTTCAAGAAAATGGAATCTGTGAATAAATACGTAAATGTATTCATCCACGAGTATACATTCTCACATAAGTATACATATGGACTTGTTTTAGCATGTATTCAAGTACCTACAGATGATCCATAATTTCTGGTTCCTTTCTCTGCCTGCTCTGTGTTATTCTATCACTAATGAATTGCGCAAGAATTCTGATATGCACAGCAATTTGATATCTAGACATCTTGAAAATATCCATGAGCCATTGGATGATATGACAAATTTCACAATTACACTTTGAATCAGGAGCTTATTGCTAAAAAAATACAATGTTGGCATTTTAACTGTGTTGTAGACAGTGTTTTGTAAAGATTTTATAGCAAGCAAAATTATGTACTTCTGTGATAGTTCAGACTAAAGGTTTTCAATGATTATTACAAATTCTAAAATTATCACTTGGCATTATACTGGCAACTGATGAGCAGGTTAACAATTGCTTGTCTAAGACAATATTTCCATCATTTTTCCTGTTTGCTAATACCGCTTTACCACCACCAGCAATATCAGAACCCTGATTTAACTTAGTTACTGAGCCGCCACTACTGTCATGAGTTGTACATTACCTAAGGGCAATCATGATGTGATTTTTGCTGCAGCTGCTTCAAGTGAAATGTCAGCATTTTTTTTAAACCATGGAAAAGGTTTCTCATTTTTTTTCAGTAGTAAGGTTTATTTCTAAACCACTTGTTATTCTGTGGGACTAGATTTGGGAAGAATTACATTTATAAGATGGGACACTATAGCATTTGTGGTTCCCATTTATCTGCTGCAGCTAGAATGATGTGTTTAATTGTAGTATGGTAGTATGTGGAATACGTTAATAAAAGCAGTGTTGACAGCTTGTTCATTGTTCTTCTAATATCAACGAATAGAACTGGCCTTAACAGTTAGGAACTACCACTATCCACAGGTCTCAGCAACAGTTATAGACCTACATACTTCCAATTCTAGTTCTGTTTCTACAATGGCAATGCATCAAGGCCCTTTGTAGAACCTTTGAGAAAACATGGGCCCAGATTCTAAAGGACATTTGGGTATCTAACTGACTCTTAGAAAGATAAAAACAATATAGGTAGAATTTTAGTTGTTAGATATGGAATTATTCTTCAGGTCTTTGACTACAATATATCCTAAATGTAAAGAAAATATTTTACTGTCAGTCGTGCTTCCTAAATATATTGCATATTCTAGCTTCAGATTGTTTCCCACACTAAAAAATCCTACATAATTTCCTTTCTTTTAAGTAATGAAGAAGCAAGGTAAGAAAAATAACAATATGCTTCACTGTTTGAAGAGGGCCCAATGCACAGCTTTGGAGTAATAATAAGCAAATCTTCAGTGAATTAATATATAAAAACTTAATTCCTTGACTTCCCTAGCTAAGTTAGATTATGTAATAGTGAAGGACACCCTTTGTAACAATGGCATTCCATGCAAATTTGTTTAAATTTACCAGTTAATTGATTTATAGAGGGCTTTACAATAACTCACTTGGATTTCCAAAAAGTACATAGCTTTTCTCTCAAATGTTTGAAATAATCAAAGTTATTTCTTTAACTTCTGAACATTTTAAAGGAGACCTTATCCTGTTCATTAATGATCTCTTGACCAAACTTCTTGTTATGTAAATGAAACAGGTAATCTTTTTCCTGAATAGGTACCTTAAATGGTGGACAGCATGTGGCAGTTGGAATGCTTCAGAGCATGCAACAGAGGGTAGAGATGTTGCTGCAGTGTGCAGAAAAGGTGCAGTTTGCTGGTACCATGCTGCTTTGCTCTCTTTTTTCTTCAGAGTGATGTATATCATATGCTGGTGGCATACAGTATACACTGCCCAGGACATCAGGCAAATGTTATCAGCAAGAAAGAAGACTCTGGGGAAAGGCAACAACCTTCTAAAAGATTTCACGTTATAACAAATAAAAAAGGAACAGGAAACGAAGGCAAGGAGTATTTTTAATACAGTACTTCTCAACAAGGAGCTGCAAGCAAATCTAAACAGAAAGTCAAACCTTTCTTGCTGGTGTAATTTCCTCGAGCACTGCTGGCAGAGGTGCTCCCTGGTGGACAAAAGTGAAAGCTCAGCGAACCAGATCCGAACGCGGTTTGAAGCTGAATAGCAGAAAAAAATGCACTCCCTTTGTGAGTACTATAGTACTGGGTCTGACGGAGCAGCTGACCCGTTTCACTACACCTCAGAGGCACCCGGACGAATCTCCTTATCCAGCTCCGAGTTGAGCACGGATCCTGGTCTCCGCCTTGAATGTGCGTGCGGAAGCGCCCCAGCCTTGGCCCCTATCACCAAGAGCACAAGGTCACTTCTTTCCAACCCCCATGTGCTCGGAGCCGAGCCGGGACGGTTGGCACAACCCACAGTCTTCAGTCGCCGCCTCGGCGGAGAGGAACTCTCTGCTGATCCCGAAAGGTGCTCGGCTAGGGGCAGCACCGCTGGCTCCACAGAGTCAGAAAAGCTCCGCCTCCGACCGATCTGGAACAGCTTGATAAAGGCAGGTGCGGGAGGGCAGCAGGAACTCAGCTCGCAGCATCTGCCTATGTTCAGAGTCCCTGACCCTTTCTTGACCACAGCTTGCAAAGAAGCACCTGGGCCGGCCCGTACAGCCGTGCCGAAGGTTCCGGGACAGGACCCACTCTGCTGCCTGCAGAACGCACCGCTGCCCCCAGTTCCACAGTCTCTACGATAGTGTGTCTGCGAGCAGACGAGGACCTCGCCCCCAAGGACCTCCGAAGAGGAGGGATTTCTCCGGGAAGGGGAAACAGGATTTTGTTGTGTGGCTTGGAGATGAGACAGGTCTCTAGAATGGGGTTCCTCCTGGGACTGATGGATCTCCCAGCAGCGCTAGGACAGAGAAGCTCGGGAAGCCCTACAAATAACAGCCATCCTCAGAGCTTTGCGATCGTCTCTTTCCGATGGGATCACGTAAAGGACCCTTATGTCATTACACTCTGGATACTTGTGGCTAGCTTGGCCAAAATTGGTGAGTCCCGAGTTATATATTAATATGTTCTCTTCCTTCCCCTTCCTCTTTTTCCCTTCTCACATCCAACATAAATGAAAAGAGCTTATCAGAAGTCCACTGACCCGTTTTCAGGGGTTTTACTGTACTCTGTCCTGATTTCATAATACTGCCTTACATAGCACTTAGCAGTGTGATTTTCACCTGCCTGAGGGAGTTAAGTAGTTCATTTTCAACTCCTAGGACTCTGGCTTTTGTATCTGACTCCTTACATATGGTTGCATTCCCTGAAGCCTTTCATTACAGTTGTTCTCAGGAAAAACTTTTTTACAGACATGAACCAAAGATTAAGCCTTATTGCTTATAGAGTGCCCATTCCAACTGAAAATATGCTGTCCTTTTACATATAATTGGTAGATTTATTAGCTACCGTCATCACAGATAAACACAATAAAACCAACTTATGAACTTGGCAATCTCTGCTTTGCAAAGCATTGTTGAATTAGTAAAAGAAAATAAGAAAAATTATTTTACAGAGAAAGGTAACATTTTCAGATCATTTGTTGCGGCTGAAAAATTACAAACTTTAGAGCACACAGAATTTTCTTCAAGAAAATAGAACTAATGAAAAGCAATGACTTAGTCTAAGTTGAATGCAGTATGTGTAAATACATATGAATACTCCAGTTCTTGTTTTCTGAACCTTGTAACACCTCAAAAAGCAATCTTATATTAATAATACTGCTTGCTGAACTAGAAAAGTGGCTGCTTATTTGGAATGTTTTATTTCCATAATGCTGTTATCTTCTGTTAGAATCATAGAATATCTGGTATTGAAAGAAATCCACAAGGATTATCAAGTCCAACTCCTGGCTCCACACAGGACTATCTAAAATTTAAACCCTACGTCTGAGAGCGTTGTACAAACATTTCTTGAACTTCAGCAGGCTTGGTGTCATAACCACTCCTCTGGGTAGCCTGTTCCAGTGCCCAGTCAGTTTTTTGTGAATAACCTTTTTCTACTATCCTGTCCGAACTTTACCTGAATCAGTTTGATGCCATTCCACTAGATACTTTTACCTTTTGCATCTAAAATGAGACCACTGTCAGTTTGGCTGATATTATCAATGCCATTTTCAATTTTCAGTAAGTAATCTCTAAAATCAGTAGCAATTCGATTGCATGACCAGCTGAAAATCATGCTAATATCCTATACTTGTACTGATAATACTGATTTGGGATACCAATATCATACACCATGGGTTTTGCACATTACACCGAATGAAAGATCTAAGCAGACAGCTAATGCATACAGTTGGACATAAGCTAAATGCACTAAGGATGGGTGGAAAGTACTGCCTCCACATTCAAATAAATCCAAATGATACTTTTCTAAAAGGGAGGAGACAAGTTATGCAAAGGTTATGTTGTTAAGTGGTTTTCAGCGGTGCCTACGTTTAGAAGCTTGCTCATAGAACCATAAGCTAAATATTGTCAACGGAATCAGTACTGAACTGCAAGTATTTCAGATGGTAGCTACATTATCTAGATTACATAAAAATGCAGTTTTGATTTAATTTACTTGTACTGATGGGTTATATAGAGTAGAAAACTGGAGAAACCAGATAAAGTGAAAAAAGCAGTGACAATGTTGAGCCTCTGTAAATTTGTGCTAACTAATCTTAATAAATAGACTGGTTGTCTGAACCTTCTTTTTGACATTCTTTTCTAAGTAAGTATTAACTCTGTGTTATTAAGACTTTGCTGCTTTCTATATGTACCAGTGTTATTCAGAATAACATTAGTGCTTAACAGCCATATCTGTGCTGTGGCAGAAACTCAGTGCAGATAACAGGACTTAGCTTGTCCTATACTTAAAATGCCAAGGCTTGGAATAAGATTGTCTTGAATTAAGATGAGACATTTTACTGTGAACCGTGTAATACATCTACAAATATTTGATTCTTGGAGTTTGGTAGCTGAATACCACTGGTTCTGTTTAAAAATTATTTGTGCTAATTGCATAGCTGCACAGAGCACGTCACTTACTAGTAAGAAGAGAGTGTCTGTCATCAATTCCATCATTTTCCCAAGCTCTCAAACTTCAGACACCTCTCACATTTATAACTGCAATCCTGTACTGCCCTGTATGTTGTCTCTGAAGAAGCAATGGACAGCTGCTGTATTCCTCTGCAGAGGAATAAATGCTCCTGTTTTCCCCACCAGCCACAAATAAGATATAGATGATCAGAAAGATTCATTCCCTGCCCAACTGTTGATTAATGCAGAAAGCATGAAGATGTTCATGTAAATCAATGGGAAAGGGAGATGAAAAACCTGTCAGCCTTTTACCTGCCTGTGTGTATCAAGAATTTTGGAAAGTAGGCCAGAAATCCATCAGAAGATTTTGAAGGGCAAAAATGCTGTGCAGGATCTCTAAATTCAAAAAGAAGATGGAAAAGAACAGGGGAAGAAAAATAAAGAACATCTGACCCTGTGTATTACTTGAAGGAGGGCAAACACAGTACAGTCAAAATGATGATTTTGTTCTGGATTTTTTAGAGAGGGGGGCAGAGTGATTTTTATAGAAGCAAGATCACCTCTCTATGATTATGGAGAATGGTAGAGTGTTGACTGGCAATTGGGTTAGCAAAAGGTCTTCTGGGAACTGAAAGCTAGGGGTGAAAGATCTATTCTTTTGCATTACAGTAAGCTTAAATTTTTGTTATTTGATAGTTAGTTTGTTCTTTTCCCCAACAAA
The DNA here is from genome assembly GCA_016647715.1 of Pavo muticus. Classification (NCBI taxonomy): domain Eukaryota; kingdom Metazoa; phylum Chordata; class Aves; order Galliformes; family Phasianidae; genus Pavo; species Pavo muticus. The sequence continues at coordinate 558,695 of JACDJE010000104.1, forward strand.
AATGATTCTGATTGTGATATTATAAGGTTTGGGGAAGGGAGCATTGAATAAAAGACACTTGTAGCTCTTCTGGGACTTGTTATTCCTGTTGCGTACATTCAGAATTTAATTTATTGCTGGCAAAGTATTCTGCATTAGAAGCTGTACTATATAAAATCTTGTTAAGTATCTCAAATACACAAGGAAGTCTCTAGTGTTCTGAACTATATGCAAAAGAAGATGCTTATTTTTTTATTATTATTTTTAATTTTTAATTTATTTCATGTGAGGAATAATTATATATCTTGACAAATCTAAGTATTGGCACAAAACTGTGGAATAAGAGTCTTCAAACTGTTGGCTTTCATACTATAAGATACTTAGTCTGTGTCTAATATAAAACATCTGACACATCTTAGTCTACTGTTAAACATATCATAATTGATTTAATATGACCCTCTTCATTTGAAGTCTATCACCTCTTTATTCTAAGGTTCACAGTGTTCCATCTAGGCTAATTATCTTTATTTCCTCTTTTGATAGGCTTTCTTATCACTACACATGAGTATCCTTATGGGATAAGGCTAATAAACTACTCACAAGTGTAAAGCTAAGCCTTAAAAACATCTTATCTGCATGAAGAAAGTACATCAGGTACATCTGAGAACCCTCCTGATAGACTTCTTCCACTAGGTGTCTACTTTCTGGTACCTCAGTTGTCCAAACTGAACAAGTAATACCAATAAAAAAACAAAAACAGAACAAAACCACAAATACATACATACATGCTCATTATTTATAGTTACAGACTAGGTCACTTTCTAAGTTCACTTTGCCATGCACTCTCCTATTTCTTTATATGCCTTTAATGGATCACAACTTGAAAACAATCATTTAATAAATGTAAATTTAGAAGATACAGTGGGAGCAAAGTCCGTTGTAGGTGGGAGAAAAAGAACTCTGGAAGTAGGCAGAAGACAAGGAATAATAAGCTCAGGAAATAAAATCACAGAATTGTAGGGCTTGGAAGGAACCTCTAGAGATCATCAAGTACAACTCCCCTGACTTAGCAAGTTCCCTGCAGCAGAAGTGTCTTCTCTGTGCAAACTGGTCTTAAATATCTCCAGAGAAGGAGGCTCCACAACTTCTCTGGGCAGCTTGTTCCAGTGCTTTGTCACTTTCACAGTAAAGAAGTTCTTCCTTGTGTTTGTATGGAACTTCCCATGTTCCAGTTTCTGCCCATGGCCCCTTGTTCCATTGCTGCATGGCACTGAAAAGAACCTGTCCCTATCAGCTTGACTCCTGTGCTTTAGATATTTATGAACACTGGTGAGATCCCTCTCAGCCTTCTCCCGGTTGAAGAGACCCGGGTCTCTCAGCCTTTCCTCATATGTGACATGCTCCAAGCCCACCATCATCTTTGTGACCCTCTGCTAGACTCTCTTCAGAAGATCTCTGTCTTTCTTGAACTTGTGGAGCCCAGAATTGGACACAGTATTCAAGTTCCATCTAAGAATATTGTATACAAGTTTTTTTTGTTTTGTTTTGTTTTGTTTTCTGAGAATATATCTTAAAACATAGCTATTGTAAATAAAAAAAAAAAAAAATAGTAGTATGTTTTTTACCTGAGGATGTTCACTGCATGCTGCTGTATGTGTGCTGCACTTGTTCAAAATCCCAGGATGCAGAGAAAGTTTTTATATTTTCATTAACAGTTGGGTAACTTGTAAGATTTCTATTTGTGTTTTACATCTTTTTGACTACCATAACATTTTCCCAAACAACAGTTAATTGCTTTGCACTAAAAAAACTACAAAGCACATTTTTTTGTTGGTTTGTTTGTTTTTGTAGTGGCAATGTAACCAGTGACAATGAGGCTCATTACTGAAGTCTGAGTAACATTTACTGCCTTATTTCTGCTACCTAGACTACTGACCTTACTATTTACAGGTCTAATCATTACAGGCCTGCACAAGGTAAATTATCTCAGTAAGGCCAGCTTAAGCTCATTGTTACTGTTAAAATGCCACATCCATTTTTCTTCATCACTCTGTCCCATGTCTGCACAAATAGCAGTACCCTTCTGAGAGATAAAGTGGCCTTACAGTGACATCTGCCAACTTCTTCAGTACTCTTGGATGAATCCCATAAGCATGCGTGGCCTTGGGTATGTTCAGTTTGCTTAAGTACTCTCTGATGTGATCCTCTTCCACCAACAGTATATCTATCTGCTTTGCTCCATATTATCTCTCAGATCTTTGGAACCTGGAATTCCTGAAGGCCAGTCTTGCTAGTAAAAACTGAGCCAAAGAAGGCATTTAGCACGTCAGCTTTTTCCCTGTTCTGTGTAACCACAGCCCCCATCTTATTCAGTGGGCCCACGTTTTCCCTAGTCTTCTTTCTGTCTCTGGCGTATTTACGGAAGCTCTTCTTGTTGCCTTTAACACCTGTGGCCAGATTTGATTCCATCTGGGCTTCAGTTTTCCTAACTTCATCACTACATTCTTGGACATGTGTAGGTCTCACTGGTTACCTGTCCCTATTTCCACCCTCTGTTTACTTTCTTTTTGTGTTCAGCCTTGGTTTTGTTGATTCATACAGGCCTCCTCACATTTGTGCCTGACTTTCTCTTTGCTGGGATGAATCCCTTTTGAGTTTAGAGGAGATCCTTAGATATTAACCATATTTCTTCAATCTCTCTTCTCACCAGAACATCCCATGAGACTCTTCTAAGCAAATCCTTTAACAATTCTATTTATGCTCTCCTCACGCCTGGGGTTGTGAATTTGTTTCTCACCCTCCTCTTTCCCCTAGGTGTCCTGAACTCTACCACCTCGTAGTCACTGTAGCCAAGGATGCCTTTGACATCTGTATTCCCCAATAGCCCCTTGTTAAAGACCCAGCAGAGCACCTCTCATTGGATTTTCTGTCACTTGGAGAAGGAAGCTACCATTCAAAGCACTCTAGGAACCTCCTGGATTTCTTGTGTCCTGGTGTGGCTGTCTCTCACATCCCATCCACGCTTTATATTTTAGATTTATTTTTTCTACCCATTTAGCCTCCTGAATTTGCTCAGTGGGGATCAGATAAGGAAGTGTAAGAAATGGCAGGAGAGTATGTGACTGTGAAAAGGAATGAGGAAGAGGGGTACATACCCTTTGCATTATCTGCGAGTCAAACCTTTGCCAACTGTTTTTGTCGGTGTAGTTTACACTGAGTCTAAGAATGTCACAAAGCCCTCAAATGCTGTTACAGGGTCTTGTTGAGTCCATCAGTCCTAAAGAACCCAAGATAAAATGAGCTGTGAAGTGCACTGTGTTTTTAAGTTTCCAAAAAAATGGGTTCCCGCTATGTATCAGTAGTGCTGTTACAATCAGTTTATTTTACTGAAATCCAGTCAGCAAACTACCCTAAAATCAAGATGTAATTATTACACATGTAAGTAAACAATTTATTGACCTGGAATATAGGGATTCGTTGAAAAATAAAACAAAAAGTCAGTGAATAAAGTCTTTGTCGGATTTATTTTCATCATGTTTTAGTTTTCTCTAGACTTTAAAATATTTAGATTCCATGATCTGAGATGCTCAGAAATGACTCCAGTTTCTGCATGCCTAGGACCCTTCGCATTGTCTCACTTATCTGAGAAAGGAGTATGTTGTTAACACCAGCACTCCTGTGGAGAATGTAAAGCATGTTGGGATGGGCTAGGGAAGAAACAGTGAAATGCATATGTAACAACCCACCTAATTTTGACTCCTCGAGCAAAATTTTATTCCTTTAAATAAATCAGTACCCTTCTCTCCAAAGCAAACAAAATCTCATTTGACTCCAAATTTCTCCTGACATTTTAGGAGTAGTAAAAAGTGTCAGCTACTTAGTGAAACTGATTTAGGGTATTGTTTTGATTACAGTAAAAATGTGAGATAGGTCTTCTGTTGGCAATTCTCTGTGTCCATCTCTTGTAAGTACTATCTTTAAGAAGAAATGTTGAAGATTGCTTAGCAGAACTTTATTGTAAGTATTTAACTGAAAATGGAGTGAGAGAATCAGATGGTGAAGGTATTACCGGACCCTGCAAAGCACAAATTTTGTCATAATTACAATGTTCTTTAAAAGCTGTTTTCATTAGCAAGTGATGAGAAATGATTTTGCACTGTGACTAGGAAGACTGGACTTGGCTGCCTTCCCCTGTATCCTGATGAAGATAGCAAGGAAAAATATAAATGTGTACTAAATTTCTTGCTTTATTGTGGTCTCAGAGGAAACTGGAATAGGTTGGCATCCTTATAAAGGAAGTGCACACATTCACTTTCTGGATATACCTTTTCATTAGCTATCTTAAAGTAGCAAAGCAACTACATAAAAATGCTATAAATCTTTGCTGGTGAAAGTGTTACATAACTGAGGTGCCTTCATTTTAATCAGATACGCTGCTTTCTCTTGTCAAGTTCTGTTTAGAATATCTTTTAGTAAGAAATGTTAAGCAGTGTAAAATGACTGGCGTCTAAGGCCAGTCATCAACATCTTTTGAGACATCATTTTAGGCAGCTGAAAATAACATTTTCATCATAGAATCCTTTAGCATTTTGAGTCCTAGGAACAATTGTATGCACCATTTCTTTATTAAATTTATGATTTATAAATGGATATCTATCTCCACATTTTGTTTCTGTTCTGTTCTTGTATCTTATTCATCCTTTTCCTGTCTTTCCTGCCTACCTGAAACATACATCCCTCTTTCTCCTCCCCCCCTCCACTCTCCAAGTCTTGTGAGTCTCAAGTCTGAATTATTTAGAGTAAGGAAGAAGATATCAGGACAGTATAATTTGACAAGATTCAGATTACATCCCCTGACGAATAGGAAATGTGCAGTGACCACTCGTATGAACTACATAAGAAAAAATCTCATTTAAAGAATGATCCTGAACTGAATACAGTTCAGGCATGCATATCAAAGAAAGGATCTCTGCCATCAGTTATTTTCAAGCACCTGCATGCAAACTACTCTGCATTCTCTGCAGAACAATGGAATCCTTTTAATACTGTAGTCAGGTTTGTTGAAAACGTTGATTTACTGTCTTTAGAGCTGAAGTCACTTATTGCTAAGAGTAGCCTACCAAACCCCAAAGTGACTGTAAATCTGTCATTTGGTAATGCAGCAGCAGACCACTGGCAGGCAAGCAGTTAAGTGCAAGCAACAAACCCTTTTAGATATACAAAAGTTCTTCTAGTGAAAGTTTTTGTGAGGTCCACTTTGTTTTTGTGAAATTTTTGTCTATTAGAGATCCTTAATAAGAGAGCTGATTTATGGTTTATAATTTGTGGTTTGTTTATTTGATGTGGCAGTAAAAAGGTGGTATTTCCAGTTGTTTTTTGACTTATACCACCAGAAGTCTATCAGAAGTTAGTAAGTTTCACAACCAGTTTCCTTTATGTTTTGAATTCAAATACAACACTTCTTTTCCTCCTATTTTAGTTACTCTACTTTAAGTACTCTGAAGTAATGGAGTAATTGATAACTGAGTTACTATGTACCTTCTGTTTGGCTCTTTCTATTCCAGGACAGAATGCTCTGTGTCTAGAACACTCCTTATTTCTTGTCTATTTCTTTTCTGAATATTCTTTTTACACTTTCAGCAGACTGCCTGTAATTTTTCTCATCTCTCTGCAGTAGTTCAGTTAAATTCATATCTCAAAGTACTAAGGACTCTAATTATTCTTTACCTAGTTAAGAAGTGACACCCATTTAGATTTACTGACTGTTAAAAGTCATTGTAAACTGCAGAGCATCACTGATTGGTCTTGTTGTAATAATTTGATTCCTCTTGTAAAATAGCTTACAGAGTATGAAAAGAGTGACTTGATACCCAGTTGGCTGCTATGTAAAGCACTGTGAAGTCATAAATACTGAAACTACCTACAGGCTGACAAGGAAGAGTCGAGATGGAATGCAAGACCTCAAGTGGAAACACTTTTAATTAAAGCACGAATATTTAATGTTTCATTGTGGAAGAAAAAGAAAATGGAAAGGTGTTCTGAAAGTGCTATGGGAAAGTGGGGTTTTTAAGCAGGTGGTTCCCGGAGTTTTCTTCTTCCAGTAACTGAAAATAGAAGTTTCTCCTTCCAAGAACTGAAAATAGAAGAAATCATTCTGGATTCATTAGTATGTGCTATGTGAGTTCTTCAGCTGTTATCTACTGAAAGACAAAAAAAAAAAAAAAAAAAAAAACAACCCAAAACTAGGCCTTCTGTCAGTCTCTAATGTTAAAAAAACTGTAGTCAAACTTCAAGAAAGAAAATCTCCAAGCAGATATTGTACTGCTTTTCAAAAGCATTTGGTTATGATTCTCTCTTCAAAAATTACCAGTTTTAAAAAATGAAAAGTGGAAGTTTTACTGGTCAATTTGCTTCCAAAATTGGAGCTTGGAGAAAAATATTAAATATTCAGAAACCTCTAATGGTTTTGACCCAATAAAATTTTGTAATGGAAATCTCCCAAGTGTAAACAAATGGGGGGACTTGTCCAAACACAAAACCGATTCTATGTTAACTATTTTGTCATAGTTAAAATATTCTGACTCCTTTAATATTTTTCTATTGTTTTAGTGTTATAATGGTACTCAGAAACGAGAGGTGACGTAACATAGAATAACTTTAGGTTAGTGTACTAACAGTTATATTGGAGGTACAGTTGTTATGTGATTGTATAACACATCTAACAACTAAGTATTGTTCCAGTATGGAGTTACTAAAGTTCTCATGTACCTGTGGGATAGTAGTATGGGTTAGTATGTGGATGTAGATCTTCAAGCCTTGACATTTTAGGCATATACAACTTTACCTAACCAGTCTGAATAGTAGTTCTTCTGTTCTGATGCGTAGCCTAGAGACTCTCTAGAAGAGAGGACAATATATGGTGGCCATACAATTCATGATGGCTATGCCATTATGGCTAAAAGGAAGGAATGATGAGATGTCAGCATAAAGTTTAACTCTTCTCTAACCTGGGTGCTTTCTCATTAGAATGGCTTCAGTTTTCTTTCACTGGTTTGTGTGAGCTGTGTCACTCTCTCCTCTGCCTTCTCTTAACTGATAGAACATTTTAATCTGTTATTTCAGACAACTTAAATCATTCTCCAGGATGATATTCCAGAAAATAGTATTACTTGACATGTATGTGTGGTAAGATAGGTATGTTAACTGGTAGTAGCCACCTGATTCAGCAGCAACCTATGTAAACTCGGAAGTGGTGGATGTAGTATTCCTTAGTATTCCTTATTTCCTGCAGAACAGGATGATAGATTTTCTTCCTGCAGATTTCTCTTCCACCCACAACTGCATACGGAACTGCACACTTCTGTAGTTCTCTGTGCAATGTTGATATCATTTTTTTTTTTTTTTTAATTTGCGGGACTGGTACGATGTAGTTGTATCTCAGTTTCCCAGTTTCTAACAGGATTTTCCGAAGAAGAGACTCTCATTGTTCCCTTCATGAAACAACAACAACAACAACAAAACAAAAATCAAAACTATAGTAGAGTAATGTGGGTGGATATTCTGTAAATACAGTGCATCCTTTCTTTACAGAAAGGAACAGGAAATTTCTGAGTCTATGGAAGTTATGTCCATAGTGATTTCCTATCAACTCCTTATATGATGTTCCGTTCCTAAGTTCCTTTCACTGCACAACTAGCTGTGTAAGCTCTAACTCTGTCTATGAGCACATTTCTACTGTCGAACTGTTAATTTTGTCAAGGTACATTATTTGGAGTTCATGTCAACTGTCTTTTCTGTTTACTTATCTGTTTAAATTATTTCTCATGGATGATCATTAGTGGAAGTTAGTGATTTCACTTTCTAAGTAGAAATATTGCCTAAACATTTTGTTTACTTTAATGTATTTCTACAGCACTTGCTACTATAGATGTCACGTGGAAAAGCAATGATATATGTATTTATAGACAAAAAAATAGATTTAAGTCATATGCACAATCTTTCTAGTGTAAAAAGCTGAGTAATATGGTTTACATTAAAAAAAAAAAGAGTTTGTATTGATCAGTGCATTGATCTATTGCGGAAACAAATAGGATAGGAGGTACTGTGGGAGAAGGAGCAGGATGGAAGCTGCAGATGGGAGTGTTATTATGTATGTTGAATAAAAAATGATGTAATTCAATTGTGGGGAGAGGAGGGAGGAAGTTGTGCTGCCATTCAGAGGGATATTGACAGGTTGAAGAAATGAACTAATAGGAACCACGTTGTTGACGGTTTACGGGCTGATTTGGCCCGGTACCGTGACTAGCGGGGCGGAGGGACCTGTGGATCTGCGCCCCAGGAAGGGATAAGGGAAAAGGATAGAGAGATGGGCCTAAAACAAAACAGTGGCAACGATCTGAGGAGAAACAAACTAATTTACTAAATATGATATTGGAATGCAAGATAACACACTATAATACAATATAATACAATATAATTAGAATTGGAGCTAATTAATCAAATAAAATGAGAGAGAGTCTCTGAAAACTGAAGGCCTTACTCTAATGCTGAGGCAAGACGTGCAGTCAGGGTGAGCAGAAGGGAAGAGAGCAAGGTCCTGTGACTTTGCCAGGGATTTTACCTCCTCTCTAAACACATAGCCCTCTGGGGTATGTAGTTCTTCATCTCTTCTGGGACAGGTACCTGGAACTGGAGCATTAATTCTTTAACTCCCAGTGCACTATGTGATGTTATGATGTGGAATACCAGTAACCAAAAATCATAAAACCATGACATTCCACCAGGGAGAATTGCAAACAACCCCAGGCACCAGTACACTGTGGGGTTGATTGTAAAGAAGCTTCACAGAAAAGGACCTGGAATTCCTGGTAGATAGTAAGTTGAACACGAGTTAATCTGATAATTTTACTTTTTCATTCATTGAAAGGATTTCTTCATAAGCTACCAACTGACAGATTCTATAAATATGTCCATTATTTATAATCTCTTGCCATGAATGAGTGATGTAAAATTATTTTAGAATTTGCTCTATAAGGCTCCAAGAAGACAAATTCTTGTCTTGTTAAATCTGTCTTCAGGGGGATTTATTCAGTGGCTCTACATATTTTCTTATGGACTACAGTGTATCTTAGAGGATATTGCATGTTAGAGGTGTAAAATGAACATGCATAGCAAGGCTTATTTATTCTCCACTAGTAAGGCATTTTATAGGTGAGGTAAATAGTAAGCATCACTTTGTTCTCTTCAGTGCTATACTAAGTAATCCTTCAATTTGGGGAGCCGCTATCTTATCCTTTCCCAACAGTCCAATAAACCTTCATTTTGTCTGGACATTTAAAAGGGGGATTATATATCTGCCAGTTGCTGCATTGCTTCTGATCTATGCATGATTACGCACAACAGGTTTTTAAAAAGTATGGTGTAGCTATCCACAGTAGCAGAAACTTTATTTTTCTATTTTAATACCTACTTTATTTTTTCTGCTTCTGTGTTCCACAATATATCATGCAGCAAACTCTAATAATTACACTCAAAAAGAACAAAATATATGTTGTAAAACAAGGCAGATTGTAGATCACTCAAGCCAGTTGTTTGAGTGACTGCCTTCTATCCATAACAGATTCCAAAACTCATGCCCTACAATTGTGAAAACGTATATTGCTGATGAAGTAGAAGTATCTAGGAAAAGAAGGGTTGTTTTGTTACCCTTTTTTTTTCTGGATAATATTTAGAAATAAATGCTCTTCATTTTCCAAGAGTTTCATTAGAAATAAAAACCACAAGTCCAGAAACTACTCTATCTTTTCTTTATATTGTGATAGATACAGCACTGAAATTAGTCATCAATAGGTGTCTTGTAATTCGCCTCCACCTACCCCTCACCCATGCTAATTTAATTAATCCAAACAATCAGACATTACCTCGTCTTAGAATAAGGTTATTACACTTCAAATATGGGTCTAAAAAAAGAGCTGTTACATTTATAATGTAGTGAGGGAGAGTGGCAATTCATTAGTACATGATGGTGTTCTGGCTATCAGAAATTGTGTAGCCAGCAGGACTTGACAGATGATTGTCTCTGTTTTTGGTGCTAGTGAGGCTACACCTAGAGTACTTTGTTCAGTTTTGGACCCCTCACTACAGGGAAGACACTGAAGTGCTGGAGCATGTCTAAATAAGGGCAACGAAGATGGAGAAGGGTCTGAAGCACAAGTCTTATGAGGAGTGGCTGATGGAACTGGGATTATTTAGTCTGGAGAAGAGGAGGCTCTGAGGAGACCTTGTTGCTCTCTACAGCTACCTGAAAGGAAGTTGTTGTGAAGTGGGGTTTTGCCTCTTCTCCCAGGTAACTTGCAATGAGACAAGAGGTAATGGCATTAAATTACAAGAGGGAATGTTCAGGTTGGATATATCCGGAAAATTTCTTCTCAGAAAGAGTGGTAAGACTTTGAAACAGTCTGCCCAGGCAAGTGGTAGAGTCATCATCCCTGGAGGTTTTCAAGAAAAGGATAGATGTGGCACTTAGGGACATGGTTTAGTGGGCAATGATGATGATGTGTTAACAGTTGGACAAGATGATCCTACTGGCATTTTCCAACTTTAAAGATTCTGTGATTCCATGATTCTATTATGATACATTACTCTTATTTGCAACCTTATACCCTTTACCATTTCAGTAACAGAAGTACATCTCATTTTCATGTCTCGAATAGTTGTGAATAAAAGAGTAAAAAAAAAAAAAAAGACTACTTAAGTGAAATGCTAAAGCTTTTTGCTCTGAAGCACTCAATAAAGCATCTTAATTATTCAGTCTTTCCAAAGAAATTCAACATAGTTTATGCTATTAAAAAGTAAAGTTTCCAAGGCATGTTCACTTGAGAAATGCCACTGATGTCTGAAAGTATGTTGATGTATAAAGAGCATAAAAGTATGTAGCTTCCTTCTGCTTATTGTGGTTCAGAAGGAAAAATTAAAACCACTCAGAGATAAATCTGCCTGTGTAGATGGGAACTCAACTTATGTATGTGTACTGAAGATCTTAGGTTAGGAAAGACCTACCCAAATTAAGAATAAATGGTCTGTAGTTCTGTTTTCCTCTTACTGCCTGGTGTAGTAGAATCGGTAGAATCTCGTCTGTATACCCATTGCCCATGTGATAAATGTTTTTGTGTTTATTGTCCAGTGATGTAATAATACAACCAATAGTCACTATAGCAGCACTTGTACTGTAGTGCCTAAAACATATTATCTGCATCTGTGATTGAAAGAATCCTGATAACTCCCCGATACTCTGGGAAATGCATATCGGTTACGAATATGACTAAAGGACATATAACGTATGAAACTGGTTTAATTTCTCACAAACTAAACATTAATTACAGAATGTCTGAGGTCTGAAAAGGACCTCTGGAAGTCATCTGGTCCAATTGCCCTGTTCAAACAGAGACAGCTACAGGAGGTTGCCCAGAGCTGAAAAGAAAATGGTAAAATACATCCCATATATCATACAATTACTTAGATGCTAGTGCGCATAGAAAGTGCAGAATCCATATATTTGTGGAAAATTCAGCTGAAATTTGGCTTGACATTCATTTATCATTTTTCTTCCTTATCTTTCTTTCCTCTCTCTCTCTCTCTCTCTCTCTTTCTTTCCCTCTCTTACCTACCCTGGCATTTATGTACATATGGAGGTGCTAAACTGAGCTTTTTAGATTTGTCTGTATACAGTTTTTTTTTCATCTGTAGCCTTTCTTTCATTTCTGATTTATCTGCACTTAAGTAATTTAACTCCCTTCAATATAGACAGTTCATATATGTGTGGGAGAAGAAGACAAAAAAAGACATTACTATACACATACTAGGTGCAACATTTTATTCATACTGAACTGCTCCCGCATAATTTATTTTGCACAACATATTTAGGAGTAAAATCTTTATTCCTTGTTGACAGGGATCTGACTGTGTAAAGGATCCTATGCTGATATAATTTTATATTGAGTACCATGTTTAGTCTATGCGTATGACATTCTGGGATGTTGATTTTTAGATAGGAAGAGGTTTGTGTTTTGTTTCCACCTTCCTTTCTTCTTGAAACACGCAGCTATTTGCAGTAACTAGATTTGAGATGTGAGTTATTTCAAATGTAGCTTTTAGACAGTTGGATTTTTCCCTCCTTTAACTTTCTTCACTGTGACGAATTAAGCTAATCTTCACAGGAAATTCCTTTTGCATACTAAGTAAAGCTAAGCTTTCTTATTTTGTCTGTGTATGCACTACAAAATGCAAATACATAATTGAAAAAACAATTGTCACGCAATCACCTTTCTACCCTATTTTGAAACACCAAAGCTACTTTCCATGTAACATATTATGCGGTATAAGGTCACTATCCAGTCTACTATTCTTTTTGTTACTTGTGTGTTCTTCAGCTCTCAAAGGAGATAATAAAGATAGGAGAGTTAATGTATTACTTCATCAGAAAAGCTGTAAGGACAAAAAAAAAAGAAAAAAAAAGTGCCATGTTAAAATGTATTCAATAATGGCATCTTAGACCTAATTGTGAGAAAAGATCTCAGCTTTGCTCTCTGCAAAAATAAATCGTATACCTGGATTTCTGAGCAACATACTTCTTTTATGGGCAGGAAGGTATGCAACCAGTAAGGAAGCATGTCTTGTTATCTGCTCTCTGTTGCCTAAGACAGAAACTCTCAGAATAGACTGGTGAAAATGTTGCTTTCAGAAACTTCTGATGAACAAATAAGTGTAAGGATTGTAACATTAGATTCCTTACCTACATCTTTCACAGATATCATCTTCCTTGCTCAATTCCTTACCATCTTCTTTTTGATTAGAACTTATTAATATTAAACAAGGCAGTCTATCATTAAGTGGAACTCCATAAAGGGATTGTATGTGGAGAAATAGGTGAGTGACAAGTCTGACAGTTTCACAGAAAACTTACTTTTTCTCTGTTTTCCTCACAAAGCTTTGAAATCCCAAATCCTTCACTGAGGTACTTCCATGGCCCTGTAAGAATCCTAGGAAAATATTCTCTTTTTTATATTTTGGGCATATTTTATTATTGTTCTTACTACATTATACCTATAGGGAGTGTTTTCTCTTAAAACTGATTCAAGCATGTTAGTAAAAATAATTCATCTGTAAAAATTGAGATTTACTAAAAAGTGTTTTCCTACCCTATGACTTGGAGCACTCTTCATAGCTATTCCCCCTAGATCTTAGGCTATATTATATCTCTCCTAAGAGGCAGCAACCAGTAAGAAATCCTTGCCATGCCCTCCAGGAAGTGCTGGGGAAGAACAGGAAGTCCGTACACTAGACAGAAATTTTCAGTTTCAACACCAGTATTAAACTGTTTCACAGAATCACACAATTAGAGGGGTTGGAAGGGACCTCAAGAGATCATCGAGTCCAATCCCCCTGCTAAAGAAGGTACCCTACAATAGGTCGCATAGGTAGGCATGCAGACAGGTCTTGAATATCTCCACAGATGGAAACTCCACAACCTCTGTGGTCAACCTGTTCTTGTGCTCCATCATCTTTACCGTAAAGATGTTCTTCTGCATGTCTGTATGGAACTTCCTGTGTCCAAGTTTTAGGCCATTGCTCCTTGTCCTATCATTACACACCACCAAGAATAGCTTGGCCTCATCCGTTAGCCTCCCACCTCCCTTTAGATATTTATAAGCATTATTCAGATCCCCCCTCAGCTTTCTTTTCCCCAGGCTGAACAGACCCAAGTTACTCAGCCTTTCCTTGTAAGGCAGATGCTCCAGGACCTTTATAATCTTTGTGGCCCTCCACTGGACTCCTTCTAGGAGATCTCTGTCTTTTTTGAACTGGGGAGCCCAGAACTGGAGACAGGATTCTGAATGTGCCTCACCAGGGCAGAGTAGAGGGGGAGGATCACCTCCCTCAACCTGCAGGCCATGCTCTTTTTAGTGCACCCCAAGATACAACTGGCCTTCTGGCCACCAGGACACACTCATGGCCAACCTATTGTCTACCAGAACACCCAAGTCCCTCTCCTTTTCTTTATCTTCTCTTTTTCCTTGTACAATAGACCTGGATCAAGGAAAATAACTTATTCTGTGGTGTGTTCGGGCTTTGGTAATTTTTTTGTGTAATTTATCTTAATACCATAACTGTTTCCGTATATTACTAGTAATCCACTTCTTTGAAGTTCTTTATCTGTATGAGCAAAAGACAGAACATACTCAAATGAAGACTTGTTTAAATTCATTTATCATGTTAAAGTAAAGGTCATAAGGAAACATTTTTCTAAAACTCATAGTATGAAATGAGTCAACTCAGCATTTCTTGGCATTTATTTCAGTCAGTTCTTCCTATATTGTTGGAAAACTATTTGGTATTTGAAAATCAGAGCCAGAAAAATTGCGTTCACTATGTGCTGGTGAAGGAATTTCAATATATGCCTTTAATATAAAGTAAGGTAAGTTTCTTGCCCCAAAATACTTTTTAAATCTGTACATAAAATCAACTGGAATTTTTGACCTGAAGCAATGATTTGAGTCAAAACAACCCTACTGATCAGGAAATTGTTGATGATTTTACTCATAATTATTTCTGATTCTTTTCATTGTTTTATATGAACAGTAATGTTCCTTTACATTTATATTAAGTATGGAATATTGTGTACTGAAAGAGAATCCTTACACAGTAAAGTCATAGTAAACCTGAAATGAGCTCAGTCTGTGAGGATCGTTATCTTGTACAAGAAGATTGTCTTTAAAACTTAATTCTAGTACCTTTACACAGGAAGTGAAGTGGTTTTCTGATATTTTGCTGTCCCGTTTTATATCCTCTATTACACTTCAAGGTTTTTCTAATGCGCACTCTGCTCTCATTTTGAAATATTATTTTTGACTGTTCCCATTTATCTTTTAGTGTCGTTCAGCTCCATAAGGGCCAAGTGCTACCACATTTGCACTGCAGTGGGACTGTTCCTTCAAAAAAGAACTATTTGGCATAATTATGATAATCTGTACCCAACTGCTTAAACTTCATTATGTTCTAACTGCTTATAGAGATAATAGTTGCTTACTCACACACTTCTTTGAATTTGACTTGGGGCTATCTTGTTATGTTATGACCTGTCAGCTGGGAACCTTGACCTGTATGTTGGTTGCACTTTTAATTGCTAATGTAGTTTGTTAATTGTTCACCTACAGAGAACAGTGACCCAAAATCTCCTATTTAATGAGCTCATTAAAATGCTGTACGCTTTTTAAATGGTAATCATTGCATATGTGACAAATAAAGAAATCTTTCATGAGCTGGATAAAACTAAGCTTAGACCAGTTTATCTAAACAAGTTAAATATGAAGGACTTTGTGTCTTGCTTACAAAAAATATGTCCAATATCAAGAATGAATATTATTAATATTCTTGTTCAAGTACTTTATTTAAGACAGGGAAGTGATTGCTTCCTTCTATCCCACCCTTGCAAAGCCCCAGCTGGAGTACTGTGTCCAAGTCTGGAGGACCCACCAAAAGAAAGATGTGGAGCTTTTGGAGAGGGTCCAGGGGAGGGTTATGAAGATGATCCAAGTGCTGGAGCACCTCTTCGATGAAGATAGACTGAAGAGACTAGGCTTGTTCAGCTTGGAAAAGAGAAGGGTGCGGGGAGACCTCATTGTGGCCTTCCAGTATTTAAGGGAGTTTATGAACATGAGGGAAATCAACTTTTTACAAGGGTTGATAGGGATAGGGCAAGGGAGAATGGTTTTAAACTAAAGGAAGGGAGATTTAGATTAGATGTGAGGGGGATTTTTACTGAGAGCCTGGTCAGGTGCTGGAACAGGTTGCCCAGAGAGGTTGTGTATGCCCTGTTCATGAAGATGTTTAAGGCCAGGTTGGATGGAACCCTGCACAATCTAATCTAGGTTTTGATCTAGTGGCTGGCTTCCCTGCCTGTGCCAGGGGGGTCGGATCTTGAGGTCCCTTCCAACCCAAGCCATTCTATGATTCTTTGATTCTAAGACAGTACACAAGGATCTATACCAAAAATACTCATACTACTTGTTACATGATATGTCAATATAAAAGATTTGCTCCAAGTTTCTTTATAGATAGAATATCTCTGATTTTTTTTTTCGGTAAATCTTTTATATTTTGCTAGATTTGATAAAAGCATATGACTGATTAATACAATAGTTTAAGTTTCTACTAAGTAATTAGTAAAAGCTATTTCTTTAAATGTTTTCCATCACCTCTATGTAAACAATTCAAAAATGACTAAATCAATTCATAAGACTACATTTGTTGACACATCCACAGAACAGAATCTGAAAAACTATAAAAAATGCTATCAGTCATCTGACCAGGAAACAAATACTGAGTGTACTCTGTAGATAAAGCTTAAAAAAGCAAATACAAATTATAATGATCAGCTTCAGCCATGTGGAGTCTGCTCAGACATTTCCTGGACAGATGAGAAAAGCAGTTCTTTGTGCTTTGTGCTTTTTAGTGTTTTGAATTTCTTTGAAATGAACCCTTTTAGAACACAATGAAAGATTTTTTTCTTGATTTAGACCTAAATGGATAGACATGTTACTAGGTGATGGAAGGAAGGACAAGGTAAAGAAAGAAACTATAAGGAGATTATTTGTAGATGTAATTAAAGTTCATTTTTTGGACAAGTCTTATGCAGGTTTTTGTTTGTTTTAATTATCACTGCACAAAAAAAGTAAGTATCCTACTGAAGGTTTCTGATGTAATTTCCATAAGCATCATGTACTGTACGTCTCATTAACGAACTAAAATAGTTATGCAACCTTAAGAACAAGAGAAAATGAAAAAAATACTAAAATACTAAGAGAAATTTCACTTATGGAATGGTAACAAGAATTTCTACGTGAAGTTGTGAACAAGAAGAGGGGCATGTGTATGTATGAACTGCACACAGGTTGACTGTGAGTCACCAATGGGATAATGAATCCAGGGTAGCTGAACTACAGATTATACCTGTGACTGGAAATTATTAATGCTGTTGGACATGCTCCTATGGTAACTGATGCAGAATGCAGTCTATATTTTTGATGACTCTTGAACTCGGATTGAAATAGACACAGAGAGCTCGAGACTGAAAATAAACAGCTTACTTTAACAGTACGAAGACAAGCAAGAGAAAGAGATAGGTTTTTCTCTGTGGATATATAACAAGAAATTAAGGATTTAACATCAGGGTTAAAGAACTGTTTAAGAAAATGGAAATAATTTTCACACAGGCAAATGGATATAAAATTGCTATGAATATTCTGATAGAAATTGAGATAAAATCTCTAACTAAGAGGTGAAGGCTGATGATGTACCTTCACATAGGTTTAGGTGGAGCAAAAATCATAAAAATGGAGGGTTTGGATATGTGATCAAATAGTTCTTCCAGTTCTTATGATCATAATTGAAATTCCTAGATCCTCTGTGCAAGCTGCAAAAGCAAGAGGGCTGGCAGGAAGATACTATGGATCGCATATCTATAAAGAAAATGTACAGAATCACTAAAAGTTGCAGTGTTTTGCACTTACTTTTGGTCGATGGCAAGGCTTCTCAGAAGTTACAAAGAATCAAGTATTGGATCTCAAATTAGAGTCACCTGTGACTTGATATCATATGATAATTTGACCTTTCGATATGAAAACAAAAACTCAAAACTGAAAAACACACTAATAACATATTAGCAGTGTGTACTTGACCCGCTAGCAAAAATACAGCTGGTATAAACCAAACAGTCGGTAGTGGTAGAAGGAACTAAGAAATGTTTGCAAATTGATTTCTGCACTTTCGTGCAAACTATGGAAACCGAAAGGCTGAAAAATCTACTTATAATTTAAATTATTTTTTGATTCCTTGGATTTTATTTGAAGATGTATTAAAACAAACAAATAAAAAGAAAAACATTTCAGCAAGTAGTTAATAGCATCATTATAAATCAGCTCTTGATTTTTATGAATGACCTGCTGCACATTGTTTACATGCTGTAGCTTTTGCAATTGGCAGTGACTCTGACAATATCAGAATTTTTCTCAATATTTACAAGGTCTTGACTTTAGACTAATGAAGTTAATGAAAATGTCATTAGTCACTTAAGGAAGTGTTGGAGTTGCTGTATAAATCCAGGAATTTAACAGAATATTGAACAGAATATTTCCAGCTTTTTAATTTTAAAACACTGTATTTTCAGAAGGAGGAAACTGTGTCTTGAAACATTCATTTCAGCTGGAAGGAAAGCCAAAAAATTTTGGAATCCACTCACTGAAGTGTTTCTCTTGATATCTAAAATTCAGTATTCATAAAAAATAACAGGTTCTGTTAGAGAGAATTTGGAAAGAAATCAAGAAAAACCTACTTAAATTTTTTTTTGTTTGTGGATCTACAAAATTAAATGACTTGAACATGAATTGTACGTGACATCTTGTTTTTTACTCTCTTTTTTTTTTTTATTCTTGTTACTTAACTTTCCTTTTTGATTTAGAAACCAGTCATTTTATTTAGTGAATGAGAAAAAGGCTGATCTGTTGAATCACTTCCTTTAAAGCAGTTTCAGGACACTCTGAAGACTACCAGACAGTTCACTGAATGTTGTAAATTCCACTGCAGGATTTAATCTAAGCTACTGTATTCTTAAAATGTGGGAAACTTATCTAAAGTATATTTTTTTTACTGGATTCAAAAGAAACTGGACCCAACTATCAAATAATGATCTGTTAATTTGTTTTGTCTTCCTTGTGAGATATTTCAAATGCCACAGTTCCTTTTCATGGATCTTAAAGGAAGAAGTGTCAGGGGTTTTTTTTGTTTGTTTGTTTCGTTTTTTTCCCAGGAAGTTTATACTGTGCAATTGTTTCTCAGCTTTGTAGGAAGCTTCTACTTCAGTGATGCTCAACTTGAGTTTAAGTGCAATTTATCCACAATGCAGTTTAATCAACTGTCAAGCCAGGTTTAGCATGAAATGCCAAATGAAAGGCAAAAATTTTCTTTAAATATTGTGCTTATTTGTATTTCTTTGCTCTTTCCCTTGTCTCATTAATAGGCATTCATTTATTTTTTGGAGTTAATAGCAGTGAAAACAGTCTAAATTTCACCTTTGGGTCACTCACAGAGTAATTTATATGAGCTGCACTGTGTGCTATCCTTACTGATGCTTGGGATTTCTTTCACAACAGTAGGTTCATGCTAAACTCCTTGTCCGTAATTTCTGGATAGTATTTTACTTCTCAGTCAGGTGAAATATCTATTCAAGCTAGACATACAGATGTATGAGGACAGATGGCAGCAGAGGGTCAGTCTGACAAATTGGCATCTGACATGGAAGTCCACATGAAGCAAAGGTGTGTAATTGAATTCCTCCATGTGAAAGTAATTGTACCCATTGACATACATGGATGCTTACTGGATGTTTGTGGAGACCAGATAATGGATGCTAGCAGAATGAGGCAGTGGGTGGTACTTTTCAGCAGTGGCAACAATGATGTGAAAGACAAACCACATTCCAAATAGTCATGCAAATTTTTATGAGCGTGGCATGCAGGCTTTTTTTCACCATGGCAAAAATGCATGGCTAATGATGGTGACTATGCTGAAGAATACTGATTTGTAGCTGAAAATTTGCTCTATCACATAGTATTATTCTGCTCTTTGAATTTGTTATAGTTTCCATGGAAATAAATAAGAAGCATTACTTTGTAATTAACCTATGTAATTAAAACTTCCAGTTCTTCTACTTACTTTATCTTGGGTACACCACTTTGTAAGGCTATTTCTGGATCTCTCCAAAGCTATCAACACACTTGGAGTATGTTAGGTACATAACCTCTGAACAATGAATGTTAAAAAAATATTAGGGAATGAATTTGGAATTAATGTTTATCAAGTCCCATAGATGCTATAACTACATTGCACAATCTTTATTAAATATAATTTATGCACATAACTTTAAAAAGAATTTAAGTGAAAATATGAACTCAAAATTCCAGTTGCATCCTAGTCTGAAGTCATTACATTTAATTGCATCAGTTGTGGAATTTTCCTTTTACATATTTCTAGGCTTACAGACACCATGATTCTGCTAATCATACTAAGTACTATCTGCCTGCAGAGTTATATGTGCAGTTACTATAAAACAAATGTGTTCTAATGATAAGATTATGCTTCATCCAAATGAAAAAAAAAAAAAAAGAAAAAAAAAAGAGGGGGAAGCGACCTTGCCTTTTTTGTATTTGCCTGTACTGGATTTCTGTTTCATGTAATAACTTTCCTTCCTACAGCCTGCATTCCTGAATTAACAGAGTAGAAGAATTTATTGCTAATAATACTCAAATGTTGTACAGATCATCAGCTGATCAGTGTTAAAAGGAACACAGAATGATGTGGCTGTTGCTGTAGCTGATTCACAGGAACAACTTCTAGGAGAAGACAGCAGTGTTACAAGCAAAATCTAGTTGAGTTTTCAGCACTCACTGGGAGAAACTAGTTCTTGACTGTAAAACTGAGAATTCTACAGAACATGAATTTTTAGCTGAAAGACGTCAGTTATATTCTCAATAATTGTTTTGAAATGTCTTTACAGTTTTATTTTAAAGTTTTAACTTCTTTTAGTTATAGTTTATCTATTAACATAGGAGTAGGAAAAACAGACTATATTTAGTAACGTTAGCTCAGTACCATTCATTTTCAGGGATGAGGATATAATCCCTACTCCATGAGGTGATAAATTAGTTGATAATTCACTAACTGGAAATTCAAGGAATAAAGAATAGCCAGTAGTAAAGACTTTTGAAAAGTTAAATGCTACAATTTTTACACATGGAATGTTGGCTTTTTTTTTTTTTCTTTTTTAAACTAAGGCAAAATTTGAGAGATTTTATTATAAAGAGGGAAAACTGTGAAAACCACAAAATTTGTTTCTGTGGAGTATTATGTAGCTATTGATTACATGACCCAAATGATAAAGCCAACTAGCACAAGTTAGCCAACTTCACTGAGTGCTGTTTGCTTTTATGTGTGATTGCTGTTTTTTTAGTCCCATTCTCAAGCTATGTTCTAAAATGGCTTAGTTTTCACATCTCATCTGCAAACACTTAGGAAAACATACATTCATGCTCATTGTTGTGGGAATGCTGATGTAGGCAGGCTGCTGTCATTTTTCCCATAATGTTTTCTCTTCTGATTGGCCCATGGATGTTATACCACTGTAAGGATCTTTTTCTGCTACTACTATTGTGATGAGCTATGCTTCTAATGCTATCTGTGTAGATGCAGCCAGGAGAAAGACAGACAGTTCAAAAATGGAGCCCTAAAATTACTTCAAAAGGTAACTTGTAAATGTTTGACTAGGGCAAATACTTAAATGGGAGACTCTGAGGATGAGTTAACCTGGTCTAAGACCTCTGCATAATCATGGGAAAGATTCTTCGGCTATACTTTAGAAAGTTGGAATGTTTAATGACTGAAATTCCTGCTAGGGATATCTTGAGGTAAGGGCCCCAAAGTGATCTCCCATTTTGTCAGCTCCATTCTGTTCCTGTTGCAGGCTACATTTTCATATAATATTCTTCAGTAATTTTAAAAAATTAAAAAAAAATAGTCTTAAACTAATTATTCTTTTGGCTTACTTCTTTTTCCATCCTTCAACATATCTGCTACTGCACTGACAACTTCTAAAGACAAATATTGGGATCTTAGATGCATATTTTTAGATATAGAACTAAACCACATAGGCATATATTTCCAGCATTTTACTATTTCTTTTCATTCTTGCACTGAACTCTTTTGCAAAGAGTGCCATCTTTCCCTAAGCAGATCTTTCGCAGAGAAGATAGTTCAAGAAAGGAAATAAATGTGGAATACTGGTTTCATATGAGGTTAAATATGAATTAAACATTCCTTCTGGATAAAATCAACGTTTTTACTTTGTTTTACAAGAAGATGGGTTTTGGGTTCTGACACAGGCTGTGTCCCATGCATTGCATGCACGCTTTGGGGGTTCTAATAGCAACGAAAGCAGGAAGTTTGTTTCAAAATTACCAGCTAGCAACTGTTGGCGGAAGTTGTTTCTTCTTTCCAGTTCTCATACGCTGTTTTCCTTTTTCATTGCAGTTTTCCACTTGTCCCACAAAGTCACTCGGGTGGTTCCAGAGAGTGCTCTACTGATTGTTCTTGGTGTCTTCCTTGGTGGCATTGTATGGGCAGCAGATCACATTGCCTCTTTTACCCTTACACCAGAGGTATTTTTTTTCTATCTGCTGCCTCCCATTGTTCTGGATGCTGGATATTTTATGCCAAATAGATTATTCTTTGGAAATCTTGGTTCCATCCTTTTGTATGCTGTCATTGGAACCGTATGGAATGCAGCCACAACTGGTTTATCTCTCTATGGTGTCTATCGGACAGGAATAATGGGTAAGTTTGATCTGTTAAAAGGTACATTTGTGAAAGTTAGTGGATGCCAGCTGTTAGAATACAGAATGTTAGAATACATTGCAACTTAACAGCACTTTTCAGCCGAAAAGTCAAATTTTAACTGGAGCAACTTGTAATAATATTTTCCAAATTTCAGAATAATCTGAGAACTCATCTCTGAATTAAGATCAAAAGGGACTTGTGTCTGTGCCTCTCATATTTCCATGCTCTAAATGTCTGCATACATTCTCAGGATCAAGCTCAGGATTCATCCTGCTTGTGGTCATCTGGACAAAAAAATACATTCTGAAGGGTTTGTTTCTTCCTACTGCGGTAGAAAACTTAAAAGTTAACATTGAAAGGAAATGTCTCTCTTCCATCAGGTCTAATATCAAGGAAGCAGTATTTGCTGAGTAGGTATGTATTCATGACATCTGTATTTTGTATTCTGATGCTAAAAATTTTGAGTAAAGACTTGCATAGCCAAGTAGCACATGTAAGATGGACTTTGTCTTAACTTTACTATGGTATACAAGGGCATGGAGATGCTAGAAGAGGCATGGAACAACAATTCTTTTTCTCTTTAAGCAGATGTGACATGCATGTAAGCTGTGTACTCCCACCTAAACAGCAATAATTAGCACTAATTGTATTTTGCATGTGTTTTGAAATAGGAATCCTATTTATGCTTTTTTTTGTATCTGCACTGAAGCTCAAGTGCCCTTCTAGGACAAAATTCGCTTAGATTGGTGAGTTCTAGAAGGTAGTTAAAAAGCACTGTTGAGTGCTACTGAGAGCAGTATAAATATAATGCTGCTTTACCTGTGCACTTTGCCCATCTGTTCTTTGCAACCTGTGGTGAGATCCTGGATGGAGTAAGTGGCCCTGAGATGTCAAGGTGTGTGTTGTGTTGTAGAATAGGCTCAACAACCAATCATGAGTCTGCTTTCTGACAAAAGTAGTGCAAAATACACTCAGGGTAATTTACCACTGACTTCTTTTTCAGTCCTGCTATAAGAATGCCTCAAATATTAGAGTTCGCAGATGTTTCAGAGAAAAATATTGTGTCATGAAGAACGAAGATATTAGCAGATTATTATTGAAGATAAGGTAGTAGAATTTTACCCCACTTTCTAGTCTCTCATACTACTACCCCAGCACCCAGCACAGTGAGTAGGAGAATCTGGATCTGACTTCTTTGAGCACATCATTATGATACCTATTACACTCATTTTAAGGGAAACCTGTAGCTGAATTTCTTGTCTTTATATAAAATCCATGTATGGAAGAACTAGACTACAAATTTGTTCATAGCCAAATTCATCTTTCTGTGGTTACCGTAAATATTTGTATCAACATATATGATAGAGATACCTTACATTTTAGATACTTAACTGACTTTGAGATAAATCATGTTTTATAAGTAACAAGAAGTTACAAAGATGACTACAGACACTATTGACAACTATGTGTAGGTAAGATGTTCTTTCAGCCTATAGGCACAATATTTTGTACTGACAGTCTCATACTTATTGTTAAATACAGGCTTTGGTGAATAGAAATGTTAACAATGGGAAATGGAAAAGGCTTTTTATGTAAATATAGCATCTATTTATATTGTAAAGATAAGCATCAGCATTAAACAAACAGTATAGTATTAAATACTGGCATAATTTTCCACACAGTGTTGCTTGATACTGCAACAGATTGGACAAGAATTTCTTTCTTTTAATATCCAAACTGCTTTTGTTTTGGTAACTTCATGGAACAATTTAAAAAATGCTGTCAACCTATTTTTATTCACATCCTCTTTTGGAAAATAGAATGAATGATAATTACTAATTAAAAAAGATGATAAAAATCATGAAGAGAAAAGCACTGACCTCTGTATGACATGTGAACTGTTTTCTTGAAAATGTTATTTGAAGTGAAAAACCCATTTATCTCCTTGCTCTCATCCAAATCCTTACACAATTCTGGATTAATTGTATAAGCTGTGTTTGATAGCTGCTTATTTTGTTTCATTGTTATGTGATTGTGTGTTGCTTCATCACTGTGCAGATCTTTCAGTGACAGAACCAAAACTATACTAGAATAAGTACTAATATTAGTTATAACAGTTCTAGTACTAGAACTAGTTCTGATACTGAAACTCTGAACTTACAGTTAAACAGACAATCATCCCACACTGCAGGCCACAGATAAAGCTCTGTAAGCTAAATGTGGAAGGTGTTCACCAAGGCAGACTATTAACTGACATGCCTCACAAATTTAAGTGTTTAGACAGAGCATAATTGGTAACTGTCACAACCTGTTTTAGCAACAAGACATACTATAACCTACTAGAGCTCTAATTTGAGTCACAGAGTAGGCCAGAGAAGCCTGTCCCTAATTTAAACTATGTCATTCTCCGTCAAAACTAAATGAGACTTCAAATTATCTACGTGACGCATACTACTAAATTCACTGTGTTGACCTCCAAGATGTCATTAAGATCTGAGCACCAGACTTTGTGAAAAGCCTTGCTGTTTTTACTTATTTGCTGAAGACGGAGAAGTGCTGAGCTACTCAGTTTTTTGGAGAGTTCATAGAATCCTCTTGTTGAGATTCTAAAACGTATTTTTGTTTCTACACTACTCTTTCTATAATTGGAATGAATACTGTTTAATATAATTAATATGTAGGAATATGTATCCACTAATGAATAAGATGTACAGAAAAAGATTTCTTTCAGCCTTACCATGGAATCAGACTGTAATCATTTACTTCACACTGATCATCAGTATGAAAGCAGGTAATCTAATTTGAATTACATAGATTTCCTACGTAAATAAAAATTCTAGAAGCTCTTTGTTTGCATTCGGCGTTCTTATAGGTACTATAATTTACAGAATGGAAAGAGACAAGGTGATAATAACAAAGAAATCCTTCCTTAGAAGTGAAATAATTTCAGCATCTTACCTATTAACCGGCAGCCATACAGGATAGGAAGAAGAATCTAATGAATCTTCTGACTGCACTGAACTCTTCACAATCTGCTGTAAGACCAACACAGGCAAGAGTGCTATAGCACTGTGTAATTGTGGTTGTACTTAACACTTAGGCATTTTTTTTCCTTGTACAAGTCATTGTGGCAATATGTTGAGTATTTGTGGGAGTCATAAATTGGGCTCAGCAAACTTACGTTGCTCACGTGTTACTGCTGACAGTTAGTGACTCCAGATTTCAGTGACCTGGAGGAAGCAATGATCTTGTATCCCTTGGAAATATCTATTTGTCTAACTAAAAGAGTGGTCTAGCAACCCCATGCCTCTTGACATTAAGTTGTAGGAATTATAGATGTCTCCTAACCTTTCCATAAATATTTACTTACTAGCTTTGCAACTCTTCAAAGAATGTACCAATGATTATAATTGGTAACATATAAAAAAAGATAAGAAATCTCAGTGAGCCAAGTTATTTTACAGGCTTATTGTACCCTGATATCTGATAATTACTGTCATTGAGTTCGTCTTTCTTTAAGCATGGCGGAGATGGACATCATTAGATGGAATCATTACTTAGATTGAAGTTCAAGGTTGTTCTCAAAAATTTTGGCGCAGTCTCTATCTCACTGACTTGACCTTTCTCTCACATGACAAGTGGAAAGATTCAGTCCTCATACACTGTCCCATATGTCCAAAAGTGAACAAATCTATCGCGTGTTCTTTTTTTTTTTTAATAGTAGTCATATATATTTTTTTAATGCAAATTATGAGTTTTAGTTTTCAGGGCCTTACCAAGACCCCTGAGAGAATATGTTTTTCTCCAGCTTCCTCAGATCATTGGCTTTTATTGAATACCACAGAGTATTGTCTACTCCTGACTGTGCCTTCCCATATAAGTGTCCTTCTCTTGAGTAAATATGCCCATGTATTTTGTAACAGATATTTGGAATCTAGTTTTTCTCTCAGTTACTTTTTAAACACTAAACATTCTGGATTTAAATAAGTGTTCCTGCTAAGGGAGTGGCCATGTTGCAATAGAAGTGCCTTACAAACAATATTGATCTCTTGGGTAGGGCTACTGTCTGTTTATTTTCTGACTCTTTCTTCTGAATAACTTATTCAGGTCAATTTCTCCCTCACTTATATAAATCATGCCTTATACAACTGTCTATTAATTTTTGTCGTGGACCTCTGCACTGTGTTCTCATGAATGAATTCTGAACATATTCCTTCTTTGTTCTTCCTCATATAATCTATTTCTCCTCTTGATGAACCTTGTTTTCTCTTCCATCCACTAATGAGCACAGAGGGATTTTTCCTGTTCTCTACTCTTGCAAAAATCTGTTCCTCAGATAAAAAGGACTGGGATCCCACTCTTGATTGCATGAAGAAGGTAAATTTTGCAAGATCTCTAGGAAGTTATGCAGAGCCATCTTTGTAGCTTTCCCTTTGCTGTTACTTTTAAAATGATTGATAGTGCATGCCTCATTCTGTTTGCTTATATTTGTTTCCATAGGTGAACAAAGTAAACTTAATAAGTAATACAATATAAAAACTAATGAAATAAATAAATACTGTATTCCTTTGTCACCAGAATCCTGTAGTTCCAAAACCTTTGAAACCATTGACAAAAAATAAAAAATAGTAATTAAAAAAAATTAACAGCAACAACAACAAAAAACAACGAACAACAACATTAAAAAAAACACCATTATTCAAAATTCTCATGAACTACAACACATTGAAGTTGTATCTTTTAGTCCTTCATCTATTTCAAGAGCCCAATGTAATACTGGCCTCATGGAACATTATTTGGGAACAACTGGCTCAACTACAGCTGTTGATACACATCTACTTGTACAAGGAGGCGAGAAATGCTGTATAACTGCACAGAGTGCGGTTAAGCCCCCACTGTAGTCATTCTTAGTGAGCAAGAGACAAATCTGGCCTGAAGTGGCATGAAGTACTTTGAAACATTTACTTCAGTAGTACTGGTATATTACTTTAGCCATCTTGTCTGTTCTCAACTATCCTGAGACATTTTACTTAGATAAATGACACAACACATAACTACAAAGGCAGTTTATATCTGGAAAAAGTTATCTCGGGTGCCTTGCCATAAGAATAAGGCTGTACTGCTTCCAGAGTCTGAGTTAGATGGTACAATTTTGGATCTAATAAATCTCATAAGACACAAGGTGACACCATGAGGAACATGTTAAATATGCCATACTTTCCAGTTAATTCTTAGAATCCCTCTTTTCAAGGATTTTGTTTTATCTGTGATATAACAGTCTAACATTACTACAGATAATGCAAAGATGAATCTGCTTATAGTTTGTGTACTTTGTTTTTAAAGGCCACCTGGACAGTGGATTGCTGGACTTCCTCCTGTTTGGCAGCTTGATTGCTGCTGTGGATCCTGTTGCTGTGCTGGCAGTATTTGAAGAGGTCCATGTCAACGAAGTTCTATTCATCATTGTTTTTGGAGAATCACTTCTGAATGATGCTGTAACTGTGGTAAGTAAATTATATATCCCAAGGTCACTCTCACTCTCAAGTGGCTTCTGTTTTTTTTTTTGTTTGTAGTTTGTTTGTTTTGTTTTGTTTTCTGAAGTGCATTCTCATAAATGAAATACTTCATTTTGGAGGTATTTCTAGAACCGAATATTAAACTTTTGATAAACTCCTGTATCAACATCAGTGGCTTTCACAAGGAAACAACTTTTTGCTACTGTGTAATGAATAAAAATACTCTACAAGAAAACTTGATTACTTGTTGAAAAGAATTCAGAAGAGAACAGTAAGCATAACCAAGAAAAATTGTAACTTGTGAAAAAGTTTAAAACAAGTAAGGCTGTCTTGAATAAGAAAACAATAGAGGACAGAAGAAAGTGAAAGATATGTCATTCTTTAAATGTAAATATGTAAAGGACTGTTGCTACAGAAGAAAATAAGGGTAAGAAATGGTAAATATGGTAAGAATTAATGAGTTTAGCTGAAACAACAAAAGCTGAGAAAGCCACAGTAAAGTACTCCTCCATCACTAGAGGTCTTTAAAAACAGGTTAGATGAGTACCTATCATTATATGAGAATAATACTCATACAAACACATAATCTCTTAAGTCGGGTAATAGATTATTTCTTTACTTTCAGTATTATCAATTTTTGAAAAGCTTTAGTACAAAAATTACAGTTAATTCTCTTTTATGTTTACATATGTTAAACGTGTTTCCATCCAGCATCTTATTAATATCTTATTAATAATATCTTGTTATATTCATACTACCTTATTTATCGTATGCAATCAGTAAAAAAATCTTCTGCCAAAAGCTTGGATTTTAGAGTGAGAAGTGTCTTATAAAACTCACATACATCTAATTGTTCATAAAGAATCTTATTTATATAAGAAATGGAAAAACATTTTAAACTGATTTCTTTGTTTGCTCCCGTTCCACTGTACCTTTTTTGCAAAATTAAAATTCTGCAAAGTCTTTTCCCTCCTTGCAAAATTCCCCTTGGTCATAAATAGGTTCAGAATTCATTATGTTGGGGCCCATAATGAGATTATTTTGATAGGTTTAATTCAGGAGCAAGTACTAAGCCAGTTTACTTTTCTTTTCAGGTGTTGTACAATGTATTTGAATCTTTTGTTGCAATAGGACCAGAGAATGTGACTGGGACTGAATGTATCAAAGGCATAGGTGGGTAGAATTGAATTCTGTATCATACCACTCGTGTACGTATGCTGACTTTTAAATAAAATTTTATTATTGTGCTGTCAGAAACTGTTCTTTTTCAGCCTTTTCCCTGATCATATTCCTATACTGCTGCAGAATATAACGAGAAAATAAACCTGCAGGAATTCTTTAAAACAATAAATAAGTGAAAATTCACGAACATTTGGGAAATCTGTTCAGATTTGTCCAGATTTGTTTGAGAATCAGTAGATGTGGATTACAGTTGCTAAAATCACCAAACTTGATTTTTGTAGTACTTGATGGAAATCAGTGTCAAGCAGCAATATTTGGCTAAAAATTTAGTCTTTCTTTCCCATTCCAGGCTTGATAAGATACTAAATTATCCTATGAATCAATGTATTAATGGTGACTTTGACATATTCCATAACAGTAGGGGAAAAATAATTGTTCAATCTAAGTTAGTGGATTTTGAATAAGCCTAAAATGATAATGCTCAACAGAAAGTAAGCTTGTTGGTTTTTGATTGTTTGTTTTGTTTTGTTTTGTTTTATTTTCTCTACAGGATGTTGTTCCTATACCAACTACTCATAAGAATTCTTTTTGTTGTATTGGTATTCTAGAAACAATTTTTGAAATGTCCTCCAAATTTTTCTCTGATTTGCTGGCCATACAATAGAAGAACTAGTTCAGACTTTTAGATTTCTACAGTTTAAGCTGTGTTTGTTTTCTTGTATTTCAGTGTCATTCTTCGTGGTAAGCCTGGGTGGGACACTTGTTGGCATTTTCTTTGCATTTCTGCTCTCATTGGTCAGCCGTTTCACCAAGCATGTTAGAATCATCGAACCTGGATTTGTTTTTATTATTTCCTACCTGTCCTACCTCACAGCAGAGATGCTTTCTCTTTCTGCTATCCTTGCGTAAGTCCTTTTTATTGTTGTCGGTGAATGGGGTTGAGAAGACAATATAGTTTCTGTAAAGATTGAGAGATTAACCTAAATTACATAAGGAAGCTACAGAATACAGCAGTTCTCAAGCTTATGTTGAATATTTCTATCTTCTCATCATAGACGATTATAGTTTGCAAATGCCATGATTATTTATCCTCAAAAAGCAATGCAAGTTTTCTAGTATTTGTTGTGCAACATGAAAACATTCTTTGCAAAATACAGATTTGGTTCTTTCCTCTTTGTGGTTTATAGTACTTCAGTAATTAACAGTTGTCCATTTTATCGATACTGTACAATTTCTAACTGAAACAATAATTTTCTAAGGAATTCTAAGGAATTACATACTGCTTTCACTCTCCAGATTGACCTCTTTAGGTTTCCCTAAATTTGGTCTATTTTATATTGAGTGATCTTTTGTGGTCTTTTTTACCTTCTGTGGGTTTTCTTCCTTTGATATCCATTGATTTCTGTCATATCTTTCTTCTCAGTTTTGCTTGACATGTTTGTAGATATTACAATTACTATATTTAGTACCTGAAAATGTTACTGAAAATAGATCATTAGTTTAAGCTTCAATCTAAAGTAAAGAAGAACTATTTTTTTTTCATATAAATCAGTGTAGTAAGCTGAAAAGCAGAAGAAATCAAGGTCTTTTATGAACCAGTGAAATGCTATCATCAGATATTTTGGGAGTCACCTCAGGAGAAATGTTTGAGAAATGCTTTTTAACCAGATAAAAAGCACAATGGCTTCTGAGTGTATTTTTTGTATGTTTGTTTTAGGAATTAATGGTAATATTTTGTTACTGTGACAGACTAATATTAAATGTTAAATCAAATATTTTCTGAACAATTTAATCATTTTTTTTCCCCTAGGATAACTTTCTGTGGCATTTGCTGTCAAAAATATGTCAAGGCTAATATATCTGAACAATCTTCTACAACTGTAAGATATACCATGAAAATGTTGGCCAGTGGAGCAGAAACTATCATCTTCATGTTCCTAGGAATTTCAGCTGTAAATCCAGAAATTTGGACTTGGAATACAGCTTTTATACTCTTGACTCTGGTATTCATCTCAGTATATAGAGTCATTGGTAAGGAGATAATCTTCTTTGTGTTGTTGTTATATATTCTTTTGCCCAAACCAAACAAAGCCAAGTCCAATCAAATCAGTTCATTCATTTTGGTTGAATTTATGATTGTTGCCAGTTAGCAAGGAAGTTTTTTACAGTAAGATTTATCGTAAGTGGAAAATATGGCAGGATTTTACTTTTGTGAGGTAATTGCTAGCCCAGTAATTAAATTGTTCGCCTAGTTTATCTAGTGGCTAACTTCTGTTGATGAGCACATTATTTGCAAAATCTTCCAATGAAATAAACTTTGTTCTTTATATTACAACCCAGAAAAATAAACTTGTGAGTCCTGTCAGCCATCTCTTTTCTTCAGCTCTTTCAATTTGGTAATAAAGAGATTGTCTTAAGCTAATTTTATGGTTGACTTCAGATTTGAGATGCACAATGATGTAAGACCATGCACAATTACACTACAAGTTCTCTGGCTTGAGAAATAATTCTCTGGGCTGGTGAAAAACTGAGTAAATAAGTGTGTGGCAGGTAAGGATTATGTATTGTCGAGGTACTGGACTTATATAAGTTTACAAACATTCAAAATACTGGTAACGTTTTGCCTAAATGCGTACTTCTACAATTTAATGACTTTTTGTGCCCTTTTGTGAAAGGGCAAAAGGCCCGAAACAGAATGAGGTACTTCTTGGGAGTAACATGCATTTTGATTTCATGCATGTACTCAGATCTTGGAATTTTCTTGTTTATTTGGATATCTGATTTAAATTATGTACCGCCTACCTTGCTGGCAGGTTTCCTAAACTCTACAATCACATTCAGACTGAATGAGCTGAATAAAAGATCTAGTACCGTGTCCTCATTTCTAAATAGTCTGTAACCATTTTTCATTTTGCTCCTACTCACTAATTAGGGTGTGTAATGCACTTAAACAGATTTTCATTTTCTAAACTTTATCTTTTGTTGTATTCCTAGAATTAATTGTTAACAGTCCTGTAATATGAGCGAGCACTAAACAGTAAATATTCAGCAATGACAATATGCATCCATGGAAATAATTAAACTTAGACCTTGATAAATTATTAAAGTCTGATAATATTGGGCCTTTGTCTTTGTACGTGATTACAGCTTTCATATCCTCAGAGAATTAGATTGGTGAATTGAATTAATTTTCAAGGTCCCCTTCATCAGAGGCCTTTCTTACAGTGATATATATTTTTCTTTCCTTAGTATAACCTCCAAGTTCTCTAAAAATAGAAGTATTTCTTTTGCTCCTGGCCTGCTGTGGTGGGATGTACATGCTGTGCCACTCAAAGGAGTGCTGAAGCAGCTTTCCTTCTGCATGGCGATACTATGATTTCTAGAACTTTAGGTCAAGCATCTCTAAAAGGCAGTATGTCATCTGCAGACCTGAAGATGATGTTAGCATAACAATACAACTCTGCATAAGGCGTTGACATTGATGACATTTTTAGTATGATTTGTAAAAAGTACCACACTTACCACGCTTCCTAAATCAATGGGGTTGCAACAATTTTGTGTTTTGGTATTTCTTGCTGTTAAAATATCCTGTGTATATAATTTACTACAGTGCAGAAGTTCTATTATTTCTCAGACATTAATTTCAAAGAACAGCACATAGCAGAATTTCACCTTCAGCGCCTGTGTTAGTGGAAGAAAAATTCTTGTTTCATACCAAAGGAGAGCATTCTCAGAAAGGTTGCCAGATCATAGAATAAGCTTCTTCTAACTCTTCTGGCTAAGTGTGAACGGGAAGATACAAAGTGGCCCCGGCCTCCCTGGCACTGTAGAAGTAGAGTGGCTGAAGTAGAAGGTGTAAGGAATTTGTTATGAAATTTGTACTGTTTCTGTTACACACTGTTGAGGTACTGACATTTAATAAAAGCATTTCTAGTTATGCCAATATTTGTTTTTTATAGGTGTAGTTTTACAGACTTGGATTCTTAACCACTACAGAATGGTCCAATTGGAGATAATAGACCAGGTAGTGATGTCATATGGTGGACTACGTGGAGCAGTTGCTTTTGCTCTGGTTGCACTTCTGGATATAAAAAAAGTGAAAGAGAAAAACCTGTTTGTCAGCACAACTATCATTGTTGTGTTTTTTACTGTTATTTTCCAGGTAATTCTTCTTCCCAAGCATGTTTCTTGCGAGGAAAAGGAGTCTCTTAAAAGTATTGGGCCTTCTCAGCTGAAGGTTGCATATTGTTTCACTGAACTGAAAGCATAATTGACTTTGTAATTTTAGTAACAAAGATCCTATTTTATGTTTTCATACAGTACCACAAGGGACAAAACACAATTTCCTCTGTGCTAAAAAATGTTCAGTGTTAGCTGCTTGGTATTAATAGTACTGAAGTTAATATCTGACTAAACATCTCATAGGAATAACTATAGGGAACAGTTCTTTTTACTGGCAAATACAATCATTAAGCTGATCTACGTGAGTGAGACTAAGCTGTTCTTTTAAAATATGGCAATAAGCAGTGGGACAAGAAAGTATTTAGCATCCAAACAAAACAGCGATTTGTGGATGAAAAAAATATGAACGTAAATGGAGATGGGTCAGTACATACCAACTTGAAAGACTTAAAAAATGTATCAAAAATTTAATTTTTGTAACAAATCACGTATATATGTGGAAAACAAACATGCACTAGTATAGGAAATATTCTCAGCCTCGCAGTGCTCTATAGAAGATATGGTTTTTTCTGCTGTTTGATGCCTTTTCAAGCCTTTGTAACAGTAGCAGAGGGTACTGCATTATTTTACCTGTAATGGGGAGAGGGATCAAGTAGGGAAGTATGATAAACAACATATACATGTATAAAACTGCTCTATTTAGCACTGTTCAGCTGCAGGAAAGTCTAATACCCTGAGTATTTATTATCATGTTTCATTGCCTAGGGATTGACAATCAAGCCTTTGGTACAGTGGCTGAAAGTGAAGAAAAGTGAACACAGAGAGCCAAAACTCAATGAGAAGCTTCATGGAAGAGTAAGACTCTTTTAAACAATATTGTGGCATCATTTGAATTTTTATAGAATGCCTTAAGATAGAAAACTGTTAAAGAAAAATTATTTCTGGAAGAGAGGAGGCAATCAAATTCAAATTTACGGAGCCTTCAAATTTATCAAGAATTACTGCAGTAGCTGTAATTTGTTACTGGATTGAGTCCAATGAAAGAATACTCAACAGAAGTTTTTTCTGTTCATTTGCTTAAAAATTCACTGGTGCTGACAGAACTGGGGAAACAGCTGGAATAATATTCTTTCTCTTCATCTAAAAGAGGAAGATATTTGATTGAAGGTAGATAGGACAAAGCATGTGGAAGAAAGTTTATTTTTCCTTCTTAATTATTGTGTATTTATGGACATGAAATGAAAGCAGGCTTTGCGGTGTGCATATGACATACAATTCCAGATTAATGGTAATATTTTTAGTCCCATCTTGAATGATGTGTGTACCCACATTTATTTAATCTTTGAAAAGATTCTGAAATGTGACTCCATGGATCTCTTACAATTCACTTCACACAACAGGCTGTAAGACTATCAGACATCTTGTTTAATTCGTAACTCTGCCAATTTACACAACTATGCCTGCATTAAACATTTTAATACGTACTTGTGGAACCTTCTAATCTGTCTGTTTTCAAGCTGGAGGTTACCTGAAGTGGAGCAACAACTTGGTAGTGGACAGGGTTTATTTCTGAGGAATCCTTTTACAGACTACTGAATAAATATGTTATGTTTTTAGTATCCAAAAGAAAAGTTGCTTCATTTACAGATGGAGTATTTACCCAGAAATAAGATTCTGATGTTTTACTATTTGAAAGTCAGTAGTCTATTTCCAGAAATATATACTGTCTGACATGGGATATACCTTTGTGTCTCGCTGAGCAGAAAAGTCTGAACAGAAATGTTAATCCTCACACTTTATTGTGTTAACTGATTCACCACTATCTTCTAGCATATACCATCTAGGAGATATAGTCCTAAAAGGAATATAAACTGCAGCCTTTAAAGAGAACACTATCCATTCCCAGAGAGTGGGAGAGAGTTTTCTCCATTTCTATGTCAGATGTCTCCTGAAACAGTAACTAGTAATAAATGCAGAAATAGTTCATATAACACATGGTTATTTAAGTGACATGCTGTAGATTCTGTAGTAATCAGTTTAATAGAGAAATAGAAAGAAATAGATATATCTATCTTATAATATATAAAGAAAAAGATCAAATTCTGCTGCAGCTGCCTTGTCTTGACTCAAAAGTTGCAATACTCAGGATTGTTATCAACCACGTGATAATGTATCAACTATGGCATTTTGCTCTGGATACTAAAGGAATGGCTTCTACTTCTGCTCTGAGGGAAGATACTGAAAAATCTAAACAAAAAATATTAGGAAATACTTTCAACTAACTTGAATCATCAACGCTAATAATGACTCATTACTTTATAGGGCAGAAATGGATATGTAAAATGAGTCGACAATGAGTCTTAAAACTGAATGTCAATAACATGAAGGCTTAAGTACCTTCTTGCTGAGATGTCATAAATTATGAATAGTCAGTGAATTTGCAAAGGAGTGGTTAGAAGGCTCAGACCTTTGAAGAAAGGCATATGGTAGTAAGCGTTTCTGTAAAGAAAGAAAAAAAATATGCTTGGCAGCAAGAAAATGTTTCTACAGAGTTACTTGGTCTAACCTGACATAAATTGAGACATTTTCTAATTATGCCTTTAATTTTTGTGTGATAATAATTCCACTTCTACTTCCCTAGGCCTTTGATCACATTCTTTCTGCTATAGAAGACATCTCTGGACAAATAGGACACAACTATCTGAGAGACAAGTAAGCAGTAACTAACTTGTAATGTTTGAAATACTGATAGGAAATCTTATATGTAAATTATGACTTTTTAAGCCTGTAAGCCTGTGAATTTAGAGACAGCAAGTATGTCAACTGCAATTTAAAATTTTATTATACACTACACTGAAAACACTGGAAGTACAGCAAATATGAAAACAGTTAATTTTCACCCCTTACAACTGGAATACTTTCTTTCTCTGCCACAAGTTAAGACTAGGCCTTTTCAGATGTGTCAGTTCACATCCAGGGCTCAGACCCTCTCAAGATTAGAGAAATGTCTACTTGTACAGAATTTAACCAAAAACATTAATATTGATTTTTCACCTTATTTAGTGAACATTATCTATGTGGGGAGACACTAATGAACTCAAATACTATTGTGCTAGCTATTTCTACAAAGGATGAGTTTGAGTTTTGAATCTGAAGGTGATTGCAAAGAGTCCTTTGAAATGAGTCATATGGTTTAATTCTGTTAGTTTGAAACCCCTACTGAAAATTGTGGTTCACTTACATCCCCCTCTGTTACTCATCTTGAGAGAAGAAAAATTATTCACCTGAATGATAAAGACACTATTTTCATAAAAACACATGTGAAGAACTACCATTATGAGGGGCAGGCTTCCATAAGCTAGATAAACAAACGTCAAAAAAGGATGTTAAATCTGGACTTCTTTAACAGTGTTATTTAGGGTTAGACTGTTACTGTCTCTCTGGATTTAGGTCATAGCATAGGTGCAGACACTCACAGTTGTGCCTTGCTGATGTTCTGACTCAATATGTCAATTCCAGTCCAAAAGTCATTCAGTTGCATTAATCATCTGCAGAACTTTCCTCTAAGTCTCGCTGAGAAGCTGAAAATAGTGTTTAGCATTATAGTCATGCAGGTGAACAACTTCTAGGCTGGAGCTAGATTGTATCTAGCTACTCGTGAGCACAAGCAAAATTGCTCACCTGACTGTACCCAGTCATAGAGACAGTTGTCTTTGTTTCATTTTTTTTCCCCCAGTTTAATTCAGAAGTATACAGTGTATGTGTGTGTATGCATTTAAGCTCATACAAAGTAAGAAAGCTTGGGCAGATCAATAGTTTGAGGCAAGTCATGAAACTTATCTTATAACTTATCCCTCCATAATATCTGGATTTACACATTGAAATAATACATATTTCTTGTGTTTGGTGTTCATTTATGCAGTGAAGAATTCTCTCTAGGCATCCCAAATAGAATGTATTTTTTTCTTTTGATAATCTTAGTCTTTAACGTACATTTTAGGAAATAATTTCAGCAGATTACATTGCAGTGGAATACATCATCAGGTCTGAAATATTGACTTAAAGGTGGAGCTAAATATTTTTGAAGTGGCAGGTTAGAGTTTGTCTTCTCATATGGCAGAAGGTAATATGCTTGAGTAACGAGCCTTCTCTTAGTAGCTCAACGTAGGTTCTCAGTTGAGTGTGTGGAAATGTATTTTGAACGAGACCACATTAAGTCTGCTTCTTTTAGGCTATATATACATGGAAATATTACTTCTTCAAAGAAATGGCAGTATCCCGGTATTTTCAGTAATATGCTCAGGTGCAACGGCCTGGAAAGTGATTTTCAGATGTTCTGATTAGAGAAGAGAAATAATGATCAATTCTGGAGCACAAGCATGAAATGACAGATATCTTACTATCAGACTACCTTGGAAGTGGAAATCACAGAAAACATGTACCACTTCTATCTCCTGGAGTACCCAGATAGCATGAAATGAGCCCCTCTCTCAGTGCTTTTGAAATACAACAGTTGGAAACTGGCTTTCTAGCCTGGGTTACCACAATACAGCTGTGGAAAATTACTTTTCCTTCCAATAAAGGAAAGAAACTTGAACTGTTATAATGAAGATTTTAAGAATAATGATAAGTAATCATAAATGGAAAAGAAGGTAGCATGATTTACCAGAATATAAAAAAAAATGTTCTAGTGACTATGAAATGGGATACTGTAATCATAGCACTTGTGCTGCTGCAGTAGTATTTGTTAAGTGAACCTATTAAATGCTTAGTGACAGCTGCATAACTAGCTGTGCCAGGTTTTTCCTTAACTTTCTTTAGCTGTTATTTGAAAAGCTTCAAAATACACACATTTTATGCTTGACATTTTCTAAATGTGGTTAGCTCACAAAATAATCTTTTCTGATAAATTATGAATGCTCGGACACTAAAATTGCTTGCTGCCCTTAATGTGGTTTGTTTAAATTATCAGGTGGTCCAATTTTGATAGGAAATTCCTCAGTAAACTTCTAATGAGAAGATCTGCTCAAAAATCAAGAGACCAAATCCTTAATGTTTTCCATGAACTCAACTTGAAGGATGCAATTAGCTATGTGGCTGAGGTATTTATGAATACTTTTTACTTTTATTTTGTTTCTAGTTTTTCTTATTCTTTTTTTAATTTACAGTGTAATCTAAAGATGATATTTTGCAGGAGATGTCTTTAAGAAAACAAGCAAACAAAAAGACCTTTTCATTTGTTTTATCTAAATGGAATTTAAGAGTTATGAGTCTTGTTACCACCTGTTTGGGTGACCATAGTTCTCAGTATTCTGCCTGAACCCCAATATGAGTATGTTATACATATGTTGGTGTATTTTTCTGTTGGATTTTTCTGAAGATTATTTTATCTATATTCATTGCATCGAAAAACACTGCAGTTGGAAATGGATCGGGTAAAACAGTGACTTTTCTCTATAGAATATCAAATTTGCAAAATAAGTTCAAATTCAGAAGTTATTTTGGTGTGAAAATTGGAGATTGCTTCACAAAATAAACAACTTATTCAGATTAATGTTTTTTAAATTATCCATAAAGTTTTTAGACTGCTTGAGAAGAAATTTTCTTTCCCAAAGGGTTTCCTGGGTCACACCTCTAAGGAGGATAATTAGATGTTGATGAGCATGGTAAGCATGATACACATACTCAGATTCACTGCTGAATCTGTTTTGTAGATTCATTACAACATTTTTTTCTTTAACAGATGTGAATGGCTGTACTTATTGCTAAGCTATGCAGATTTATCACCAGAATCTTTACCCAGTAATGTCATAAACGGCATACACTAGTGTAAAATTAAGTTAGATTATTCATTGTTTGGAAGAACGGCCTTTTTCATTGTGCATTAATATACTGTATAATACAAGGAAGCTGTCTTTTGATGAGTTCAAATAATATTTGTGTAGATTGTGTCTTGCAGGCAAACTATTGACAAATGTTTGCTCATCTGCTAAGAACAAACAAAGAAATTTAAAGTTTTCCAAGTTCTACAAAAAGTTTGCAATGTGGTTTCTTCCAATGAAAATTAGTTATGTTGTGATAATAAGTTACTTTCTTGAGTTAGATTCATAGAGTCACCAAGGTTGGAAAAGACCTACAAGATCATCCAGTCCAACGGTCCACCCATCACCAGTAGTTCTCACTAAACTGTGGTTCCTCAACACAACGTCTAGACATTACTTGGACACCTCCAGGGTTGGTGATTCCACCACCTCCTTGGGCAGCCCATTCCAGCACCTGATCACTCTTTTGGAGAAGAAGTATTTCCTAACATCCAGCCTGAATCTCCCCTGCCACAACTTGAGGCCATTCCCTCTAGTTACACAAGAGGAGAGGCTGACCTCCAGCTCACAACAAACTCCCTTCAGGTAGTTAAAGAGAGCGATAAGGTCAGCCCTGAGCCTCCTCTTCTTCAGACTAAACAATCCCAGCATCCTCAGTTTCTCCTCATAAGGCCTGTGCTCCGGACCCCTCACCAGCTTTGTTGCCCTTCTCTGGACATGATCCAGGCCTTGATATTATTCTTGCAGTGAGGGGCCCAAAACTGTACACAGTACTCGAGGTGCAGCCTCATCAGTGCTGAGTACAGAGGTACAATGACTCCCCTGTTCCTGCTAGCAACACTGTTTCTGATGCAAGCCAGGATGCCATTGGCCTTCTTGGCCACCTAGGCACACTGCTGGCTGATGTTCAGCCAAAAATCAACCAGTACCCCCAGGTCCATTTCCTCTACACAGTCTTCCAGACACTCTGTCCCAAGCCTGTAGTGTTGCCTGGGGTTGCTGTGGCCAAAGTGCAGGGCCCTGTACTTGGGCTTGTTGAACTTCATCCCATCGGCTTCAGCCCAGTGATCCAGGCTGTCCAGCTCGCTCTGTAAGGCCTTGCTACTCCCAGGCAGATTGACACTTCTGGCCAACTTGGTGTCATCTGCAGACTTATTGAGGGTGCTCTCAATGCCCTCACTCAGGTCATCAGTAAAGGTATTGAAGAGGACAGGCCCCAGTACCAACCCCTGGGGAACACCACTCGTGACTGGTCACCAGCTAGATTTAACTCCATTCGCCACTACTCTCTAGGCCCAGCCCTCCAGCCAGTTCTTTACCCAGCAAAGAGTGTACCTGTCCAGGCCATGGGCTGACAGCTTCTCCAGGAGAATACTGTGGGAGACCGTGTCTAAGGCTTTGCTGAAGTCAAGGTAGACCACAGCAACAGCCTTTCCCTCATCCACTAGGCAGGTCACTAGATCATAGAAGGAGATCAGGATGGTGAAGCAGGACCCATGAAACCATGCTGGCTAGGCCTGATCCCCTGGTTGTTCCACACATGCTGTGTGATCTCCCTCAAGACAATCTGTTCCGTAACCTTCCCTGGCACCAAGGTCAGGCTGACAGGCTGGTAGTTCCCCAGATCCTCCTTATGACCCTTCTTGTAGATGGGAATCACACTGGCAAGTCTCTAGTCTTCTGCGACCTCTCCAGTTGACCAGGAACACTGATAGATAATGAAAAATCATAGAATCATAGAATCATAGAAACATAGAATGGCCTGGGTTGAAAAGGACCACAATGATCATCTAGTTGCAACCCTCCTGCTATGTGCACAGGGTCGACAACCACTAGACCAGGCTGCCCAAGCCACATCCAGCCTGGCCTTGAATGCCTCCAGGAATGAAGCACCCACAACCTCTCTATGCAACCTGTTCCAGTACCTCACCGCCCTCTGTGTTAAAAACTTCCTCCTAATACCTAACCTAAACCTCCCCTGTCTCAGTTTAAGACCATTCCCCCCTGTCCTATCACAATCCACCCTCGTAAACAGCCCTTCCCCCCCCTTTTTATATGCTCCCTTCAAGTACTGGAAGGCCACAATGAGGTCTCTCCAGAGCCTTCTTTTCTCCAAGCTAAACAAGCCCAGTTCCCTCAACCTTTCCTCACAGGAGAGGTGCTCCAGCCCTCTGATCATCTTGGCGGCCCTCCTCTGGACCTGCTCTAAGAGCTCCACGTCCTTCCAGTCCCCAGGCCTGGACGCAGTACTCCAGATGAGGCCTCACAAGAGCTGAGTGGAGGGGGACAATCACCTCCCTCTCCCTGCTGGCCTCTCCTTTTTTAATGCAGCCCAGGATATAGTTGGCTTTCCAGGCTGCAAGCGCACACTGCTGGTTCATGTCCAGTTTCTCATCCACCAAGACCCCCAAGTCCTTCTCCACAGGGCTGCTTTCAAGGAGCTTGTCCCCCAGTTTGTATAAATACTTGGGACTGCCCCAACCCAAGTGCAGCACCTTGCACTTGGCCTTATTGAACCTCATTAGGTTTTCATGGGCCCACTTCTCCAGCCTGTCCAGGTCTCTCTGGATGGATCTCTCTGGATCGCTTCCCTTCCCTCCAATCTATTGACCACGCTGCTGAGCTTGGTGTCCTCTGCAAACTGGCTGAGGGTGCATTTGATGCCGTCATCTATGTCATTGATAATGATGTAGAAGAGCACTGGTCCCAAGACTGAGCCATGCGGGACGCCGCTTGTGACCGGCCTCCACCCTGACACAGAACCATTGATCACAAACCTTTGGCTGCAAACAGCCAACCAATTCTTTATCCACCAAACAGTCCGTCCTTCAAATCCACACCTCTCCAATTTAGAGAGAAGGATATTGTGAGGGACCACGTCAAAGGCT
Organism: Pavo muticus; assembly: GCA_016647715.1. Lineage (NCBI taxonomy): Eukaryota > Metazoa > Chordata > Aves > Galliformes > Phasianidae > Pavo > Pavo muticus. The sequence goes on from JACDJE010000104.1 coordinate 600,707, forward strand.
TTGCAGAAGTCGAGGTAGATGACATCTATCGCCCTTCCCCTGTCCACCGATGCTGTCAATCCATCATAGAAGGCCACCAGATTGCTCAGGCATAATCTGCCCTGGTGAACCCATGCTGGCTGTCTCAAATCACCTCTTTGTCTCGTATGTGCCTTAATGTAGCTTCTAGGGGGATCTGCTCTATGATCTTCCAGGCACAGAGGCGTGGCTCACCGGCCTGCAGTTCCCCGGGTCTTCCTTTCTCGCTTTTTTAAAAATGGGAGTAATGTTTCCCTTCTCCCAGTCATCAGGGACTTCACCTGACAGCCATGATTTTTCAGATACAAAAAATGGCTTGGCTATCACCTCTGCCAGTTCCCTCAGTGCTCTCGGATGGATCTCATCTGGCCCCATGGACTTGTGGCAGTCCATGTGGAATTGTAGGTCTCTGCTCCCTCCTGAAACATGGGAGGTTTATTCTGCTCCTCATCCAAGACTTCCAGGTGAGGCAGTAGAGTACACTGAGGATAACTGGTCTGACTTTCAAAGACAGACGTAAAGAAGGCATTGAGAACCTCAGCCTTTTCCTTATCCTTAGTGGTCATGTTCCCAGCCGCATCCAGTAAAGAATGGAGATTCTCCTTAGTCCTCCTCTTACTGTTAATATATTTGTAAAAGAGTTTCTTGTTCTCTTTTACCCCAGTGGCCAAGTTGAGTTTAAGTGGGGCTTTTGCCTTTCTAATTTTCTCCCTGCACATCCTAAGAACTTCTTTGTACTCTCCCCATGTTGCCCGTCTCTTCTTCCACGAAAGGAAGATTCTCCTTATCTCCTGGAGCCTCAGAAAAAGCACCCTGCTCATCCACGCCGGTCTTCATCCGTGCCGACTCATCTTGTGGCTCATGGGGATAGTCTGCTCCTGCATATTTAAGACTTCCTTTTTGAGGAGCATCCAGCCTTCCTGGACTCCTTTACCCTCTAAGGTTGAATCCCAAGGGACCCTCCCTACTAGTCTCCTGAACAGTTCAAAGTCCTACTCCTTCCTTTCCTATACTTTCTGAAGAGCTCAATCACTGTTTTAGGCCATGATTTAGCATTTCCACTATAACAGTTTACATAAGTATGGTCTCACAACCGTTAACTTCCACCTAAATAAAAGACTGCACAAATGGTAGGGAAAATTATGAAGATAGAAATCTGAGCTTTCCCAGAAACTCACTTCTGTAATGACAGTTTCAGAACTGACTACAAAGTTTACCTTTGCAATATAGACACAGAGCTGTGGAAGTGGATTCAGAGGAGGGCTATGAAGAGGATCAGAGGACTGGAACATCTCTCCAATGAGGAAAGGCTGAGAGAGCTGGGCTTTTTCAGCCTGGAGAAGAGAAGGCTCCAGGGAGACCTCATTACATCCTTCTGGTACTTAAAAAGGAGCTTATAATCAGGGAGAAGACAGACATTTCACACTGTCTGATAATGATACAACAAGGGGGAAGAGTTTTAAACTGAAAGAGAAAAATTTAGATTAAATATCCGAGGGAATTTTTTCAGTCAGAGAGTTGAAAGGCACTGGGATGAGTTGTCCGTAGAAGTAGTGGATAGAAGTGTTCAAGGCCAGGTTGGATGGGGCCCTGGGGCAACCTGATCTAGTGCCTGATTTAGTGGTTGGTAGCCCTGCCCATGGCATTTCATGGTTTTATGATTCTATTAATATCTCATCTCTTCACAAGATAACCTCCAAGTAGTCTTGTAGACTTATACCACTATGTAACTTTTGCTGTTTCCAGTCTGGTAGAGAATAGAAAACACAGTGTGGTGTCTTTGAAAACACTGCTGTTAGTGCAGTGATGTTTGGAGTCCTAACATTTTACATGTGTATTCTTATGTGCAAGGTGGTACAAAGTAGAGAGTCCATCCCTGAAGGACGGACTTAGCCTGCAAAAGCACAAGGGCACAATTTTCAAACAGGTTGGGCCTAACAAATCACTCGCCTCACCAAAACTGATTTACAAGATTGGGAAGCTTTTTTTCTTAGCTTTCTTCATTGGGATGTCACTTATTTAAAGAAACCCTAACAACAAAATAAAATAAAATAGATAGTTTGTTATCTTTTACTAAATGCAACGTCTCTCCTATTTCTTGTGCCATTTGCATATTACAGCCTCACATGATCTGCATTTTTTGATCCACATTTTACTGCAGGTGTTTACAGCTGTAATATGTCTTGTTTCTTTCTGTGGCCAGGGAGAGCGTAGAGGTTCCTTAGCATTTATACGTTCTCCAAGTACAGACAACATGGTGAATGTGGATTTCAGTACGCCACGTCCAAGTACTGTAGAAAGTTCTGTATCTTATTTACTGTAAGTAACTTGTACTGATTGATTGTGTCTTCTGCTTGTTTTTGTTTTGTTGTGTGTGATGAAGTGCAAAAAAAGTAGTTACAGTGTCCGAAAAATGTCAGTTACAGGGCCTTCACAAATTTTATGAACTACAATTAATCTTTTCCTCCCACATAAAATAGGTGATAGAATACTGTTATTTTGTTGCATTTTGCAAACAAATTTTGCAGTAAAGGTTGGTAAGATGAAGCAGACTATCACATTGGAATTGTTTCTTGTACCTTTTGTTTAGCATTTGCTGTAGACAGAACCAGACAGCATTTCTCTGTCTGCACCAGAAAAGATTAGGGGAGAGTTGAGGAAAAAAAATTGCTGCTTCCTTAATTCTTTCCTGTCTCGTTCACACAACAGCCCATCTGCCATGTAAATAGGGAAATAAATGTTAACAACCACCTGAAAGACAAAATCAATACTTTTCTCATTTTTCGCATTAGATATTTTTATTCAGCCAGTTTTGACATTTACTTATTTAGTTATTCATTATATGAACTTCATCTGTAAAAGGTATTGTTTCTGTTTTGTATTGTTCCTCAGGAGAGAAAAGGCTGGACCAGTTTGCCTTGACATGCAAGCTTTAGAGCAGAGGAGGAAAAGTATTCGGGACACAGAAGACACAGTTGCACATCACACCCTACAACAGTACCTATATAAGCCCAGGCAGCAGGTGAGAGCAGAAGACTTGCAGTAGTCTGTTTTAAAATAAAAAAATTAGGATATTAGAAACTAAAAATATGGAAGCAAAACTCAGAAGGAAAGATCTTAACTCCAAATTCCATTCTTGAGAGAGTTAGGCTCTTTGTGTATATACTCATGCACTTATCAACAGGCCTTTTTAACAGTGAGGGTCTAGTGCGAGTCTGGGGCTAACACAATACAGAACTAAGTCCAATATAAGTTGAGAATAAATGGATCGTATAGATCAAAGTGGTTCAGACGCTTATAGAGAGAGGCTTACTTTGAATGGCTGTCATTCATTCCTATGCAAGGAAAGAGGAAAAAAAAAATAGAATGCCTTTAGACTATGCTTTGGTTCATTCTTAAAAGGGATTGTTTTTGTTTTCATGACACAAGCTGAATGCATTGATATAGCTTCCAGCTCTATTTCTAAATAAATGTATATTGTCTTCCCTTCCTCATAACAGCACAAACATCTGTACAGTCGACACGAGATCATGCACAATGAAGATGAGAAACAAGACAAGGAGATTTTCCACAGGACAATGAGGAAGCGCTTAGAATCTTTCAAGAGTACTAAACTAGGAATAAATCATTCCAAGAAGCTGAATAAAATCCACAAACGAGAACGGGGCCAAAAAAGGGTAAAATATCTGCACAAGGACCCAGATGTAGCCACCTATTATACAAAACAAAGGGAGGGCAGGGAGGACTCTCAGGATTCCTATGTCCTGCATCTATCTCTGTCCTATAGAACTTCAGTAACTTAAAGGGTCTAAGCAAGAAGAGATTGAACTATGAGATGAATCAAGGGACATGTTCTCATATGCAGCTTTTTTTCTGTGCTTTGGGACACTTTTGGGTGAGACTTTTTGGGTGGGAGTTTTTGATTGCTTGAGAAACAGCAGATTTGGAGCCATGCTAGAACACTGTGGGGAGCTTTTCCAGGACAGATGTAGCATTTACCATTTCACAAAATTTGCATGAATCTAGGAACTTACATCATATGAAAAGACAAAGTTCCTTTCTTTTCCTGTACCAGTATAGAGAAGCAAATTAATGACAATAATATTGAGCCTCAAAAAAAGACTGCAACAGATATCAGGGTAATGCTGCTCAAGAGTGATTTCAAAGAATGTTACTGTCTTAGCTCTATGATGTTGGTAGCATTTTTGTTAATTTAATTTCTTTCTTTTCTTTCAGCGGAACAGCGGTGTCATACCAAATGGAAAAATACCTTCAGAAAATCCAGTACAAGATTATACTTTGAAGGAAAAAGGTAAAAAGACCTTTAGACCAGTAGCATTTCACTAGTTACCTTGTCTGTAAAGAATCCCTTTAAAAATTTAATGATATGGAGTGGTGAAGCTATTAGAGAGGGACTTCTAGTCATAACTTATAACACAGAGTAGAGATCTAGTCCGTACTTAAAAACAGTATCTGGAACATTTAGAATTTTTTTTTTCCTGGCCTGTTGGATGACAAATCAAACTTGAATTAGTGTTCTTACTCACAGTTGTGAAATATCTTGTTCAAATCCTGAAAACAAAACAATACGCTGGCTACAACATAGTTGAACTTTCAGCTTACTTTTAGATAAGTTGCATAGAGCAAGTTTTGCTGAAGTTTTTCTTTTTCATCACAGCAAGATATGCCTGTCCATGACAGCATACCATACAAAGTTCAATCAGAATGAAAATGTCATTTGAATTAACGCTTATTTATTTAGAAGAGTCTGAATCAAAGTTGAAGCTGAGTTGAAGTTAGAACTTGAGGAGAGAAGGCAGATTTGAAAGGAAAACTGTCAGAGGTCAGTTTGAGTACGGATTTATCCTTTGTAAGTATGTGTCACTTAAAAACTGAAATATGATTTAAAGCCCACTGAACTAACCCTTATTTGTGGTCTTTCTTATGTTTATTCAGACTCTTAATCTCAAAGAAAGCTGAAGTAAAGCAGAGAGAGTCATTTTTTTCTTTTTAGATCCAAGCAGAGTTTTTTCTTTATGTATGCTACCTAAGACATCTTCTAAACATTACTTTGTTTGACTGACAGGGGCAATACATGCTGGCTGAAGTAGACATAATATTCTAGAACATCCTTGCATAGAAAGTGTTTTCCAAAGACTTCTAATTAGTTCATTCAGTGCTGTCTTGTTGAAGAACTCTGCATGTAAGTCATCATCTATTGGACAAAAAAAAAAAAAAAAAAAGACTTCTTTGGAGGACATATTTAACGAGTGGTTTAGAAGCTGATGTAAAACTGATTTGATGATGGTAGAAGCAGCATTGACCTCACCAGCTTTGAAATTAGTCAGGGTTCTGATGTCAGCCTCTGTCTAACTGGGTCTGGGCAACCCAGTCTAGTGGTTGATGACCCTGCACATAGCAGGGGGGTTGAAACTAGATGATCATCCTGGTCCTTTTCAACCCAGGCCATTCTATGATTCTATGATTCTATGATTCTAACGATGAAAATGCAGTAACAAGTTATTTTAAGGGACTACATTTCTCAACGTGTGAGCAAGGAAGACACAAAAATATATTAACAGCAGTGGTTGCACGTCGAAAGTTTGTTTCCTTCAGTTGCTACCCAACCTGCAGTCTGCAAATACATTCACTCTGTCATGCCAGTGCGGCAACTGTTAATTAAAGTTTGCCTTTATCTTTGGTAACTGTACTAGTATAATAATGCTTTTTCACTTCTTCATCAGAACTGATAGAAACCTCTGATCAAACTGGGCTTATGTTTTTTATTACTGTTGTTCCAGATTCGGAATTTTCTGAAGCAGAAGAAAATAATGATTATGAAACTTTGCATCTAGGCAAAGGAGTTGATTTTCTGGCTAATGTGACCAAGCAAAATTTCACAGATAACCCTAATGGTAAAAATATTAATTGCATGCAGAATTTTTTTTCTCAAATATAAAAAATAACTACTAGAAATGCTGCAGCTTTAGCCTGTATTTTTGCTTGTTCGTTTGTTTTGATTGGATCTTTTCTCTTAGGGTTGATATTTGCTTAAAATTATTGGCAAAAGGTAACAAATTTGAAGTATATGAAATTATGCAGAGCATCAATTTGCTATTGATATTGATAATACTGACAGAAGCTGTGAAAATGACTGCCTAACCCAGATCTAAATTACCTCCAGCAACAGAACATGTTAATGTTGTCCTACCTCACCAAGCCAATTGATTTCTACTTGCATAAAAGTACTTTGCTGTGATATCTTTCATATTTCTTCTTTCATGCAGTATTTCTTAAATTCACAAGTCCCTAATTTCCCTGCATACTTACAGAAGTCACTGAAAAGCGCAGATTTCCAGATTTTTAGGAGTATTCATTGGACCTGAATTCCTGACCTGGAAGGCTCCAAAATACCATACTGAAAGTAAACCACTACGTATAAGAGACAGTATTTGATGTGATTTGTAAGGTGTTAAGGTTTAGTATCTCTTTAGCACTTTCATGTCTGAATTATCAGTATATGTAACGTCTTTCATACAGTGAAGAAAAATCCTTGTGTCTGTACTCCTTTGACAGTCGGGGTGGTGCAATATTTTAACTGCCCAGTGACAGATTCCACATTTGAGTATTTATAAAGACACACAGAAATCAATCCAGAAGTAAGTGACTAGCAAGATGCAGGCCTAGACTGATTTTACAATTTCTTTATCTGTTTAAACACTGTGAATTTGGTATTTATATTAAATGGCTCCTTTTACTTCTCTGTCTTGTTTCAGTGCCCTCACACACATCTTGTTCCTTCGTGGAGTTGTGTAGTTCATGCTTTTGCATTTTTTGCTCATCTTTTCCTTCTTTTTTATGGATTTGGCCTGATTTTTTTCTGCAACTATTTCGTGTTTTGATTTTTTTTGTTTAGGGGATGAGTTGGTTTATTCTTTTAGTGATTTTATTTATTTTCTCTAGATATCTCAATCATAACTGCAAATTATATACAGTTCTTCACTATAAAAAAAAAATATCCAAAATAACTAGCTATAACCAAGCCAGAAAAAGCAACCTTCAAGTATATAATAGTCTTTTTGCCTATTTTTTTAATTCCTTTTCTACAAAGCACCTTTCTTTGTTACCAAGAAATCATTTTGATTAACTGTATTTGTCACTCGTGAATTTTTTTAGGAATTGATAACCCAGTATTTTCAGCTGATGATGATCAAAGCATCTACATGAAGTTCTCACCATGGTTGTCTAGTGAAGATACTGTGGTACCGTCACAAAGGGCCCGAGTGCAGATCCCATATTCTCCAAACAACTTCAGACGGCTCACTCCGTTCCGGCTCAGCAATAAATCAGTAGATTCCTTCCTGATAGCAGATGGCCCAGAGGAACAACCCAGACCTTTTCTCCCAGAATCAACACATATGTAATATCTTAAAAGAGATTATCACCTTTATTTTTAATCAATCTCAATCAGTATCAAGCCTGAGTACTGACAAGATTATTTTTCTGATTTTTCTTCTCCCAGTGTCTCTTTACTTCCTGACTTTTTCCTACAAGTAAACATCTTTTATATTCCTTCTATTTGAATAACAAAACATCTTTCTATTTTCCTCGTACAGGGAACTTGCCCAGCTATTTGAGGTCAAAAGCCTTGCCATTTTAAGAGCAGAAAATGTTCTTGCTCTTTGTTTTGTCTTGAAAATTCTAAGATGCCAAGCAAAAAGTTTTCCTAACATCAGAATATTTTTGTATCCAGCTTCAAGAGACTTCATTTTTCTTGGTTAGTCAGTTCTAGTAGATAAAACTCATATTTGAATTCCCTGAAATAATGTAATTCTGATTCAAATCTCTTAAAAAACAGTTGTTCTTTCAAGTAACATTGTCAGCACTGTCTTCATGTGTAAGCAAAGATAGGATGAAGTAACATAAAAACAATCCATCTGCTGATGTCAAAAGATACATTTTGCCCATAAGAGGTCAGATGAGTCATTTAACTCCCTGGACTTGATTGTATTTTGGTGTACAATAGAAGCAGCAGAGTGATCGGCGCAGTCAATACATTGGAGGGAAGGGAAGCCTTCCAGAGGGACTTGGACAGGCTGGAGAAGTGGGCCCATGAAAACCTAATGAGGTTCAATAAGGCCAAGTGCAAGGTGCTGCACTGGGGTTGGGGCAGTCCCAGGTATTTATACAAGCTGGGGGATGAGCTCCTTGAGAGCAGCCCTTTGGAGAAGGACTTGGGGGTCCTGGTGGACGAGAAACTGGACATGAGCCGGTAGTGTGCGCTTGCAGCCTGGAAAGCCAACTATATCCTGGGCTGCATTAAAAGAGGAGAGGTCAGCAGGGAGAGGGAGGTGATTGTCCCCCTCTACTCAGCTCCTCTGAGGCCCCATCTGGAGTACTGCATCCAGGCCTGGGGCCACCAGTACTGGAAGGACGTGGAGCTCTTAGAGCAGGTCCAGAGGAGGGCCGCCAAGATGATCAGAGGGCTGGAGCACCTCTCCTGTGAGGAAAGGTTGAGGGAACTGGGCTTGTTTAGCTTGGAGAAAAGAAGGCTCTGGAGAGACCTCATTGTGGCCTTCCAGTACTTGAAGGGAGCATATAAAAAGGGGGGGGAAGGGCTGTTTACGAGGGTGGATTGTGATAGGACAGGGGAGAATGGTCTTAAACTGAGACAGGGGAGGTTTAGGTTAGGTATTAGGAGGAAGTTTTTAACACAGAGGGCGGTGAGGTACTGGAACAGGTTGCATAGAGAGGTTGTGGGTGCTTCATTCCTGGAGGCATTCAAGGCCAGGCTGGATGTGGCTTGGGCAGCCTGGTCTAGTGGTTGTCAACCCTGCACATAACAGGAGGGTTGCAACTAGATGATCATTGTGGTCCTTTTCAACCCAGGCCATTCTATGATTCTGTGATTTGAACAGGCTGGATAGCTGAGCTGAGGCCAGTGGGATGAAGTTCAGCAAGACCAAGTGCTGGGTCCTGCACTTTGACCACAACAATCTCAGGCAACACTACATGCTTGGGGCAGAGTGGCTTGAATACTGTGTAGAGGAAATGGACCTGAGGGTATTGGCCAGTGCTTGGCTTAACATAAGCTAGCAGTGTGCTCAGGTGGCCAAGAGGGCCAGTGGCATCCTGGCTTGTATCAGAAATAGTGTTGCCAGCAGGGAGCAGGGAGGTGATTGTCCCTATGTACTTCTTTCTGGTGAGGTTGCACCTCAAGTACTGTGTTCAGTTTTGGAAGCCTCACCACAAAGACAGTGAGGCCCTGGAGCATGTTTAGAGAAGGGCAACAAAGCTGGTGAGGGGTCTGGAGCACAGGTCTTGCAAGGAGTGGCAGAGGGAGCTGGGATTCTTCAGTCTGGGGAAGAGGAGGCTCAGGGGAGACCTTATTGCTCTCTATAACTACCTGAAGGGAGGTTGTGGTGAGGTAGGTGTCAGCCTCTTCTCCCATGTAACTAGCAATTGGACTAGAGGGAATGGCCTCAAGATGCGCCAGGGGAGATTCAAGTTGAATGTTAGCAAACACCACTTCTCTGAGAGAGCAGTCAGGCACTGGAATGGGCTGCCCGGGGAGGCGGTGGAGTCACTGTCCCTAGAGGTGTTCAAGAAACATTTAGATGTACTGAGGGATGTGGTTTAGTGGGAAATATTGGTGATAGGTGGACGGTTGGACTGGATGATCTTAGAGGTCTGAATTTATCTTAATCCATGTCTTATTTTAAAAGCAGAAAAACATTTGACAGTAAATAATTAAATTTGATACAGTAAATAACATGTTGCCTCTAATATCTTAGAGGTTTAAAAATAAATTAACTCTGGGTTTATATTAATATCCCAGTTGCCCTTTAATTCTTGCTTTGTGAAAATTATCCACACCATAAAATCAGCCTTCATTTCTATAATCTACAGTCAGTGCAGTAAATGAGGTGGGTCAGGTCACAGTTCAGCCATCATAATTGAATAGAACATAGGGCACTGATTATGCAGTGAAATGTGACAGTAAGTTTCATTGTGAATTAGCTTTCGTGTAATCCATGATCATGAATATATGACCTAATGCCCTCTGTTCATCAACAAATAAAGGAATGTGGCAAGTTGAAAGTGCTTAATTGATGAAACTTTTTTCAGACAAAGATCTCAGTATAAGAGTGAAAGCTGCATAATTTTGTTTTGAGAAGAATTTAATAATCTTTGGAAAACAAGGAGGAAAGGAAGTTCTGTTTTTATTCTGTTCTGGCTTCTGTCTTGCAGAAGGTGTGCCAGCTCAAGCATAATTACAGAAAGTACATCACTTTAATGGAGAAACCTGTAGGGATGAGTTTGTTTGAATATTCAGTTTCATATAACATATCTTTGATTGTTTTATTAAAACAGCGTTTTAAAAGAAATTCTGGATTAATTAAAGAGCTATGAGTTAAATTCTGATATCCTTATTAAAAACTTGAATAACAAGCAGTGTTCTAAAAGGAAAACTTCTTCTTGACACTTATCCATACTGAAGTCTTCCTCTCTTTTTTCCCACTTAGTTTGTCTTAAATTATTGACCATAGTACTTTCTGAAATTTAACTTTATTCTTCTCCTCACTTCTATTGCCTTAATTATAAGTGACTATATTATTAGAAACTGCTATGTATGAGTTTTTGTGCAGGTATCTTTGAAATATCAGAATTGGCGGGCTTTGAGTGCTGTGTTTCTTTACAAGTATTTTGGGAAGTTAGGTTTCCTGAGAAAGTAATCTGGATCTTTGATTATTCTCAGAAACAGTCCTTTCAATTACATATGTAATAAAATTCTCCTAATAGGAAAATTGTATTGAAATTTCAATTAATAGATTTTAAAAACCAAAGTAAATTGGAAACCAAACATGGAAATGTGAAGATTCTCTACACAGTCTAAAGTATAAAGAAAACAGATCATAGATGACAGTTAAGAATAAGTTGATTTTCTAGTGAAACATTCTGTTTCTTGATTTAAAGAGTGCAATTTCTTTCGAAAGATTTCCTTGGTAAGTGGTAAGAGGAATAAATGTCGCAAGATAAAGATGCATTATAATAGCCTGATGATGGCTCCATCTCCTAAGTATTTGAAGCAGGCCACATTCATTGCAAATACTAAACTCAGTTTTGCCTGATTCTCAGCAAGGACAAAAGGTTTAATAAACTCACTTTAGGTTGTTCAAGATAGAAACAGGAACAAGGTACAGTTCCCCAGCTCAAAAATGGTCTTAAAGTACTCATTTTAATAAGACACTCATAAAAAATAGCCAAAAGAAAAGCCCATTAGCCAGAATGGTAATATACAAAGTATATATGTACAAATGTTTCTATTTAATTGTACTCTCTAGGTGATATGGACCAAGATGTGGAAATGACAGAATACTCCTCTTCAGATGACAAATTTTCTCCTTACGCGTCTGACCAACTAAACCAAAATGAAAGTGTTTCAGAAAATCCCCTCCACTTCTTTCCATCTTGTCTTCAAATGCCTTGGACACAAAACTATTCTTCCTTGGAAAACAGAGGGAATATATCTCTTTCTACTGTCTCTGAGTATATAGCTTCTTGTGACCCAAGTGTACCTGATCTTTTCTGGGAAACCGATGCAGATACGGATAACAAAGAGACGATAAACTCAGGTTATTGTTCTGAAGTTAGCTACAAGTCGGAGAATTCACAAGAAGAGAATTCTCTACTTATACCTGAAGAGTTGGAAGACCCTTACATGAAGGAGCCCAGAGAGAAGAAAATGTTGCTTGATGTACAAGGAAATTACAGATCCATTGCAGCCAGGCGTGTACAAAGCCGACGTTCATTTCACAAGCCAAAACCTCCTCAACACCCTAAGCTTCAAAAACTAGCATCTCTTCCAGCATCTTGCCACGTCCCTCCACATTCTTTGGAGCAAGAGGAAACACAGTTGTGAGCCAGGACTTGCCTGAAAGGAGGAACTGAGAGAGAACACTTTGAACAAAGGTCTTCTGTAAAATTAGAGAGAAACCACTTGATTCACAGGGCCTACTGTAGAATGATTTTGGATGCAAAGGAAGCAGCATCCCATGATGTCAGAAATTCTGGAGCTTTTCTGCCGCACTTACAGTTTTAAGTTCTCATTCATATTGAAAGGGTGCATAGTGAAGGGAAAATATGCCTCCTTGTTATTTTTTCATGTAGACTGTTACAAAAAAAAATTATTATTTTTGGAAGGATAAAACAAGAAGTATTTTTTTTTAATATATAAATGATTTATTATGCCATACATTCCCAGTAAATACTTTTAACAAAATGGGCTGCATTTTTTGCCTCGTTCATGGGATTCTGTATTTATGTTGCATGAAATTAATGTAGGAGAAGTCAATGGTTAGCCTCTTGCCTGCTAATTCTACTCCAGCTGAAATGGATCAGTGCCTTTCATAAGTGCAAACTAAAGAAAAAATATTTTACTGCTCTGAATATTTGTGTTACTGAGTAATCATGAGGTACTGATTCTGGCAGAAGTCTTTGCAGGGAGGGATAAGTCCTGCATTTTGCAATTTTGTCCAGGTCTCCTGGATGGTTGTTTCCTTCATTCATCATCATTTCCACTACTCAGTGATATTAGAATGAAAGAATATCCAGAATTAGCTCATAATTTTATCTTATGTAACCACAAGCAATTTTGTATTCTTAATTAAGCTGCTCTATTTTAAATAGCCTCACAGAAGTGTGAATATTTGTCATTTGTCCTGCTGCTTTGGAAGACATCTTCCAAATACTCTGTTGGATTATGTTGTTAATTTATGTATAATGCACTTTCTATAACTGATTGGGATAATGGCCTGTCAGATGCCATTTTTGACACAAGAGTTAGTGCCACGATGACTCAGGATGTCCATGTTTCAAAGTACTGTACAAAGGCAGTATGCTTGTGTTGTGAACTTTCTATCCCCAGCCCCTCCTCACTTCTCTGTTAAATGACAGTCAACAAGATTGCATTAGACTCCTATTATGTATGAGTCTGACATTAAATTACCTTGAAGATTGCTGGTTGTATCGATGAAAGCTAGCCTATGTGAAGACTAAATAAAAATGAAAACTCTAAGACTTCTCATTCATGTATAATACTGTATGCCAGCCTGCTTTGCCCTGATTGACTCCAGTCCAAGTTTCAACTTGGTCTCAAAATCTTCAGTGGTTATAAGCTGTAAAGGTTCTTTGACATTAACAGGAGATGAGTGTTTAACCACTTCCTTGATCCTAATGTGTACCTTATTTCTGCTTCATATGAATGTAAGTGAGCTAAGTCAGCTTCAGGGAGGTATCTGAATTACTAAATACTAGATTCAACAGCAGCTTTCTTTGGTAAATTTTACTTTATCTGTGGAAATCTGTGGTTGTTTCACTATACCTACTGAGGTTTTGAAATGGGCTCTGGCTGATTCTGTGTTAGATGTCCAATTACAGATTTGCCAATGCGTCCTATAAGAGTGAAGCAATATGTGAAAATTCAGGCCCACAGCTTTTATCTATGTTTGTACTCTTTGCTAATATTGCCTGCTAGGCTAGTTCAAATTGCAGAGGTGTGATGTCAATTATCGTATACAAACCTAGTTACATAACCTATGCTTTTAGAGATCTAGAGTACTGGTCCTTGGATATCAATGCGCAAACAGCTGTGTATGATCATCTTGGGCACAGATTCAATTGAAAATTGAAAAGCTCCAGTTAATTTTATAATTCCATGATGTAAATACCATGTTTTCTGAACTGAATACATATCTACACATACTATTTGGTAAAGTATTTCAATCTTGTTCCAATTGGAACAGGTATTGTAATTTTAGTGATCAGAGCAGACACATAACATGGTCATTACTGATCTCAGACATTTTCACTTAGAAAGTGCAATGTGCCAAAATCTAACTTCCAGTCTCATATCATAATGCTGAAGTACCAACAACAAAGTTGGTAGTAAGGTGTTGGCTTTGAACAAGACTTTCATTTCTTATTGCTGTGGTACAGAGGCCATTGCTGTCTTGCAGTCAGAAGAGGAGACGTTATGACTTGTGTTTTCTGCATGCTTGTTAGAGTAATCCTAGGCTACCTCAAAAAAGCATTTGTAAGTCCTAAACAACAGATGCAAGTTTTCACCAATTAAGTGTTGCACACACAAGTGTATACAATTTTTAAAATCCAAAGTTACAAGATTTTCATGTTCTTGTATGCTCTTATGATAAACAAAAGGATTGGTAACACTACAGTCTTTATAAATTCAGTATTTTCTGTAAGGAGCCAGCAAGGTTCTGTTTGCTTTTGAGAAGGCTGTGGGTTATAGGAGTTTTTGCGAAACAAATGATATAGCCCATTTTTTGACAACAGAAGAAATGGAAAGGCATTATATACAAACTGCTTTGCTCTCCACTGGCTTCCAAATACCTTAAGCCTTGTCTGTATTATAAAGGGCAGTGTAGCCACAATTCAACAGATAGAGGATAAAATGGACAGTCCAGCAGTGAAGAGGCTTATGCTTGGAATAATTTTCATAATTTATGAAGATCTTAGGACTCTGGAAGATGTTTTCTCACATAATTGCCTCTAAATCAGAGCTCTAATTGGCGAAGTTTCTCAGTTTGAAATGTTTCAAGTCCTCAAAAAAAAGTTTCATGTCCTTAATTTGCACACTGGACAAATACTCCCAGCTAGAATACAGTAGATTATAATTCCTTATTTTTTTCCATGGCAATTGCTCTCTATATTTACGAGAGTGTATAAGAAAAGCAGTTTATAAGATTTCATCATCTGTCTAACATTTTTTCTTTACTCTGTTTACTTCCAGATTTCAGTACAAGTCCTGATGGCACAAGTATTTTCTTGCTTCTTCAATGTACATTAATTAGTCAAGGACCACTAATTTCCATCAGAGTAACATAGACTTAGAGCTGGTGAGGATCTGGCTGTGTGTATCAGTTTATTTTTTTTACCATATGAGATAGCAGTTAATTAGTTTGGTGTGATCAGTCGATAAATCAGTTCACCTCTGGTGAGGCCAGTTCAGTTCTTGCTGAGCTTTCCTGGCTGAAAAATGTCTTTAGATTTTTTTTTTGTGTGTGTGTATGATATACTGTGTCAGAGAAAGTCTAGTTGGGAATTCCATAATTACTAGTTATTAAACATGTAACTATGGCCCACTTTGTTGTAAATGAAAAAAATGAAGAATATTTGATGTCTTTTCTATATATTTTTCTCCATGTACAGGATTCTTTTTAACAATATTCATTATGCTGCACTCTGTCCTAGCAATGTTAAAAAAATGTGTATGTGACTTCTGATGAATTCTCTCTGAGCTCTGAAGTTAATTGTATGAAATTATGTTTTACAAATATGTGATCTAGTCACAGATTTATGTAAAAAAGTTTGTAAAATGATCATGTGCCTTAAATTGTCACTCTGTGGAGTGCTGCTATTCGGAGATTTTTTGTGTACTTTCCAAGAGGTGTCAATTTATTGCAAATATTTTTAAGTAAGTCAAGTTGTTCTGCTAATGCATCTTTATAGAAATGTTTTAGTAACATATCGTAATGAAAAATTTGGCAATAAATTGTATCTTTTTGGTGGAATTACACTGCTTTGGCTAGACTCATTTATTTAGCAAATTTAGAGAAGACTTTCCGTACAAGACTTCTGAGAAAGTGGACTGTTTGAATTTCCGTCCTTTAATCAAAATAAGAAAGAAAAAAAGAAAGAAAAAGACTATTATACTGTTGATAATTCATGTTATTTATAAAACTCAAATCATTAAAAGCAGCAATTTTAGAAGATATCTTGACTACTGTTATACTTTTGAGTCCTAACTCAACCAAAGTGAATGAGAGGACTTCCAATGACTTTATAAGGTGAGTATTTCCATCCTTAAAAGAGAAGGGCCAGTGTTTTGTCTATATATGTATATATACATGTATATATACATACTAACGTTATTATAACAACACTGTAACTTACACATTACATATGTAAGGATAGATAGCACCTCATAATATTCTTCTGATCCAAATATTCAAACCATTTTTTGGGTTCTATTTTACTGTGCAATGCCTTTTTGAAGATCTGGTAGCCAGATAGCTCTATTTCCTATACAAACACCAAGGAATCCTAATCTAAGCTATCTTGTCTTGGATGAACTGATTTTCCCAGAAGACTCTGTGAACCTAGTGAAAATACCATTTCTGATGTCATCATGCCATTAAGATGTTTCTACACCTGACATTGCTTTGTACAGTCCCATTAATATAAAAGTTATAATCTAGTGGAATTAAATACTTTATAGAACTACATAAAGACTGTTTTCTAAGCATGGTTCTGTAAAGGTTGAAAAATATAGCAGAGACATCTAGACTATCCTGCAGCTAGCAAACAGGATGCTGCACTAGCAGAATAGGAACAGTTCTTGTCATGTGTCCATGCAATAGCTAATTAGCTAATAGCTTATAAAATCAGTGGCTGGAATATTAGAAGAAAGCATCATCCATTGTCACCCTTGTTACATAAAGCATACAGAGGTCATGAACAGACAACTCTATTTGAAATAATGAACTTGTAAATTAGCATCTGAACTCATTGGTAAATATTCTGATAGGATCAGATTTAGTGACTTCTTAGCTTAATGGAGCAAGAGGTACATCACATTGCAACAGATCACACACTTGCCGAATAACAAGCATAATGCAACTGTCACAGAGAGACTACATAAACATACTAGATAATTTCTGTTACAGCCATCATATGTCATCATACATATGTTATTATTGCCTGCGTCAGAAGATAGTCTTCTACCACTATTTGTATTGTGCTCTTAGCTGATGAGACGGGAAACTTCGTCTTTGACCTAAACATTCTGATATATGCGAGAAAGTTTTTTATTTCAGATCTGCTACAAATTGGACCAAATATAAAGTGAAGCTCAGTCTGCCATGGACTTCTCCTATCTTGGAGTCATAATTATATTCTAGTTTACTCCAAAGTCATAACCAAAAGTGAGATTCAAACTTTCTTACCAATGTGACAATGCACTCTTCAATTATGGAAAGGGAAGACTGGAAGAAAAAGCTTACAGTGAAATTTATTTAATGCTTTTATGGATCTGAGTGATATCACTTCTGCCTCAAAAAACAGGTTCTTCTCATAGGTTAGCTAGGTGATGTGCCACACAACTACAGGTGAGTTGGTTGACCTGAAATTCCTTTTTCAAGAACAATCTGGAACAAATAATCATCCAAAGTTGTTTTCTTAGAGCTACTGCTTTCTGTTATTTGCAAATCTAATCCTCTTCATTTTTGCATGTTTAAATTACTTGTTGCTCTGAAATTTTGACATATTCATCTTCAATACTGAATATATCTGTGTTCTATCCAAAACGTAATTCAAATAAATTTAATTTGACTCTGTGTAAGTGGGCTGTAAGCTGTGAGGCTGTAGCTGAGTGAAAATTTAACTCGTGTGGCATAAGACAGAGGATCATAGAATCATAGAAGTGGTTAAGTTGGAAGGGTTTTCTAGTCCAGCCTCTGGGGAGTTAGCTGACAAATCAAGGTCAAATCAGGATAGATTCTGGCATGATAGGTGAGGTAGCAGGATTCACCTCTTTCCATACACACACTTCTAGGTTTCAAGACTACTTTCTCTGCTCACCGAAACAAAACCTACCTTCCTGGCAGAAGGTCAGGAGAGGTACCCACAAGAAAACATTCCAAGATCCTGTCATCTCTGATGTTGTGATTTAACCTGATCAGATGGCTAAGAACCACAAAGCTGCTTGCATAGTCTCCCTGCAGTGGGATGTGAGAGAGAATTGGAAAGGTGAAAGTGTGAGAATTTGCAGGTTGAAATAAAGACAGTTTTTCTAGGTAGAGCAAAAGTGCATACAATCAAAGCAAAACAAGAAATTCATTTACTACTTCCCATAAAGAGGTAGATATTCAGCCATTTCCAGGAAAGCAGAGCTTCATAACACGTAGTGGTTACTTGGCAAGACAAATACCATCACTCCAAATGTCCCCCTCGTACCCCACCTTCTTTCCACCAGCTTTATTACTGAGCATGACATGGCATGGTATGGAATATCTCTTTGATCAGTCTAGGTCAGCTATTCTGGCTTTGTCCTCTCCCATCTTCTTGTGCCTCCTCACAGGCAAAGTAGCATTAGATGCAGAAAAATCTTTGCCTCTGCATAAGCACTGCTCAGCAACGACAAAATCAGTCATGTGTTATCAACATTATGAATTCAAAACTTGGTGTTGTGGTTTAACCCGGCAAGAAGCTAAACAGCACACAGCCTTTCACTCACTCTCCTCACTCTCAGGATGATGGGGGAGAAAATCAGAAAAAAAAAAGTAGAAAGCTTGAGATAAAAACTATTTAACAGGTCAAAAAAGGAAGAGAGAAACAATAGTGATGATAATAATAATCATTATATATATATATCTATATATGCACAAAACAAGTGATGCGCAAGGCGATTGCTCATCATCTGCCAACCGATGCCGAGCCGGTCTCTGAGCAGTGACAGCACCTCAGGCCAACTCTTCTCGGTTTTATAGTTTTCTTTCACATGATGTCATATGGAATGGAATATCCCTTTGGCTAGTTTTAGTTCAGCAGTCCTGGGTGTGCTCCCTCCCCAGCTCCTTGTGCACTCTCAGCCCCCCTTACTGGCAGGACAATACAAGAAGCTTAAAAACTGAAATGTCCTTGGCAACATCTAAAACAGTGTGTTATCAGCATTGCTTTTTCTCCTAAAGCCAACATATAGCATCGGATGCTATGGAGAAAATCAACTACGTCCCAGCTGAAAGCAGGACACACAGCATTATACAGTGCAAAGGAAATTAACTCTGTCCCAGACAAAGTCAGGACATCTGGTGTCTAGAGGTTTATACAAGATCCAAGAGCCCAGACTGCAGAGGGGTACAGTGTGGTATGCCTAGAGAGGGGTGAGATAGGACCACTTCAAAAGTTGAATAAAGTGTTGTGCATATATTAATCCTCAGAATATGTGATAGGAGGGTGTTTATTTGGTACTAATTTTGAAAACATGGTGTTTTTTGCAGTGCAGAAAATGCTAAGGATCTCTGGGCTCAAGTGTAGCCTTCTTGATTCTTAACAGGAATAATTTCCCCAGAAAGAATGCACACTCCAATGCAATAGGAACATATGCCTTACTCCTTACAACCTTTGACTTATCTTGCTACACGAAATACACTACTTTTATTTTCCGCAGAGGTGGTGGTAGCTACAAGTATGATCCTAATAATGGGCTTAAAGATAAATAGTCTTTATTTTCTTTAGCTTTAACAAGAAGTTGTACTCTTGGCACTGATTACATAGCTGTTTTGCAACATTTTTATATGTAGATGAGGCTATGTAGAAAATAGTGAATTCTGCTTCCCAAAAGTCTATACCACATAAACACACGAACTTTTCTCTAGGGGGTTCCATTCCCTCCGAAGCTTTATTGATTCTTGAAACATAAAAAATAATGTACCCTTTTTTTCCTAGCCCTGTTCTCTTGCACTAAAGCCTGCAATTTTTTAGTATTTTCATTTAATGGTATGCCTGCATGCAGTATGCAGAGAAGCATGGCAACAGGTGTGTGTGAAGAGAAGATTTTGTAAAACTGAATCACAAAGTGGGAAAATAGAACCTTATGCTTTCTCAGCCGTACTACCTTTAGGAGTATTCTGTGGACCACATAGCCACTAAATCTCTCCTGAGAGTGGGATGCAGGATTTGGCTGTTCCTGTTGCAGAGTGCGCCTCAAGAGGACCTAGAAAGTAAATGTGTTCAGTCAGTGGAGTAACCCAAGCTAACAGTGTGTACAAATTCAATGTCTGGGTTCCATGCACCATCAAGAGTATACAGTCCGTTCATGTTATCTTTTGAAATGTATTCATTTCTACTGAAACCTTCAAAATTTTGTTTCATATAAAATACAAACTCCCAGACTTCTTTATCACATAGTCACGTGCAGGCTGGGAACTGAAAGAATGACTTGAATTTGTCATCATCTTGAAAATCTTTCTCATTTTCAGGGGATGATCTCCAGTTTTACTGTCAGTAGATATGATGCAGGAATAAAATCTATGAGAAACAACAGTGTATGAACACAGAGCTCTGTGTGGGACTGAAGTGATACATTTTCCAGTTGGCTTTCTGAGAGGAGGATGTTACACTCTGAGTGATACTAAGCAGAGAGATGCAGCATCTCCTTATGCCTGAACATAAGGAGAAAGGAGACAGAATGGCTACATTTAAATATTATTTTGGAAGTACTTTAGAAATGTGAGGTGATAAAGATCAGACATTTGATTATTTCCTATAGTTACAGATATTATATATCTATATTATATATATAATATCTATGTTATGTAAATAATATAATATATATATAGTTATTTTATATCTATATATATCTGTATCTATCTATCTATATTGTATATATCTATATAATATAGTTTTATATATAATATATAATATTTATAGATTGATATAGATATAAGATATATATATATATATATATATATAATATAGATAGGTATTTCCTTCTTGTATCAGACTGCAGACTTCAGTTACTAACCTGTCCTTGCCAGATGAACTGGATGTCCTGTTTCGTGAAGGACATTTTATTACGACAGCCTATGCTGTCAATGTTAACCAGAAGTTAGAATGATCATCAGGCTTTCATTGTTACCTTTCAATTTTTATTACATAAACATGTAAAAGAATATTATGCAAATGCTGTGATAGAACTGGGTGAAAATTTCTCCTTATACGCTGAGTCAGAATGTTTCTATGGAGCTGATTTCATAGAATCATAGAATCATAGAATCACAAGGTTGGAAACGACCTACGAGATGATCTAGTCCAACCATCCTCCCATTACCGTTGCTACCACAAACTACTAAACCATATCTCGTAGCTCCTCATCCAGGCGCCTCTTGAACACTGCCAGGGACGACGACTCCACCACCTCCCTGGGCAGGCCATTCCAGTGCCTGACCACTCTCTGAGAGAAAAAGTTCTTACTCATGTCTAACCTAAACCTCCTCTGGTACAACTTGCAGCCATTTCCATGGGTCCTGTTTGCTGCCTGGGAGAAGAGGCCAAACCCCTCCTCATCACAACCTCCCTTTAGGAAGTTGTAGAGTGCAATGAGGTCTCCTCTGAGCCTCCTCTTCTCCAGACTGAACAATCCCAGCTCCCTCAGCTGCTCCTCATAAGACTTGTGCTCCAGACCCCTCGCCAGCTTCGTTGCCCTTCTCT
Organism: Pavo muticus; assembly: GCA_016647715.1. NCBI lineage: Eukaryota > Metazoa > Chordata > Aves > Galliformes > Phasianidae > Pavo > Pavo muticus. The sequence continues at coordinate 622,016 of JACDJE010000104.1, forward strand.
GGGCACATTCCAGGGCCTCAATGTCTTTCTTGTGGTGAGGGACCCAAAAATGAACACAATACTCGAGGTGCAGCCTCACCAGTGCTGAGTACAGGGGGATGATTACCTCCTGCTACTCCTGCTGCTCCTGCTGGCCACGCTATTTCTAATGCAGGCCAGGATGCTGTTGGCCCTCTTGGCCGCCTGGGCACACTGTCGGCTCATGTTCAGCCGAGCATCAACCAACACCCCTAGGTCCCTTTCCTCTTCACAGTCATCCAGCCACTCAGCCCCAAGCCTATAGCGCTGCATGGGGTTGTTGTGGCCAAAGTGCAGGACCCGGCACTTGGCCTTGTTGAACCTCATCCCATTCACCTCAGCCCAGCAATCCAGCTTATCCAGATCCCCCTGAGGGGCCTCCCTACCCTCATGCAGATCGACACTGCCTCCCAACCTGGTGTCATCTGCAAACTTACTGAGGGTAAGTGTATACCAGTGTATACAGCTGTTCACTGTGAGCTCACAATTCATTGCTCCAAGAAGTATATGAGATATAGATAATCTTTGCATCTGTGATCTTCACCGAGTCATGTCTGGTTGTAGGAACGGAACCTGTGAAAGGACTTGCCCCGCTGATTCATTTCTAGAAATGAGGTATTGGTTTTCATTTCAGTGAGAAATTTTCTTTCCTGGAAATACCTTTTTTTGGCAAATGGTCTTAAACTGAGACAGGGGAGGTTTAGGTTAGATATTAGGAGGAAGTTTTTCACACAGAGGGTGGTGACGTACTGGAACAGGTTGCCCAAGGAGGTTGTGGATGCCCCATCCCTGGAGGCATTCAAGGCCAGGCTGGATGTGGCTCTGGGAAGCCTGGTCTAGTGGCTGGTGACCCTGCACATAGCAGGGGGGTTGAAACTAGATGATCATTGTGGTCCCTTTCAATCCAGGCCATTCTACGATTCTATGATTCTATGATCCTAGAGTTGTTGCACACTGAGCCAGCCCAGGCAAAGAGATTTTCAGAATCTATGAGGTTTACAATAGAAAATCTAGAATTCCATTGGAAAGGTGAAGCTTCAGAGAAGTTTTCAATACTTCTGCATACCAAATATTTAAACTAAGATTTAATTGCCATCTTCAGGGTTTGATGGATGTCCATAGTCAATGACAGCACGCACAAACCAACTCTGATGAGAAATATAACATGACAATAAAATATTTGTTATTATATTCAGATTTTTGGAGCTTTCTTTGCCAAATATACGCTAGTAGATCATCCTGTCTCACAAGCAGTAATGAACACATTAATGATATCACTACTGTACTATCTCTAATGATCGGTTTTACATTTGATAGTTGTACATTTATGCTGGCATGTCCAACCAATGGTCTGCAGGCCACGTGTGTCCTGACGCAGCCTATCTTGCAGCCCAACTCCTGTCCCATACCATCATAGCAGTGGCTCTGACCTGCTGAGCGTCCCAGCCCAGACCTGGGCATGCACCTACTGCTCAACGACAACCACAAATCAGTGAGGAATCAACACTGTCTGGGTTGAAACCAGGACATGGTTGTGCAATTTGAGAAAAAATCATCAATTTTTGGTATATTTGCAGTGCATGTTTCACATTCATGGATAACCTATACATGATGTCTATGGCCAAGGCCACCCCTTGATCACATGACCATCATTACATGTTGCGTTTCTTCCTTGATGACCTGAGGTGTCACGGGCCCGCTGAGCTAGAGATTGTTCACCTTTACATTGCCAGTCCAGATCTACCAAATCTACTTCAATTCTAGGGGTCTGATCTCCCTGCTGGTTGTTTTAATGTTCTTCAGTGTCTTGACTCAAGTGGCCTTCCAGTACCTGAAGGAGGCCTACAGAAAAGCTGGGGAGGGACTTTCTATAATGGCATGTAGCGACAGGACAAAGGGAAATGATTTTAAACTGGAAGAGGGTAGATTTAGATTAGATATTAGGAAGAAATTCTTTACTGTGAAGGTGGTAAGACACTGGAACAGGTTGCCCAGCAAGGTTGTGAATGCCCCCTCCCTGGAAGCATTCAAGGCCAAACTGGATGGGGTCTTGAGCAACCTGATCTAGTGGGAGGTGTCCCTGCCTAGATTAGGTGGAGTAGGTGGGTTGGAACTAGACAATCTTAAAGGTCTCTTCCAACCAAAACCAATCCTACAATTCTATGATTCTGTGTGAGCATATTCCTGACATACTTTCACAACCAACAAGTAGAGAGATAGACCACATGTATTTTTGCCAGCCATGAACAAGAGCCAGCATGCCACATTTGTGGAAATCTGCACTACCAGAGATGAACCACTGCCACTGTCACCATGGCTGAAATGTACCACTCACTGCCCCACTGTGCTCCCATCTATTGTTTGATCTCCAGAAATGTTCAGCGAGTGCTGATGAATGTCAGTAGGTGCAATTTTTTTTTTTTTCTGCAAGGAGGAATTCAGTTCCACACCTTCACTTCAGAGGAACTTCCATGCCAGATGCCATTCTGTCAGACTGCCCCTCTGCTGGCATCTGTTGCTTGACAAAAAAATGTAAAAATATTGGCGTAAGATTCAACCTCTATTGTCATACCATCAACATCTGCCTCTGACGTATTGAGCCGCCATAATAAACCAGGAGGCATTACTTTTGGACCAGCTCTCGTAAAACATAAAATATATGTTAATGTACATGAATAACAAAACTTATTTTATTTTTTATTATTTTTTATTAAAACGTAAAAGAGTGGGTAACAAAACATATAACTAGTGGGTCATTTGACCTTGCTTTTGTGAATGGAAATGTTTGCTCTTAGTGAGTTCTCATGGTCTTTGTCAGATTTTTGATGAAATATTACTCTTCCTGTACTTTTTTCTTCAAAATAGTTTTTCACAAATGTGCCTTCTGCCAAAGAGCAATGACATGAGTAAGACATTATCGTGAAGCAAGAGACATCTTTCTCTGGTCTTATAGAAGCCTAATAAAGAGACATGATCAGATTTTTGAGTTGAATGTCTTATTGCAAATATATATACATCTCATTTGAAAATTTGCAGGTAATGTATTTATGCCAAATGAAAATTATAGTCACAAATATACCAAAAATTGATGATTTTTCATCAGTATCAAAACCTATCCTTTATCAAAGGGGAAAACAAGATCGTATATTCTTTGCTATTCACAGGACTGTGTGTAGCCAGTGTTTCAAAATGCATAAAATTATAAGCCAAAACTTGATTTAGTATTGCACTGCACCCTCCCATGTCCTGGTTTCAGCTCAGACAACATAAATAGCACACTATTGATTTGGTTGTTGCTGAGAGATGGGTCCGTGCCTGGAGCTGGGTGAGGCCTCTCAGCTGGGAAGTGGATGATGTCATATATGGCCTCTGGGACGTGTTCATTACATGTTGGTAAGAATAAAAGGTGAATATTGTCCTAGTTTCAGATGAGATAGGGTTACTTTTCTTTCCAGTAGCTGATATGGTACTGTGTTTTGGATTTAGGATGAGAAGAATGTTAATAACACACTGATTTTTTTGTTGTTGCTGAGAAGTTCTTACACTAAGTCAAGAACTTTTCATCTTCTTACACTGCCCTGCCAGAAAGGAGACTAGGGGTACACAAGAAGTTGGGAATGGACAGAACCAGGACAGCTGACTGACCCTAACTGGCCAAAGGGATGTACCATATCATATAATGTCATACTGAACAAAAAACTGGGGGGGTTTGCCACTGTGGAGGGACTGGCTTGACATCAGTCAGTGAGTGTTGAGAAACTGCATTGTACATCACTTCTTTTGTATATTCTTTTATTATTTTTCCCTCTTTTTCTGTCCTATTAAATTGCCTTTATCTCAATTCACAAGTTTTACCTTTTTTTCTATCTCACATCCTGCTCTAGGGAAGTGACTAAATACCTGTGTGGTGCTTCACTGCCTGCCGCGTTAAAACACAAGAAAGGATATGGTCTGTGAGTGCAGGGAGGGTATCATGGAAGTCAGGGTGCAGCTGGAGCTTCACTTGGCTAGAGATGTAAAAATAGTAAGTATTTCTTCAAGTATATAGGAAAACAAAGAAAAATAGAAGAAACTGTATGCATTCTGATGAGTGAAACGCCTGGGTACAGCCAATATGAAGAAGGCTGAGGTTTTCAACAAATTCAATCTTCAGCAGTGAGCTCTCTACTCATACAACCCAGTTAACAGAATTCAAAGACAGGAACAAGGGCAGTGAAGTACAACCCACCACGGAAAAACATAAGGTTCAAGACCATCTGAGGAACCTGCACAAATCCACGGGACTTGATGATGTGAATCCAAGGGGTCTGAGGAAATTGACAGATGAAGTTGCTAAGACATTTTCCTATCCATCATATTTGAAAAGTTGTGGCAGTCTGGTAAAGTTCCCACTGACTGGAAAAGGGGAAATATAAATCCCATAATCAAAAAGAAGGAAAAAAGTAGACCTGGGGTCTGTGAGGCCATTCAGTTTCATGTCTGTGCTCAGCAAGACCATGGAGCAGATCCTTCTGGAAACTGTTCTAAGGTACATGGAAATTGAAGACACGATTGACAACAGCCAGTATAGCTTCACTAAGGGCAAATTATGCTTGACAAATTTGGTGGCCTTCTATGAGAGAGTTGTAGTTTTAATGATTAAGGGAAGATAAAATCATGTCAATGGCTTGATATCCAGGTGAAGATGAGTGGTATCCCTTAGAGGTTTGTGTTAGGACTGTTATTGACATCGGCTGGTATAAATATCTTTGTCAGCAAGATGGACAGTAGAATTGAGTACAAATTCTATGGATGTCACCAAGCTGAGTGGTGCAGATGACATATTGTTGGAAGGGGTTGCTATCCAGTACCTAATGGAGGCTTACAGGAAAGGTGGGGAGGGACTCTTTGTCTGGGACTGTAGTGATAGCACAAAGGGTAATATGTTTAAAATAAAAGAGTATAGATTTAGCTTACATATTAGGAAACAACTGTTTACTATGAGGATGGAGAGGCACTGGAGCATGTTGTTCAGAGAAGTAGTTGATGGCTCAAGCCTGTAAGTGTGCAAGGCCAAGATGGATCAGGTTTAGGGGAAACCATTTATGTAGCAGAGAGGGTTGGAACTAGCTGGTCTTTGTGGATCCTTCCAGCGCAAAACGTTCTATGATTCTATGAGCAGAAGACAAACATTTGAAACTTAACAAATGGCTAATTCATTTAATGCAGATTTTGAGAGTTTTCCATGATTTTAATGTGTGTTAGACAAGCTGTTCCTTTTGCCTTCCACTGTCCTTCTTCTAAATAGTCTGGAGCATCTCTCCTATGGTGGAAGACTGAGAAGTGTGACCAGTCATCTTGGAAAAGACAAAATTCAGGGGTGATGTTATCCGTGTCTTTAAATACCTGAAGGAAGGGTGCACAGATGATGGAGCTGGGCTCTTTTCTGTGATGTCCAGAGGCAGTACTAGAAGTAACAGGTACAAACTGAAACACTAGAGGTTTTGTCTGAACATGATGAAGCAGTTCTTTATTGTGTGGGTGACTGAGCACTGGTACAGGTAGACCTGAGAGGTTGTGGAGTCTCTCTCCTTGCAGATACACAGAAGCTGCCTGGACATGATCCTTGGCAAGTGGCTTTGAATGGCTCTATTTGAGCAGAGGATTGGACCATATGACCTACAGAGGTCTCTTTCAAAACCTATCTTGAGGTTCCATACGTTTCAGAAAAGAAACTGTTGATTAGCATTTATGTATTTCACTTAGGAAAATAAGAGTATTTCCAAAAGATTTAAGATGCTGAAACCTGTTGGACTAATATTTCCATTAAGTTAGCCAATGGTAATATTCAGTTTTTATTCCTTGTCTCACACTGTCAGCATCATATCTACTCTATATAAGTATACACCAAATAAGATTTAATGATCCTTATTCTCTAGGCACATTATCCTCTAGATTTTATTTTTAATTAATTGTTATTTTAAAGATAATTCAACACTTTTGTATTTACTTATAAAACTTTGTAAAGTTTTAGTCGAATCTAGCCAACTAATTTTGCAATTTTCTGTCCTGTTTTAAACTGAAAGTCACTAAAAATTTTAACTTGCCACATCTTGAAAACGATCACGTCTATTTTCACCACTAGATGTCATCATTGCTTTAGCTGCCTAATTTGCAGGTTTTTTTCTGATCTGCTGAAGAAGCAGATGCAAACAAATTTTTATTCCTGTTGATTGAAACTAAAGCAGTAGCTATATACCTTTTGATGATCCGTGTCACAGTGCCCACTTAATAGTAAAGGTGACCATTAATTTAATGTTAAAAATATTTTTAGACATATATCCAGATTATTTTGAAGATAAGATTATTATATTTTTTTAAATCCAGATTCTACTGATCTATACTAGTTAAGTACTGCAGGATCAAAACGTGATCTCACAAATACACCATCTTTCATATATGAGAATTTTATTTACCTTGTCTCCTTCTAGAAGATATAAATAAATGTAATTAAAGGAGATGAAGGAAGGATGAAGATAGGTGCTAGAAGATTCATTAAAGTCACTGCAGTTAAATCATAATAGTTTCCATTTTATTTTACAGTTTTCCTTAACTATCCTTCTAGGAGCAAACTTGAGCCTCAGTTCACAACAGGAGCAAATGTTTTGATGAGAAAACAATAAACTTGAAACTGAAATGAAATCATATATCCAAAGAGACATTGACTAGATATGATAATGATGTGGCTTTTTTATTTTCTTCCTTCTATCCAAGTAGATTCTTCCAAGTTGTAATCATATGGGATACTTCTTTATACCTTTGTTGAATTTGGTATTCTCCAGGTCTCCTCCAACTGACAGTGTATACTTGATGGCAAATGTTTGGCATTTTTTTGGTCATTTTCTGAAACCACTGCTGCCATCTGACTTGCCAGTCTTGCAGCTTTTCAATTGCCCTGCACATCTGATTGTGACACATCCTACCAGACTTCATCCTCACAATAGATTGCTTATGTTTCTTATTCACGGAGGAGATTTCAGAAAAGATTGCACTCATTTGGCTATGCATGAGCCTGGGCCAAATAAACTCTCCTATTTACCTTACTAACAACACCACAGCATTTTTGAAGTTTAGATAAGACGTTTGTTGGCATTCATGCACCACAGTTTTCAGTAGAAGATTTTTTGTGTAGTGTTCAAGATGTATCACTACCTCTCAGTAATAGTTTTAGTACAAATTCTGAAATGAATATTACTTAGGGATATGTCTAACACTTGAGTATTAGCTTTGATTGGATGAAGATGATGATTTCTATGAAATTCAGATCAGCTGATCAGTGGAAAATAATACCTTGAACATGGAAAAGTTGTGATGGGAAAAGTCATCATGGTGTTTCCTTTTGAAAAAAATCTGTACCTTGCTGGGGATGACAAGGCAAGTTTGTGCTATGACTGAAGTAATTGAAAAAACTCAGTTGTGATGCTGACAGTATGGGCCAGAGGAAAGAGACATATCCTTGAAATCTCTTTTGTATTTCTGAAGAAAATAACACCAAAAGCACTAAGTTTCAGGAATACTTGTTTCTGTATTTTGTATTTAATAAAATTCTGTGACGGAATAAGTCAGTAATTACCTATAGGAAATACCTGATAGTTTAAGATGTCTTTCATGACTTTTGTTGAAACATTTGACATAGCATTACAGGAATAAATCATCTCAATGCTGACTGCTGTTTGGAAGAGCTTCTGAAACAACCTATCCCCCTGCTAAAACAAGACTGTTTGGCAGCACTGAGCTTTATGTTCTAGCAGAGCTGAAGACTTTATGAAAGAATGACCAGATGCTGAAGAAATAAAAACAAGAGAGTATGAGTACCTGGAAAAGCAGCTCTGTTAAAATCCCTGAATGTCAAGTGGACATTATCTTCTAAACATATGCTTCAAGCTGTCAACAGAAAGACACAACTGCAAGATTTGTTCTCTGTTACACCAGCTCCTCCTAGAAATCTGAATTTAAAACAGGGCATTTCTGTCTGTAGAGCTACTTGTGCCATTCAATTAGCATTTATATGCAAGTGAAAAATACCTTGTCCACTGGCACATGTGTAGTTAGTTACATGAGAGAGCAAAAAAAAAGATACTATGCAGTAGGATATGCAATCAAAAAAGCAGAATCAGAATATCATTTAGCTACAAAGAAATTCTTAGTTGGTCAGGGCACAGTAAACTGTGATTTTAACAGTACATTATCATTTTACAATAAATAGTAATGCTGAAGCAAACTGGAGTTTAAGAGAGCATGCTGCTAAATGAGTGTTAGAGCAATTAGGTCTTTAAGCTTAATTACTTTATGCATGAATTTTAAAGTACGGTACATGCCTATTTAACCTGTAATAAATATCCGTTTTATCTCAAGGGCTTCAGTGGCAACATAATCTCGATAGTGCCCTAAGTCTTCAAGATTCCATGAGCATGAATTTACATTCAAAGTTGACATCTGACATCTAAATAAAGTTGGATACAGCTGGATACCAGGACTTCTGTATTTAAGTCCAGCTAGATATAGAGAAATACTATCCTGGTATAATCAGTATTAGAATTTCATAATAGCTGAGTGTAGCGCATTCACAACATATGTACACATATTTGTGTGTGTACAGATGTGGCTGGTTGAGGTCTACAAATTAATTTCTAATACAAAAATAATGGTATTTTAAGCAAAGATAGAAGGAGTTAATAAGGCACAGTGTTAATCCAGATTATCTCCATTACTCACATACATAAAAGAATAGCAGTACTATTATTTTTATATTTTTTAATTAGGAACATATGTAGATCTGTTTCATATACGTGGCAGAAAAGGAACTGGAGCCATTTGTATCGGATTAGACCAAGTCAGCAGACCTTAGTCTGGTAAATCAATATGGATCCAAAGCAGACATACTTTGTTGAATTCTACACAGTCTCTGTACACAGCCTGTACACAGAGATTGTGATACTTCCTCCTTCATCATTCCAATCATCAGCAATGACCCATGTTAGCTTTCCTAGTCAATCACTTTGTGAAACCAAGAGCACTGCCTGAGCTATTTCATCCCAAGCTTGACATACACTGAGTTAGTTCACATCTGTCTTGTAAGTTCGGAGCGCTGTTTGTATTAAGCTTGTTCTCAGCTTTTGTACATGCTGAAGTTAATGTGTTTCCTCAAAATGTCTCTGCATTTTGGCTGAAATGTTACTGTATCTCTGCATCTCTTACTTTGTCAAAGGAACACTTCTCTAGAAATGGGGAAATTTCCCCATCAAGGAATTTTTTTTTCTAAACCACAAATTACAACACGTGACATGAGAGGACATCAATACTGTGGCTAAAAAGGGAGTGCTTAGAAATGCTTTTCCTAACCAATCCATAAGAAGAGAAAATGATATATGGTAACTTCTGTGCCAAAAAAACATTCTTATAAGCTTTTTAATAGTTTAATAAACTGAAGTTTTTCCCACTAAAGAGTATGGCTGGTTTTAATTAGATTTCACATTTCTATCTAGACATGTATTATGTCTCTCAACAATTGTTTGACAGGCATAAATGAGTTAGTAAATTGTTTTCTCTGTTCAGCGCTATAATATTTGGAGGAAAATAATAAAAATGTAAATTCTGTTTGTTGGCATGTTCATTTTAAAATAGAATCATAGAATTGTAGAGTCACCAATGTTGGAAAAGACCTCCAAGATCATCCAGTCCAACTGTCCACCTATCACCAATATTTCCCCAATAGCTAATTAAAGGAGGAGTACATTTCTTAAAGCAAACTTGTATGCTTTAACAACATTTAGAAAGCTTTTGGGCTTGAATTACCTCTGCAGTGTCTGTTTGTAATGGCTGTCTGGTGGAAATCTGACATGTACCCCCTTCTTAGAAATCATAAAATGAGTTCAGCTGGGTTGGATTATGTAGTGTTGGGAAGGGTCATAAAGATCACCTGTCATGGGCAGGGGTACCTTCAACTAGATCAAGTTTCCCTGTAAGAGGCTAAGAAGCAAAAAGGTTGATGTCCCAAACAGTCCCTAGAAGAGTAAAAGGAGATCACGACAGAAGGAGAAAAGGAGCAGGTCCTTGTGGAGACGAGTTAGCATTCCTCTTCATGAATTTCCTTACCATGTGAATACTATGCAAGCCTGTTATATGACATCAGACAAACTTAATGGGGGAGACTGAGATTCCCTGAAGCCCATCTGACCCACTGGCCCATTTCCAGAACGTTCTAAATCACAGAATCAGAGAATCACAGAACTGTAGGGGCTGGAAGGGACCTCCAGAGATCATCAAGTCCAACCCCCCCACAAAGCAGGCCCCCTACAGCAGGCTACACAGGGTGAACTATTTCTACCTGGATGGGCTCATGACACTTCAGGCCATCAAGGAAGAAATGCAATGTATAGATGGGCTCAGGATTGAGGAGTAGGCTTGACTATGGGTGCTATTGCACTGGTTATCCATGAATGTTAAATGTGCTGTAATTAAACAAGATGAGCAGATAAAATCTCTTTAGTATGGAGGATGATCGCTGAAATATGAATACGGGGAGGCCTGGCAGGTGGATTATATCACAGTCCCACAAGCTTACCATGGCAAATGCCATGTGCTTAGAATGATGGAAACAATCACCAGATGGCTAGAAACATATCCTGTGCCCCATGCCACCACCCAAAATACTGTCCTGGGTCTTGAAAAGCAAGTCTTGTGGCAACACAGCATCCTAGAAAGAATTGAGTCAGAAAAAGGGACTAATATCTGAAAAAACCTCATATCTACCTGAGCCAAAGAGTGTGTCTTTGAGTGGGTATGTCACATCTGCTATCATGCACCAGCCTCTAGAAAAATAGAAAAATACAATGGACTGTTAAAAACTATACTGAGAGTAATGAGTTCTGGGACTTTCAAACACTGGGGCACACATTTAGCAAAAGCCTACAGGTTAGTCAACACTTGGGGTTCTGTCAGTCAAGCTGGTGCAGCCCAATCAAACCTCTTACATACTGTAGAAGGGAATAAAGTCCTGGAGGTGCACATAAAGAACATGCAGGGCAAGACAGTCTGGGTTTATCCTGCCTTGGCTAAAAGCAATCCTATTCATTGGAATGCTTTTGATCAAGGGCCTGGGTGCATATGGTGGTTAATGTGGAAGGACAGGGATATCCACTGCGTACCTCAAAGTGATTTGATGTTGGGTGAGAACAGCCAATGATTTAAATTGCATGATGTTAAATTACTACGTAATATTGCATGTCATCATTATTATGGTCTTGTATGACAGATGTAGCTCAAAGTTATGAACTGAATGAATACCATGGACAATGTACATGGACGGCCCATAGACTACAGGAATAACATGTGTGTATATGTATTTCAAACAGCAAGAAAGGTGATGGTAATTACTTAGGATATGTCGAAACAGTGGGAGCAGAGCACATGCAAATTGTATGGAAGAAAGGGTGGATATTGTCTTAGTTTCAGCTAGGACAGAAAAGTGTTCTTCAGGGCGTCTGGTATAATGCTATGTTTTGAAACAAGAAAAACAATGTTGGTAAAACACACATGGCTACAGTTGCTGTACAGAGCCAAGGCTGCTCTCATTGAAGGGCCTGAGGAGCCGGGAGGAAATAGAATTAGGACAGTTGACTTAAACTGACCAAAGGTGTATTCCATATCATATGAAAACATGGGGAAGGAGAGTTTTGAAGGAAGTGGGAATTCAGCTGTCTCTCTTCTACTTCCTAGAGGGATAGCTGGGCATCAGTAGGTGGGTGATGAGCAATTCTTTGTGCCTCACTTACATACATACATATATATATATATATAAAAAATATATATATCATATATATATATTATATTATATATATATATGAAAATATACTGTCATAACTACTATCTTTGTCCTATCACAATCCACCCTCGTAAACAACCATTCCCCCTCCTGTTTACACACGCTCCCTTCAAGTATTAGAAGGCCACAATGAGGTCTCCCCAGAGCCTTCTCTTCTCCAAGCTAAACAAGCCCAGTTCCCTCAACCTTTTGTCATAAAAGAGGTGCTTCAGCCCTCTGATCATCTTAGTGGCCCTCCTCTGGACACGTTCCAAGAGCTCTGCATCTTTCTTGAACTGGGGCCCCAGGCCTGGACGCAGTACTCCAGATGGGGCCTCACAAGAGCTGAGTAGACTGGGACAATCACCTCCCTCTCCCTGCTGGCCTCTCCTCTTTTAATGCAGCCCAGGATATAGTTGGCTTTCCAGGCTGCAGGCGTACACTGCGGGCTCATGTCCAGCTTCTCATCCACCAGGACACCCAAGTCCTTCTCCACAGGGCTGCTCTCAAGGGGTTCTTTGCCCAGTCTGTATAAACACCTGGGATTGCCCTGGCCCAAGTGCAATACCTTGCACTTGGCCTTATTGAACCTCATTAGGTTCACTTGGTCCCACTTCTCCAGCCAGTCTAGATCCCTCCGGATGGCTTCCCTTCCCTCCAATATATCGACTGCACCACTCAGCTTGGTTTCATCTGCAAACTTCCTGTTGGTGCACTTGATGCCATCGTCTGTGTCATTGATGAAGATGTAGAAGAGCACTGGTCCCAAGACCGAGCCCTGGGGCACACTGCTTGTGACCAGCCTCCACCCTGACGTAGAACCATTGATCACAATACTTTGGGTGCAAATAGCCAACCAATTCTTTATCCACCGAACAGTCCATCCTTCAAATCAATACCTCTCCAATTTAGAGAGAAGGATGTGGTGAGGGACCATATCAAAGGCTTTGCAGAAGTCCAGATAGATGACATCTGTCACCCTTCCCCTGTCCACTGATGCCATGACTCCATCATAGAAGGCCACGAGATTGCTCAGGCACGATCTGCCCTTGTTGAAGCCATGCTGACTCTCTCGAATCACCTCTTTGTCTTGTATGTGCCTTAACATATCTTCCCTATATGAAATTAAGAGCAATAAGCAGCAGAGAAAATGAAGAAACTTAAATTAGAATCTCTTTCTATACTGAGAAATCTTATCTTAAAATTAACTCTTACTCTCAATTTATAGATGTGATTTGGAGAAGTCTTACCTTCTATGACCTGGGCTGCTGAACAAGCATGGATTGACAAGCCTAAGAACAGTAGTAGCACGTTCCAGGTCCACCAGGCACGACTGAAGCAGGTGTGCGGGAAAAAAAAAAGAAAAGAAAAAAAAAGGAGGAGGGTAGGAAAAGAATGAGACAAAAGAGCATAATACAGAAGCATGAGGGTTAAAAAAATAACATAGAAGTGAGAATTCTTACCATGACAGCATTTTTTGAAAGTCAGTTGAAAGACCTCAAAGTGGGGAAAATGTTCAGTGAACATGAATTTTATACTGCTGAAAATCAGTTAATGAAAACTGGAGCCTGCTGTTTCTCCTCCAACGTTCAGACACAAGCGGAACAAAGGCAGCTCTCAGGCTCTCTGTGTGACTCACTGCAATTCAGTGCTCCAGCTCTGAAATTTGACTCCACGTAGACTTTCCATCAGACCACAGCCTAAAAGTTCCTACTGTATGCACTGTATGTATGGATGGATACTCCTTGCTGCTGTTCATCACCCCAGTGCTGTCACTCTGTGGTATTGCCTGAAGTTATTACCATGCTCCCTGAGAAATAGTAGCACAGTATTTTCTCTGCTTTTAGAAAACACGTTGAAAAAGGAAGTAACATCTCTCCTGCTCCCACAGATTTGACGCTGTTCATGCAGATGATTTACACGAAATGCTGCTGAAAGAGCCATTAATTTCGTGTGGATACTTTAGTGTGGATTTCTGACCAATGCTGTGTATTTTTAACACCTCTGGATAAAAGAAGGCAAAGCAAAGCATTTGCCCCTGCATTCCATTAGTTTTAAATCTCTAAATATAAACGGTCTGTTAACTCACTCTTGCTAGATCTTGAGATTTTGTGAGTTTCTGGTGGTCATTTGTAGCCTTAAGAACTACACAGTATTAACAGGTCCTCGATGTCTGCTGCCTTGCTCTCAACGTGGGCAGTAAAACTTGTACATATCCACTCTGATTTCACTTAGCTGCTTGTCTCTTATTTTAAACCCAGCAAGACTCATTTGAATGAGGGCATGAGTGTTTAACCTCTGTACCGTTTCCAGCTGTCTTCATCTATGCTAGAGTTTTCCTGCTGGTTAAAAATCTCTGTTTTCCAGGCAGAAGTTCTGTTTATTTTTCTCAGCTCTGCCAAGTTGTTTGCATTCCTTAACATTTGAAATGGAAGAACTACAATTCTGCTGTTGCAGTTCTTACTTGCTCTTACTTAGCTCTCACTAAGTGAGCTTGGCTGGGTGTTCTTATACTTCTGGTCATCTCTCTGTTAAGCAGCTTATTTTTTCCTCCTGACTCTGCAACACAAACTTTTTAGCTGCACACTTTTAGCCTCTATATTCATAAGACTAAAGAATCCTGAGAATATTCTTCTGCGAGAGTAGCATTAGAGAAGCAGTATGCACCAAGGCCCCAGGGACTCAAGAACTGTGCTAGAGAGAATAAAAGTTTTTTCTTTGGCCCAGAGCACAGGTAAATAAATGTCTGACGTTCACAATATCCAGCCACAGGGAGGTCCACTACTCAGTTAGGCCTTTCTCAAAGAAGTCCACTCTTTTTTGTTTCAAACTTCAGCCCTGCTGATGTTCTTTGATGCCTCCAATTTCTAGTATTAAACAAGGGATCGCCTGTTCACTATCACTTCTCTTTTCTTTATGCTCTGTGTGCTTTCAGAAACCTCTTTCACATGCCTCTTTCAATTGTTTGCTTTCTGTGCAGCAAGAAAGTACAAACTTTCTTGGTCATTTCTTCTACTGCAACCATTCTAATACCGCCAGTCACGTTTTTAGCCTTCTTCTTTTAGCCTCCTTCTGTTCCAGTACATCATTTTTGGTCTTTGGTGGTGCGCATAATTGCACAGAGGCAAATAATCTCAGGAGTTCTCTAGCGACGTAGCGATGTTCCCTGTATGCCACCTGATAACAACAGCTTTATTTTCTAGACTGCGGTTGAGATGAAGTTTTCACAGAATACTCATAAGCCTAATAATTTACACTTGAGAGGTAACTTTTTGTGTGCTTAGGTTTTCTCTTCCCTCTGTCAATAAATTGGTAACAAATAATAGGAATGAATTTCATCCATCATTTTATTTTCCGTTCATTCACACTTAGAAGTTCCCATTGTAATTCTTTGCAAACTACCCTTGTCAATATTAGAACAGTAACAGCAACGACAACATCAAAACTCATATAATCTGCAAGCCCAGCTACACTCCCTGGATAGGATGGACAGTGCGTTGGTGACCTTTCTCTAGTACAGAGACTGACCATATATTCCTCATTCTTTTGTCTCTCTTTTAACCAACTGTTCATATATAAACCTTACTTCTTTGTGACATTAGTTCCTGAAAAGCTATTGCCTGTCTAGGTCTTGCTGGATGGCAGCACAGTCTTCTGATTTATCAGCCACTCCTTCCAGTTTTGTGACATCAGCAAACTTGCTGACTGTGCACTCTATTCCCTCATCCACGTTGCTGATGAATATATTGAATAGTACTGATCCCACTACTGACACTTGAGGGACTCAACTAGATGTAGGCCTCCAACTAGACTCTGTCCCATTGACTACAACTCTCTGGCTTTTTTCCTCCAGGCAGTTCACAGCCCACCTCACTACCCAACCATCCAGACCACACTTCCTCATTTTAGCTGCAAGGATGCTGTGGGAGATGGTGTCAGATGCTTTACTAAAATCAAGATAGACCACATCCACTGCTTTACCATTATCTATCCACTTGCTTATGTCTGATTAAAATGCTATCAGGTTGGCCAAGCATGACTTTCCCCTGGTGAAGCCATGCTGACCGTCTCTAATGGCCCTCTTGTCCTTGATATGCCTAGAGACAGTGCCAAGGATAAGTTGTTTCGTCATCTTTCCAGGGATGGAGGTGAGGCTGACCGATCTATACTTACCCAGCTCCTCCACACTTTTATAAGCATAACAACTGGTTCACTACTCCACTTTTCTGCTTTTCCCTACTTTATTCAAGATACCTTTTAAGAAAACAAAAGTCTATAAATGCTATTTTTAATATATACTTATGAAGTAGTAAATGAGTACATTCTTGTAACTGAAGCCTGTACCACGTCATATCTTGCAATGGGTTCAGACTAAGGTTGCTGAGGCAAAGAACTGTGGCATTTTCTAGTCCCTTAGTGCTTCATTTCACATAACTTGAATGTTTCTGCCTCCTCTACCCCTCTCTCACAGTATCATAAAAAACATTGTGAAAAGAAAAAGCAAAATCTTTCACATGGTTGAGGCTGGCTAGCAAAGAAATCAAAGGAATCGTGGACTTGAAGAAGAAAGGAACCTCCTTCCACTACTTATATTGGAAGATGATTTTTAGAAGGGATGAGACCAGGTCTGCTGGTCACATGGATGGTTTTGAGGGGAATCAGATAAGTGAGGAGGAGCCTGCATGCACCACTCATAAAAATCTGCATCAGAGGAGGCGAGCCATTATCACTGTCACCACTGCTGAAAAGCACCACTCACCTCACTGTGCTCATATCCACTGTTTGGTCTGCATAAATGTTCAGAAAACATCAGTGAATGTCAATGGGTGCATTTTTTTCCACATGGAGGAATTAAATGGCACGCCCAGAAAAAATTATCTTCAGTTGTCACAATGTTAAATTTGTGCTCTGTCTTGTTCACTTGTCTTGTACTTAAGCCTAAGTCTCTCACCACAGGCAAGTGTTCTGGTCACGAAGAGTCTCGGCTCTTCTAATATCTCTCTTCTTTTTGCCTGGAATCACTCTATTTAACTATTCCTTGCTGAGTAGGACAGGCAAAAAAGGGGGTCATTTTGTAGCTCAATGACTGTAGCATCTCAGTTTTTCCTTACAGCTACAGGTTTGAGGAGAAGTACAATGCTGAGAAATCTTCTCCCTTGAAATCAGCATGTAAATCCCCAGGAAATACTTTGTTTTTATTCATCTTAGTGTAGCATATTTCATGAAAGGAAGTGGAATAAAGATCACTTTGTGTAAGTTGGAAACCCAAATGCATTTTGCATGGCATAGGAAAGATACAGAAATTTTCTCGTATATATATCTTGTTCTGATCTTAATATTATGGCTTGTTTATGCTTAGCTGTTAGTTTTGTTATAAATATGAGCATTTAAATGAATTAATGCTCTCAGAATAAAGGTCTTGTAGAAGCTATCTGCTGCAGACTCAGGGTAAGACCTCCAAAATAGAAAGCAGAGGATCAGCATGTGATTCTTCATTCTACATTCCCAACAAGGCTTCCCTCAGTAGCAAACAGCAGCTGTAGTTAAAAATAGAAAGTGATAAGCAACTAGGATCTTTAATTAAACCCAGAAGTCACCCTCCATAACAGCAAGAACTTCAAAGAAACAATGAAGTCTCTCCAGTTCCTTAGTGCTGAAGCGTTCGTGTCAGATGCAGAGTTTGCGAGGAAGAATCTTGGCAGTGTTGCCCATAATCTTTTTCCTCTTCTTTTTAAAGCCAGCTATTTACTGGAGCAAAGGGAAGTGATTCACGACTTGGTAGAGACGTGGCCACTTGCTGACTTTGATATAGGAAAACTCCTGGGAACTACTGTGGACTACCAGGAAGATCTGAGCCATAGAAGATGCTCAGTGTGCTTGGAGAGCTGTCTGACAGGGCTGAGAGACTATGTGCTGAATCATCCTTCTCCCTCCGTGAAAAGGTTGAAAGTGGTGGACCTGACAGGTATAAAAGATGTTGAAGTTCAGCTTTGTGAATGTAAGAAGACAATGGGGAGGTGGGCCAGGACAAAGCTACTCTCGAAGCTTTGTCTAGAAGTGCTGGTCCACCTGCAACAAATGCAATGCAAGCCACGTACCTTTGAAATCAGTATTGATGTGCTAATAGACTTGTTTGTTACAGAACGCAACTATGAGCTGGTAGTACAGGCCCTGCTGCAGAAGCGTTATTGTCCACTGAAGATCTGCTGTGTGGCATTTAGAGCTGACAACCTGGCTTTGCAGAAATTCTTCTATATCATAAAGCTAACTGATCCCTCTTTGTTGCGCAAACTGGAAGTAGTTCACAATGTTCGCTTGGAAATGGAACACTTGGAAATACTCTTCAACAATATTCACTTCCCTCTACTGATGTCCTTGACCTTGCCAGCTCGAACATTTAATGTGCGGAGGCTCACAGCTACAGATGAACTGATGCTTACTACCATTGGAGAAAAGATGGGTGAAATGACGCAACTGACTGAGCTCAGTCTGGCATTTTCTATACTCACAGGAAGAATACAGAAACTGCTCAGGTAACTTGGTTGTCTTACTGTCAATCAAAATGTAAAGAACAGCAATTAGTGCCATTAGTAATTTGAGAACATTATAGAATAAGTGAAGTGAAAATATCTCAGGTGGTGTGTGAGTATGGGATGCAGAAAACTTGGAAAGAGTATTTGTTGGGGAGAAGTCAATATATTGTCAAATGTAATTAGAAGAACTGATTGTTCCTATTAGTCTTCCAAAGCCCATCTGATGAGTATGATTTGAATATGCTTTTGGCTACTAACACAAGACAGAGATACACCTAGGTTTGTCACAGTCTTGAGTTTATGTCTCAGTCAGCTTGGGCTGGCCTTTGATACAAGATCTAAGTCATACTCAAAGTGTTTTTTTCAGGATTTCTAGTGAACGTTTTTCCTCTAAAATCTGGACAGTAAATACAGATTTCACAGATAATTTATTTATAGATAGCTAGAGGGATATTAAACTGATTTGAGACTTTGATTTTAATTGTTCATTGTGTTTTCCAGTCTCAGGGTAGAAGAGATCTGATGTCTTTCTCTACTGCAAATTAAGATAGCCTATGAATATTCATAATTATTTCCATAAAAGAATGGCAGTTCTTAAAAATATAACAAGCTACCAGTGATCTGTGTTCATATTTGAACTGAAAATCAAGTTGACTATATGCTTTCCGGAGCATCGAAAAAAAAGGTCGACAAAAATTGTGAAACAAATCACCTTGGTCTAAAATTCCTCCTGTACAAAGAAGGCACTTCATTTAAATGTTGTTAAAAGATCAAACAGTGGATGTTAGCACAGGAAGGCAGTGGTATGCTTCAGCAGTGGCAACAGCAATGTGAAAAACAAGCCATTTTCCAGACATCCATGCAGATTTTCATGATCACAGCTTGCAGCCTGTTGCTCATTATTGGTAAAAATGCATAGACAATGGTGGCGACTATGTTGAAAAAATAATTTTTTGTAGCTGAGAATTTGTTCTATCAAACAACATTATTGTGCTCTTTATAGCTGTTGTAGTTTCTATGGAAATAAATAGGATGCATTACTTTTGGAGCAACATGCATAAATTATGAGTTTCTAATCTTTATCCAGTTGAGATACGTGGAAGAATTCTAGCTGAGGTTCTCTACATCTGAAAGGGATTTTTTTTTTTATTTTCATCAGTTAGGATTATTTTATATTCAACTAAAACATCTGCACATAATCTCAGGTACAATTTTTCCAACGACCTTCATCAGAATTTCTGTTTGAAACTTCAGAACAAAATAACATGTAAAACTCTTGGGCATTCAAAAACATAAAGTAAAAACAAAACTAGAAATAAACACTGTTATGTTAGAATACTGATTGGCTTTCCTCTTGGAATGAATCCTTCCTTAACAGACATGATTGAAATCTCTTGAATGATATCAGCTTTGTGAAAGAAGTCACTGATGTTTTTATTGTAGTAATGATCTGTAATTAATTCAGCAAGTAATGGAACCTGACAACATACAAATGTTTACAAAATATGCACATAGACTGTAACAAAATTAATTCTCTCTAAACCAAAACATTTGGACTTATGAAAAGCTTGGGGAGCAAAATATATTTTTAATTCTTGGCATATGCTTCATTTCTAAAAGGAGATTAAAAAAGAATAATGATTGTGGCTGGTGACTGCACTCATAATATGGATAGAAGTGTGAAATCTTGTGAAAATAGTTTTTCAGTGTTTCAAAGCATAAAACCTTTTCTTTTTAATTCTACAGCCCACTAAAAACTCCATTGAAGATGTTGGATGTTTCTAACTGCTCATTGAACCATGCTGATATGGTCTATTTAGCCAATAGCATCCATTCTTATCACTTGGAAGCACTGGACCTGAGTGGGCACAATATTCTTGAACTTTATCCATCAACATTCTTTAAGCTTCTTAGCCATTCCTCTCCAGTGATTAGGAGTCTTATCTTGGAGGACTGTAACATCCAAGACACTCATGTCAACATGCTGATTGCAGCATTAAGCCCTTGTCAGAAACTGCAGGAGTTTAAGTTTCTTGGAAATCCATTGTCATCCCAAGCACTTAAACATCTTTTCACATTTCTCTGTGAATTGCCAGTGCTGAAAAATGTGGAGTTTCCAGTTCCAAAGGACTGCTACCCTATTGACATCACCTACCCAATTGATGATGCCAGTCTCTGCAGATTTGATCATCAAAAATATGACAGTATAGCAGAGGAGCTTGACTTCATTTTACTCCAAGCAAATCGGGAGGATGTGAAAGCTTCAACTCCGCTCTTTGGCAGTTATGATGCAGCTGTTCAGGAGACAAATGATGAACTGGGAGCTTATTTGATCAAGTCCTTCAAAGAGACTTTAGAAAAGTTAACTACTTCTCTTAGCAAAATGAGTTAAATGTGTAACATATTTGTGATAAGTTGGCCTGCCAAATCAGAAGCTAGTTTATTCTTTTCTGGAACAGTGTCCTTCATTGATCAGTCTTGAGTTTTCTTTAGTTCCTGGGCTGAATTTACTGTTGTTTTAATAACTTATGATCATCAGAGGGTTTTTTTAACTATTCTACTGCATACCATTTATGTAAATACAGCTTGTTCTCAAAAGAGGGGAAAAACCCTCAATAGATTATTATTTTACACAAAAAGCACTTTGTTTCTTAGTAAAACGAGGTGTCTGAAATTGGCTACTTTCTTCTACATTTTTTTTCCAGACTTGGGAATGAGGCTTGCAACTAAACAGAAAAGACAAGAAAGTCTTTTCCCAAGTCCAGCAGTATCCCTCAAATGACTGTGTATATTCTCGTGCTGGGGACGCCAGGCCTAGACGCAGTACTCCAGTATGGGGTTGAGTAGAGGGGGACAATCACCTCCCTCTCCCTGCTGGCCACTCTTTTCTTAATGCAGCCCGGGATATAGTTGGCCTTCTGGTCTTCAAGCACATGCTACTGGCTCATGTCCAGTTTCTTGTCCACCAGGACCCCCAGGTCCTTCTCCACAGGGCAAATCAAATGATTAACTGACAGCGGAGGATTCCCCTTCACCTCCCTCCAGCAATACAAAGTAAATCTTTAGCAAAATGTATTTTACAAAGAAGTTCTGGCACAGTTCTGCATAGTCGTGCTTGTGATATCAACAGGAAAGTACCTCAAGGTTGTCCCTTTGTGGAATTTGTGGGTTTGGCTGTTAGAATATACCTGGCTGCTCTCAGCTGTTTTTCAAAGATAGTCTAGGACAATGATAGTAATGCAAAAATGAGTAGTGTGAAAAAAAATTAAACAAAGCCAATTTAGAACTGTGGAAAAGGGGTAGGGAAGGCTGCGAAATAAATACATAACTTCCATTCTTCTTTAAAATATATTTGATCCATTAAATGTATGATGGTTAGACGGAAAGTGAATGGACATGATCCATTTGTGTTTACAGAGTGCTAAGAAACGCTAAAAGAAATCAAAGTTGCCAAGCCAAACATTCATGACATAGAAAAAAGAAAAGAAAATTGGGTTATGTATGATCTAGTTTATATTTGCACAGAGCTCCAAATGAGCCCCTTTTCTTGCCTCCCTTTGGCCTTTTGTATGAGGACTAACAGCTGACCTAGGCAACTGACTACTAACATTTTCCTCCCTCTGATCTTTCTATCCTAGTCTTGGCTCGTGTTTTCTCAGCCAGACATAGATGGTTTGAATTTTGTTAGGCCGGAGATCTGCATCTTTGGTTTGAGAAGTGGTGTATTTTGTTGCTCAGAGAGATTGTTCCATTTAGAATGGAGTAAACCAATGGGTAGTAATTCCTCCACACTAGCAGCAGGCTAGCTAAAATACTGTGTCTGAAGGTGAAGACTGACTGTTTTAGAAGCATACTGTACTCCAACAACCTGTCCCTGCCTATTTCAATGCACACAAAATAGTTTGTTCATAGAATACTTCTTATTTAGGAGTATTTATATGCCTTATGAGCTTTCTCTCTGCTTTCTCCTTGCCAAAAACCAGTCCTGACCCACACTTTTATTTACTTATTTCTCACAAACTTCTCCCCATTTTCCACTTTCAATAGAATGCACACTATGCTGTCTATTTATGTCTGGCTGGGCCAGAAGGATGTGGAGACACTCTTTTTAGTTTTAGTGCCCTCTGACACAGTGAGGATCAGTAGTTGTTAAGTCTTTTTCAAATATTCCCTTTTAGAATGAGCAATGGAGGACACAGCATTAAAGAAATAGTGCACATGCATCACTAAATGCAGAGTGGGTATGAATGACTGACATGTGGTTGGAGCACATGGATCCATATGTCCAGTATCTTTGGATCCTGTTTTTGTGAAGCCATTTGCTCTGCAGCATCACATAGACATTTTCAAGGCTTTGTGAGCTTCTACATGGGCTGTTCCAAAAGTAATGTCTCCTATTTTATTATATTGGTCCATGATATCAGAGGTGGATGTTCGTGGCATGGCAGTAGAGGATGAACCTTCCCACAAATATTCCATTATATTTTATTGCAATGCAACAGATGGCAACAGAGGAGCAGTTTGACAAAACTGTGATTGACACAGAAGTGCATTTGAAGATAAGAATTGGAACTTAATTCCTCCATATGGAAAAAATTGCAGTTGTTTACACTCATTCATTGACACTTGCTGAATGTTTATGGAGACCAAACAGTGGATGTTAGTACAATAAGGCAGTAGGCGACGTGTTTCAGCAGTGGCAACAGCAACATGAAAGACAAGCCATGTTCCAGATGGCAATGCACAGCTGTCACACCATGAAATGAAGTGCGTCTCAATCAACTAATCCATGCAAATAGGTGGGTTATGACCAGGAAACTGTTTATGGAGCTGAATATTGGCTTCAGTGTAGTAGAAATGATGGTGGCAACATTGGGATATTGCACAGTTTGCATCAGGTTGTCCCATGAACGCACATATGGAGAAAGAAAGAACAACATATGCAAGTTTGTCAGGACCTACTGAACCAGTTACAGACTGAAGGTGACAGTTTCCTGGAATGCATCATTAATGGTGACAAGATGTGGTGTCACCACTACAAGCTGGAGTCAAAACGGTAGTCCATGGAGAGTCCCCAGCTCTCAAGGGGAATCTTCCCTCAGTTTGTATAAATACCTGGGATTGCCCCAACCCAAGTGCAGCATCCTGTACTTGGCCTTATTGAACCTCATTAGGTTTTCATGGGCCCACTTCTCCAGTCTGTCCAGGTCCCTCTTTCCATGGTGTTAATTACAGGTTTATATTGTAAGCAATTCTTGTGTTTAGATTTATCACTGAGCACAAAGTTCAATAAAGATAAAGGATCAACTCCTTTTGCTGCTTTTGCAAAAGATAAAATTCTCATGTTTGCAAATTCTGTCTTAGGCAGTAAAATAATGCAATACAGCGCTGTGCCTCTGCATGCAACTCCCTGTCACAAGATGTCATGATATGGAATATTGACATAACCAGGACAATGTGTGTAGGGAAACCACGTATGGCATAGAGGATTTTAAAGCAAAAAGGGAAAATGGAAGAAATGTTGGCTTTTAGGAATGAACAACAGTTCTGAAAGATTTTCACTGCTTCAGCAATGAAGCTGAAGCAATTTTTTCTTCTGAGCATCCTTGATGCCTCTTTCTGAAAGGCTATGTTGCCATTGTCACCATCTTCCTTACAGGAATCAAGGTCAAATAAAAGTGAAGGATGGAAAAGAAGGTAAAGGTGGCAATTAGCAGAGTAAGTTATTAAATGATTGTTGACAAACTCTGAAGTAATGGATTGACACATAGCAGGCTACGGTGCCATATCACCCATTCAAAGTATTACTGTCTTCTGTAATCCCAAAGACTCATATTGGCTTTTTTTTATTTACCTGCCTTAACAGTTTCAGCTGTGCACATTCCTCTTTAGTGCAACCACTTTCAGAAATGTTATGCTGCATGAGAAAAGCTATTCATCTTCTGATTCTTTGGAAGAGTTTGGGAGCTCAGCCAAACCCCTTTCTGAAAGTCTTCCTTTGCTATTACTTATTATCAACCTTGGTGAAGAATATCTCTGCAGGTAGCATAACTGTGCAAGACTGAACAACAAAGGACAGAAAACAGGAGGGTGCTACTGTAGCAATGAAGACAATGGTCTCTTTAGGTCGTGGTGGGAGACTCCCTTCTCAGAGGAACAGAGGGCCCCATATGCAGATTGGACCCGAGCCATTGGGAAGTGTGCTGCCTTGCTGGGGCCCGGGTCAGGGCCATAACCAGGAAACTCCCAAAGCTGGTTAGGTCCACTGATTATTTTCTATTAATCGTAGTTCAGATGGGCAGTGACGAAATTGCTTAGAGAAGCCTACAAACTATGAAGAGAGATTTCAGAGATTTAGAGTGCTTAGTTCAAGGAGTGGGAGCTCAAGTGATCTTTTGTTCTATACCTACAGGGATAGTGAGGGACACAGAGCGGGCTTGGAAAGCACAAGCAATGAATAATTGGATCAGGGGCTGGTGTCGAGCCAGAAACTTTGGGCTCTTTGATCATGGGGCAGTTTACTCAGCCCCTGGCCTGTTGTCCGTCCATGGAACCCACCTATCTGAAAGGGGGCAACGAATCCTAGAGCAGGAGCTAGCGGGGCTTATCGACAGAGCTTTAAACTAGCTACGACGGGGGAAGGGGACAAAACAGGGCTCACAAGAGATGAGCCTAGGGGAACGATGCTTGAGCTGAGAGTGAGATAGATGAAGTGTGTCTACACCAATGCACACAGCATGGGCAACAAGGAGGAGTTGTTGGAAGCAATTGTGCATCAGGCTAACTATGACCTAGTTGCTATTACTGAAATGTGGTGGGACCACTCCCATGGCTGGAGTGCTGTGATAGATGGCTACAAGCTCTTCAGAAGGGATAGACAAGGAAGGAAGGGTGGTGGTGTGGCCCTTTATACTAAAGACTGTTTTGATGTTGAAGAGCTTGGGGTTGGGAATGATGAAGTTGAGTGTCCATGGGTAAGGATCAAGGGGAAGGCCTGTAGGAGCGACATGTTGGTGGGGGTGTGTTATAGACTGCCTAATGAGGATGAAGAGATGGACAAGGCATTCTGTGAGCAGCTTGCAGAAGTCACGTGATCTCCAGCACTTGTTCTCATGGGAGACTTCAACTTCCCTAATATATGTTGGAAATATAATACAGCACAGACGAAGCAGTCCAAGAGGTTTCTAGAGTGTGTGGAAGATAGCTTCCTTACGCAGCTGGTACAAGAGCCTTCAGGGGTGGTGCCCTGCTAGACCTGCTCTTTACTGACAGTGAAGGACTGGTGGGAGATGTGAAGGCTGGGGACTGTCTTGGGCAGAGCAACCATGAAATTGTAGAATTCTCTATTCTTGGAGATGTCAGAAGGGTGACTAGCAAAACTGCTATCTTGAACTTCCAGAGGGTGGACTTTGACCTGTTCAGGATGCTTGTAGCACGGGTCCCTTGGGAGTCGCTCCTTAAGGGTAAAGGGGTCCAGGAAGCCTGGACGATCCTCAAGATGGAAATCTTAAAGGCACAAGAACAGGCTGTCCCTGAATGCCATAAGGCAAGCCATAGATGGAAGAAGACCGGTGTGGATGAACCGGGAACTACTGTTGAGACTCCGGAAGAAAAAGAGAGTCTATGTCCTCTGGAAGAAGGGACAGGCTACTCGGGGAGATTATAAGGAAGTTGCAAAGATATGCAGGGAGGAAGTTAGGAAGGCAAAAGCCCAACTTGAACTCAGATTGGCCACTGCAGTAAAAGAGAATAAGAAATCCTTTTACAAATATATCAATGGTAAGAGAAGAACCAAGGAGAATTTCCATCCTTTATTTGATGCAGCAGGAAATGTGACCACTGAGGATAAGGAGAAGCCTGAAGTCATCAACGCCTTCTTTACATCTGCCTTTAATAGCCAGATCAGTTATCCTCAGGACACTTTACGCCCTGATCTAGAAGTCTGGGATGCTATGCAGAATACACCCCTGGTGATTCAGGTGGAGACAGTTAGAGAGCTCCTCCTCCATCTGGACTGTCACAGGTCCGTGGGACCGGATGGGCTCCACCCTCAGGTACTGAGGGAGCTGGCGGGGGTGATTGCCAAGCCGGTTTCGGCCATCTACCAGCCTCCTGGTAGATCGGAGGCTTGCCGATGTGACTCCCATCTACAAGAAGGGCCATAAGGAGGATCAGCCTGACCTCGGTACCAGGGAAAGTTATGGAGCAAATCATCTTGGGTGAGATCACACAGCACGTGCGTGGCATCCAGGGGATCAGGCCCAGCCAGCGCAGGTTCATGAAAGGCAGGTCATGCTTGACCAACCTCATCTCCTTCTACAACTGGGTGACCATACTGGTAGACGAGGGAAAGGCTGTTGATGTAGTCTACCTAGACTTCAGCAAAGCCTTTGACACGGTCTCTCACAGTATTCTCCTGGGGAAACTGGCTGCCCGTGACCTGGACGGGTATACCCTTCTTTGGGTAAGGAACTGGCTAGAGGGTCATGCCCAATGGGTAGTGGTTAATGGAGTTAAGTTCAGCTGGTGACCCGTTTCAAGTGATGTTCCCCAGGGGTCGGTACTGGGGCCCACCTTGTTTAATATCTTTACTGACAACCTGGATGAAGGGATTGAGTGTACCCTCAGTAAGTTTGCAAATGACACCAAACTGGGAGGTGGTGTCGATCTGCCTGAGGGTAAGGAGGCCCTTCAGAGGGATCTAGACAAGCTGGATTGCTGGGCTGAAGTGAATGGGATGAGGTTCAACAAGGCCAAGTGCCGGGTCCTGCACTTTGGCCACAATAACCCCGTGCAGCGCTATAGGCTTGGGGCTGAGTGGCTGGATGACTGTGAAGAGGAAAGGGACCTAGGGGTGTTGGTTGATGCTCGGCTGAACATGAGCCGACAGTGTGCCCAGGCGGCCAAGAGGGCCAACAGCATCCTGGCCTGCATTAGAAATAGCGTGGCCAGCAGGAGCAGCAGGAGCAGCAGGAGGTAGTCATCCCCCTGTACTCAGCACTGGTGAGGCTGCACCTCGAGTATTGTGTTCATTTTTGGGTCCCTCACCACAAGAAAGACATTGAGGCCCTGGAATGTGTCCAGAGAAGGGCAACGAAGCTGGCGAGTGGGTCTGGAGCACAAGTCTTATGAGGAGCAGCTGAGGGAGCTGGGATTGTTCAGTCTGGAGAAGAGGAGGCTCAGAGGAGACCTCATTGCACTCTACAACTTCCTAAAGGGAGGTTGTGATGAGGAGGGGTTTGGCCTCTTCTCCCAGGCAGCAAACAGGACCCATGGAAATGGCTGCAAGTTGTACCAGAGGAGGTTTAGGTTAGACATGAGGAAGAACTTTTTCTCTCAGAGAGTGGTCAGGCACTGGAATGGCCTGCCCAGGGAGGTGGTGGAGTCGTCGTCCCTGGCAGTGTTCAAGAGGCATCTGGATGAGGAGCTACAAGATATGGTTTAGTAGTTTGTGGTAGCAACGGTAATGGAGGACGGTTGGAGTAGATGATCTTGCAGGTGGTTTCCAACCTTCTGATTCTATGATTCTATGATTTATATGGGATAATAAAATCATACAAGCCAACATAAATGGTAGAAAGCTATGATTTTTTTTTAATTGAAGCTACTGACTAAACAGAATAGTTCATATGCCAAAGCCTGCTCAACAGCCCACACCTTGTTTGATTTAGAACTGTGACTTCTGCCTCTACAAAGCAGAGATCCACAAGTTTACCATCTGACCAACCTTCAGAGTGTGAAGGAAACTATGAAGGGTTTCTAGGGTGAGGATTCTATAAAATAGAGGACCCAGCTGTGCTGAAATTTTTGGAGAGGTGACAGAATGCCCCTTTGTGGAATCAGCCTTCCTCAGTCTCACATGGTCTACAGTGGTATGAGATAATCTGAATATGCTGTGGATAGCGTGGGGAAGGAAATGTGGTTCTGTTATAGGAATTCAAAGAGAAGAAGTAACAGGTCTGACACATGGAAGAAGTTCTCCAAAAGTGTGGGTTGTTGGTTAACTCCAAGTAGACAGATAAGCAAGACACAGCTGCTCATTCATCCTCTCCCCCAGTGGGATGGAAGAGAAAACTGGGAAGGTAAATGTGTGAGAACTTGTGGACCGAGATAAGGACAGTTTAATTAGGTGAAGCAAAATCTACATACACAAGCAAAGTCAAATAAAGATTCACTATTTCCAATTGGCAGGCTGATGATCTGCCGTTTTTAAGAACTAGGGCTTCACCATGCATAATAGCAAATGCCCCAACTCTGAATGCATTCCCCACTCTGTCTTTCACCCAGCTCTTAGGCTGAGCATGACATCATGTGGTATCAAATACCTCTGTGGTCACCTGGAATCAGATGTCCTGGCTGCGTCTCCTCTCCTTGTGCATCCCCTTCTGCTGGAACATCATGAGAAACAGAGGCTTTGATGCTCTGTAAGCACTGTTCGGCAATGACTAAAGCATCTGGATAGGAATAATAGAGCCAGTTTTGAAGATTTTTATGTGAATTAAATATGATCTGAGTAAGCATCATGAGAGAATTGTCAGTCACTGGAACAGGGCGCCTCTCAGGACAGTGGTTATGGAACCAAGCTTGCTGGAGTTCAGGAAACATTTGGGCAATGCTCTCAGAAAGATGACTTGAATTTATGGTGGTCCTGTGTGGAGCCAGGAGTTGGACTTGATGATCCCTGTGGGTCTCTTCCAACTCAAAATATTCTATGATATAGTTACTTTTGTTCATCAGTGTGTTATCAATGCTGTTTTGGTCACAAATCCAAAACGTAACACCGCACAAACCACTGTAAAGAAATTTAACTCCATCCCAGTCAAATCAGTACACATGGAAAAACCAACTGAGTGTTTGCAGAAAGAAGAAAATGAAGGAAAATTGGGAGGGGGAATGTATAAAAAAGTGGTAACAGGAATAAGGTTAAGAACTGACAAAAAGTGTTGGGTTAGGAAGGGCAAGTGAAAGAGGAGAAATGGCTTTTGGTCTCATAAAAAAGACATCTGGAAGTCTCTCATCATCCCTCCTACTCAAAGCAGAGCCAGCTTTCTAGTTAGACCAGGTTCCTTAGGCTAGATTCTATGCTATCTTTCAATGTGTATAGGATTCAGGACTGAATATCAGCATTAATAATGCATTAATGCATTTCTATTTTCCTAAACCTGAAGCAGTCTGTGAAGTGAACACAGTCACTAGCTTTACTTATCAGCTTCATAGCTGTGTTAAGAGAATGCTGAGAACTGAAGAACAGACAATTCTACTCTGCATTTGGCCAGACAGTTTCTGGAGCTGCAGTTCATGTAGTTCACAGTTTTCTGCGACAAGTTATGCCTAACTTAGAAGCAGCTTGCTTCTGCTTTCCTCTTAACAGAGGAGAGTTTAAACCTCCTAATTCCTGATGCTTTTTTATTCTCCATTTCATAGCTGCAAGCTGATAACTGTTTCACTGTACAAAATTTCTCACCCAGTTTGCTATCTGCTGTCAGTTTATCATATCTCCATCCCTTTCTCAATGCAACCAGAAGCCAGGCATGACTTCCAAAGGGTGATAATTTTGATTCAATAACATTCTTTTAATGTAATGTTTCAGTGTGGTATTTCATATATGTAGATCTCTCCGAAAGTAATGCCTCCTATATATTTACATGGAAACTACAGTTGGTACGAAGAGCACAATAACACCATTCAATAGAGAAGATTCTCTGCTACAAAACAATGGTTTTCAACATAGCCATCACCATTATTCATTTTGCATCTATGAGCTGATTGAGACAGTCTTCATTTTATGGTGCAGCAGCTGTGCATGGCCATCTGGATTGTGGCTTGTCTTTCACATCACTGTCACCACTGCTGAAATGCACCATCCACTGCCTCACTGCGCTAACATCCAGGAAGGGGCTCCTTGTGCCCCCTCAGCCTTCCTTGCTGGCCCGACAGTACAAGGAGTTGAAATGTTCTTGGCTCTGTGCAGCACTGCTCAGAATCAACTAAAACATTGGTGCATTATCAACATTTTTTTCTCCCAAGGCCAAAACATATCATGATATCAGACTTTCTACAGCACTCATTAATTTTGGAAAAGTAAGAAAATACTCCTTTTAAAAGACGTGTGGAGTGAGGAATCAGCACTTTAGCAACCTCAC
The DNA here is from genome assembly GCA_016647715.1 of Pavo muticus. NCBI lineage: Eukaryota > Metazoa > Chordata > Aves > Galliformes > Phasianidae > Pavo > Pavo muticus. The sequence continues at coordinate 652,552 of JACDJE010000104.1, forward strand.
TACACTCAAACTACCTGTCAACCTGACACATACAAGTATTAGTTTATATTGAAGAGATCTTCAGGAAAAATCTATAGAAAAGAGATTATTGTTAGAACATTTTCCTTTTATGGTTCTGTAAAATCAAAGCTTCTTAAAAGTCTTTGTGAACTTTTTTTAAAGGTGTGATTAAACTAGATATGAGAAACAGTGATACCCAACTGCATTTCTCTTCAACAGAAATTCATCCAAGTAGTCATTTTCCTAAAACATTCTCACAGCTGAATTTTTTTTAATAACATTTTTTGACACTAATGGAGATAGAATTGTGATACAACAGCACAGTTTTGGTTTTTTTAGCTCCGTCACAGAGAAGTTAGAACAAACTGCTCTGCAAGGGAAGGCAAGACAGGAGCCAAGAGTGACCACAACACAAGCAGTGACCTTACTGCATCTGATCTGGACAATCAGGGTAGGGTGCTAGTAACAGGGTCCATTGACAGTCCTGGAAAAGTAATTGCTCAGATCCAGGGTCCATTCAGGGGGTCCAGTCAAAAACAGAAGTAGTCAGAGCCAGAGAGAGAGCTACAGTGAAGGTCCTAGAGTCCAACCAGAAGACAAACTACCATTAATGTAGGTTCAAAGCCAGCTCAGGTGGTACTAGTACCAGAGACGGGCAGTCACACCTGTAGTAGACTGAAATGCCAGGTCTGATCTTCAATAGAGTTCCTGGCACAAGTAGAGAGAATGTGTGGAGGTTCCTGATGAGGCTTCTTAGAATGATTAGTGTCTATTGGTATGCTTAATATATGCTTAATATCCTAATAGTCTGCTATGTTGGGTTTTTTTTTTTGTTTGTTTGTTTGTTTGTTTGTTTTGCATCAAACTGAAGGGAAACTAATTTAAGAAAAGAACAACACAGAAGTTAAAGAACTTGGCAGTATTGTCTTCACACCCGTATTAATAGTGTCAGAACCTGCTTCTTAGCTGTGGTTCGGGCTTCAATGTTATGGAGGAAATGAAGAGCTGACCTTGATTGCCCTTCTTTGCCTAGATGTTATCATGTCGCGACTAGAAATAATCTTATCTGAGAGATTAATGCATAAGGCTGTTTTCCAAAAAACTTCTGGTAAGGCACATTTGTATAAATTTATTAGTACATGTAAACATTATTCATACTATTACATTTATTACTACTGTTTCATCTCTCTTATTTTCTTGAGTAACTACTCATTTTGACTTCATAAATATGAGCCACTGTCACTATAAGAATGATAGAATAAAAGCGCAGACCACAGTTTTTGCTTTAATCACCTCAGTATTGTATGCAATTTTACATAGTGTTACAGTTATCTCGTAATTTCTTCATGTATTCAGCTTTATTTCACACCATTCTAAGTGTTTGTTGTCTCATAAAAGGAATGAAAAAATTGAGGTCAAATTAACAAGGGGATAATGAATCCCTGAGAAAATGTTACTGAGGAGTTGCCAAGAATGAGGCAAATGAACATCTGCACTGGATTATAATGCTTCAGGAAATCTAAAACAAGTCTATGCTAAAAGAACACTCTGTTAATCTTACTTGGTTTCTTTCCATTTCTTCTTTGTTTATACTTTCTTGGATCCAAGGAAACACCAGTTTCTTTATTAGTACCGTGACGGTCCAGATGTGCAAACAAGCGCCTGTAAAATGCCATTTTTATATATGCTAAAATCAGGACTAGTAGCAACAGTAAAAAATAATGCAAAACTTCAGTTATTTTTTTGAGAAGTCACCTTTGTAGATGCAAGCCTCAACTGTGCTCTGTCATGACAGCTAATATAGCCTGGAAGTGATTCATTTAGTGCCCTCTCTCTTGCTGTTTGTAGCACTACAAAGGAGGAGAGGAAATTACTGAGTAAAAGAGCAGAAGTTCTGTGATCACCATGCAGCTTGATCTGTGGAAGAACTTCACACATTTGCACAGAGCCTGTGTTGATTGCAAATCAGTCACATGATACTAAATGCACTAAGTTTTACATTAAAAATTCAAATATTTTCTGCTTTTTGCAACTTCACCTGTGGTCCAAAAATCACATGAAGATTATATTTTTGCTGGTGTATTTTCAACTATCAAAACTGTCACAAAGTAAATCCTTGATCCCACTTATTCTGAGTTGGGACACTTCTCATTCTGCTTTCGTTGCCATCAGAGATGTAACTTGTTAACACGTACTGTTCAGCTCCTTCGGTATAACCACAAAAAATAGAAGCTGGGCGGGATAAAAGTCAGTAAAACTAGCATTTTTTTACTCTAATTAGCAAATTTGACTGTTAAGTAAGTGGTCCTGCTTTGTTTTTTGCTTCTCTCCAAGAAGTAGGTATTCTGGACGTTCTGAGTTAAAAACAGAGAGAATGGGAGAAGCTACAAATAACTGCTATATTTTATTTCTGAAAATTAGAAATCTAAGTTCTGCTTTTCCTCCTTTTTCGTGAAATAAACACTTAGAAATTTAGCTTTAGCTGACTTGGCTACACAACTATTTGAAAAACCTAGCTTTTCTGGACATGTTACAAGTAAGAAATTAATATCCAAAGTCTTGAGGAATGATTGTCAGTATCAATATATTAGCTTCTAATTATAGTAGAGTAGCAGAGTGGGTATCACAGGACACTACACTGGTAAATGTAATTCTGTATCCTAGATTTGTTTCAGCTTTTCTGTTCATTCAGTTCTGTCACACACTTCAAGTTTCTACCTATGCTTATTAATTTAAAACTGATAGAAATAAAACACAGAAAATGAACGGTAATTGATTTTTTTTTTTCATCTGAGAGCTGACTAAGTTTCTAGAAGGCTTTGGGGATGTGCTGTGCTCATGCCAAGGAGAACTGTTTGTTGAAGTGCTCAGGCCCTTAAGAAATTTATATTTTATTAAGCTTTGACTAACTAGCTGCTACTATTTCCTATCCAGGTTGTCTGCCATAGCATTTGTTGTAGGAAAAGCTTAACAAACTTGGACAAAGGCATCGTGATCTGAAGGCAGAAATGGTATCTTCTTGTAGACCGTCAAACCGGGTAAAGTTAGTGGAAATTTGTGGGACATCAATGGCAAATCTACTTTTCCTGGAAATACCAGTTCATTTAACAATAGGTCATCTCTGGTTATACACTTTGTCTTGATCTGTGTGAATTCTTCTGGAAGTGTTGAACCATCCTTATTAGTGTGTCAGAAAATATGTGTTTGTTTGGGTTGTGAAGGAAGAGAAGAATATAGTGGGTTTCTTTTTAGTTTTGAATAGTTTTCTGTCAAGCATTGTTGGGTGGGTGTGTTTGTGTGCTGAACAATTCTTCCTAAAATAAAAATAAAGAATAAACATTCACACTTACAACATGTGAAATTTCTAATTGCTCAAAGCTAATTTTGCCTGCATCTTATTTTAAAGATGCATAACTAACTGTATTTTAAACTTTGGAGAAAGAGTCAAGTACATGGGAAATGCATTTATTTCTGTCTCATAACTAGATGGTAGCTATCCTTTAACAGCCACAGCAGGTTCCTGCTGGCATTATGTGTTTCATTTTTGTTGTACTTAAATGCCTAGCTTTTCTTCTTTTCCCTGCTCCATTATTGGTAGGCTACACCTCCTGTGGGTGAGTTTTATTTTTAGCACGTGCTGCCTCACTCTGTTCTGGATGAAAATCTATTCAGTAACTGGCATTCCAGAGACCTCAGCCGGAAAATGATCTGAAGATAAAAGTCACAGCTGAAGTTATGGAGACAGACAACACAGAAAACAGAATTTACTGAAGCAAAGAGAGGAAGAGCAGTTCATAAAACTGCATGAAAGCAGGCTGCAACTCAGAAAGCATTTTCAAAAAATATACTAATATATTTTGAATATATTGGAACAGACATAGTTGAATAAGAGTGAAGAATCTGCTAAATCATGGCACCAGAATAAAGTTCATTTACTGTTCTTAGTTTTTGAGTTTAAAAAAAAATAATAATTGATTTTTTTTTTTTTTCTCAGTGACAGATTGTGCATCACTTCTGTTTCTGGTCCTTGCAGTAGAAATTTACTCAAAATTCAGATACTATGTTTTACAGAATCTCTCTTACACTAAGCTTTTGCTAAATAGTAAGATAATAAATTTTATTTTTATTCTTTGGTTTTCTATTTCCATATGACTTAAATTGTCTCATTAATAGCTACCAACTAAGGTGAGACCACCACATCTATCATTCTACTTGTGCACCAAAGGCACAAAAAAGTGATTTAACTTTGAAAAATGCTCTGTATTATTTTCTGCTGCTCTTTCTTTTTGCTCTAATTCCTCTGCAAAGAGGTGTAGAATGCCTCTCTACTCTATAGTGTGCCCCAAGTTGTAATATAATGTCATGAATAAATTCATTTTTCATTTGAGTTTTGAGATGTACTTGGTAGCTGTCAGGTATTCTATACCGACTATGGGCCACTAACTGGCTGCAGGCCAATAACTGGCTGCAACCAGGTTCTCATAGACACATGTCCTGAATGATCTACCAGGTGTAGGCTAAACCTGTTGCTTTGTTATGCATCCTGTACAGTAGAAGAATTGAATGGTTTGTCTTTTGCCTGTTCTTCTTATACCTTTTGACTACTGTTTTCAAGCTTAACTCATGCCATTCAAGCTTTTGTTTCCATTCCTGACTGCCCAGCCCTGTTATCTCCTCACCCCAGTTCTATGTCAGTATCTAGGCAGAGAAATAAAACTGAAGAAGTTCACCTGCCCCAAAAGATGTGCATTCAGCTCACCATACCAGAATTCAGGCTGCACTCTGCAGCTCTCCCTAGATCCTCCAAGGATTACTTGTTTTCCTTGCACTCAGAACAGTGCATCCAGTTGGATAGAATCTCTCACAGGGATGTAATTTCTGTGATCTGTAACCATTTAAACAGCCATGTCTCCCTTTCATCCTTTATGTGTCCTTTCATGTATTTGCCATTTCTGCCCTTAAAATCCTGTGCTACATAGCTGCTATTTGAAGTTGCTTTAGAAACCATTCACTAATTCCTTGCAACTGGAGACTGCATGAGAGTCAGAGCCAGAACAGAATCATAGAGTGGCTTGAGTTGGAAGGGACCTCAAGGATCATCAAGTCCCAGCACCCCTGCTGCAGACTGGGTTGCTAATCACATCCCTTCTTTCTGCTGTATCAACTGCACCACTCAGCTTGGTGTCATCAGCAAACTTGCTGAGGGTACACGATTCCATCATCGATGTCATTGATAAAGATGCTAAAGAGTGCCAGTCCCAAGACAGATCCCCAGGGGACACTGCTCATTAGTGGTCTGCACCTGGAAATAAAGCCATTGACAATCACCTTCTGGCTGTGACCTTCCAACCAATTCCTTATCCACCAAATAGTCCACCCTTCAAATTCATGTCTCTCCAATTTAGAGATTAGGATGTGATGGGGGGCAACATCAATAGCCTTGCAGAAGTCCAGATAGATAACATCAGTTGCTTTCCCTTTGTCCACCAGTGCTGGTGGACAATGCTGTCCTCCATCACAGAAGGCCATAAGTTTGGTCAGACACAACCTTGTATTCATTTTGTAAGTTAAAATGGGTTATTGGTTGTGTCCGTGTTATCGGGATGATTTACAAAGAAAACATTACAGACAACAAAGCCAACATTTACATCACCTTCTGGCTGACTTACAAAGCAGTGCTTTATTTTTCAGATAAACCCTATTTCATATAAAACAGTGGGACAAGAGGTTTCTCACATTGTAGAGATGTCGTTTACACAGAGTCTCAGAATCACAGATTTGTAGGAGCTGGAAGGGATCTCTAGAGATCAGCTAGTCCAACCCCCCTTCAAAAGCAGGCTCCTTGGACCAGGTTGCACAGGTAGGTGTCCAGGCAGGTCTTGAATATCTCCAGAGAAGGAAACTCCACAACCTCTCTGGGCAGCCTGTTCCAGTGCTCCATCACCCTTACTGTGAAGAAGTTCTTACACACGTTTGTGTGGAACTTCCTATGCTTCAACATGCTTAACTCAAGCGTAAAAAGTAGTCAAAGAGGTCACTATAAATACGGCATCTATAAATATTTTAAAAACCGAAGTATTTCAGTCAAGTTCATTTGCATAGAGTGGGAAGAGATTCTCATGAACCGTTTTATTTTCTATACATTCTACATTTGTCAGACTCATTTCTTAAACATTCTGAAGATGAACTGAGCATGCTTGATGAAACTGCACAACTAGTTCAAAGTAGTGCTAGTGTGAAAGCTCCCTGTTCAGCCAGGCCAATCTTCCCTGCCAGCTTGTCTCACGGCACAGGGTAACGGCCTGCTCTTGCACCTTTAAGATTTCCCTTCTTGGTCAGTATTTTATTTCTGGCAAACATCTGGGAAGTTGAAGTTCCCCGTGAAAGCAAGGGCTAGCAATATTGTGACTTCTCCCAGCAGCTTGTAGAATACTTTATCTGCCTCTTCATCTTGGTTGGGCAGCCTATAACAGACTCCCACAAGGATGTCAGCCTTGTTGACCTTCCCCCGTATCCTTACCCATCAGGATTCGACTTTATCAATACTAGCATTGAGCAGCACAAAATCAAAACACTCCCTAACATACATAGCCACCCCACTGCCTCTCCTTCCTTGCCTGTCCCTTCTGGAGAGCTTATAGCCATCAGATGTTGCAGCACTCCAGTTGTGAGTGTGATTCCACCAGGTTTTTTGATGGTGACTTGTCATAGTTTTTCTGCTGCTAGTTTCTAGCTCCTCCTGTTTGTTGCTCATTCTGCATGCATCAGTGTAGATGCATTTCAGCTGGGCTATTGATCTCACCACAGAAAAGGAATGCATGACATTTTGTCTGAATAAGGTCTTTCAATTCAGTGCATATCCTTAATATAGCAAAGACTTATTTCCTGAATATGCTTTAAAACTATATACTCTTATCCCAATTATAAATTACTTTAATGTAGTAATAGGATCACTGTTAACATGCAAGTGAGTTTAAATTACAGGCAGAATATCTACTCACGTTCAGTTGTAGAGTTGTCTCCCATAAAGTACTGAATAATTTCAATTGCTTTTGCATTTCCTGAACACTGAGCATTTTGCATTCTGATTTTGTGTCTCATGCCCAGTACCACGGGCAATTTCTCGAAAGCACAGTTTTTGCGTGAATAAATTGCCAAAGACTTGGTTAACAACTCTTGTGTTTTTGCCTTTCAGAGCACAAACTTAAAATCTAATGCTGACACTTGTGTGTGCCATCAAAAGTGCTGAAATATCTTGACTCATAGTATATACTACTGCAACTATTGAAGTATTGCACAAGCACTGAGATGTGCTTTGCTAGTAGGTTTCATGGATGCATGCTTACAGCAGAAGTATGACAGGTTATGACAGTAATGATTTAGTTGGTGCATACTCATCTACCCTCCTACTGTGGGTCACTTTATTACCATATTCCTTTTAAATCTTCTTCTGGCTATGTCTTTAGTCCACTTGTCGTTGCCTACCTTTTTTCCATTCTGCAACTTTCTCATTTTGGACACAGTGTTTTCCCTTCTAGTCATGCTGTCTAGTGGAAGATTGAGTCAGAGTTGGTAGAGTGGAAATATGTATGTCTAAATATTTATACTTCCTTTCTTCACCACCAATTGACGGTTAACATTTCCAGATGTCCTGTCCTTCAGCTTTCAAACTGGCTTTCAGTTCTCTTCTTAGTTTGTCCTCATTTTTTCACCAGTTTCTTGTCCCACAATTTCCACAATGGATTAAACTCATTTCTGCATGCTTTTCTTTGTGATACTCATCCATCCTCCCCACTCATCTGATTCCCCTCAAAGCCATCCATGTGACCAGCAGGCCTGGTCTCATCCCTTCTAAAAATCATCTTCCAATAAAAGTATAGGTAGGAGATTCCTTTCTTCTTCAAGTCCATGATTCCTCTTTGATACCTTTGCAAGCCTCGACCATGTGAAAGATTTTATCTTTTTTTCCCAGTGTTTTTTATGATACTGTGAGAGAGGGGTAGAGAACTTTTATACCTGTCAGGTCCACCACTTTCAACCTTTTCACGGAGGGAGAAGGATGATTCAGCACATAGTCTCTCAGCCCTGTCAGACAGCTCTCCAAGCACACTGAGCATCTTCTATGGCTCAGATCTTCCTGGTAGTCCACAGTAGTTCCCAGGAGTTTTCCTATATCAAAGTCAGCAAGTGGCCACGTCTCTACCAAGTCGTGAATCACTTCCCTTTGCTCCAGTAAATAGCTGGCTTTAAAAAGAAGAGGAAAAAGATTATGGGCAACACTGCCAAGATTCTTCCTCGCAAACTCTGCATCTGACACGAACGCTTCAGCACTAAGGAACTGGAGAGACTTCATTGTTTCTTTGAAGTTCTTGCTGTTATGGAGGGTGACTTCTGGGTTTAATTAAAGATCCTAGTTGCTTATCACTTTCTATTTTTAACTACAGCTGCTGTTTGCTACTGAGGGAAGCCTTGTTGGGAATGTAGAATGAAGAATCACATGCTGATCCTCTGCTTTCTATTTTGGAGGTCTTACCCTGAGTCTGCAGCAGATAGCTTCTACAAGACCTTTATTCTGAGAGCATTAATTCATTTAAATGCTCATATTTATAACAAAACTAACAGCTAAGCATAAACAAGCCATAATATTAAGATCAGAACAAGATATATATACGAGAAAATTTCTGTATCTTTCCTATGCCATGCAAAATGCATTTGGGTTTCCAACTTACACAAAGTGATCTTTATTCCACTTCCTTTCATGAAATATGCTACACTAAGATGAATAAAAACAAAGTATTTCCTGGGGATTTACATGCTGATTTCAAGGGAGAAGATTTCTCAGCATTGTACTTCTCCTCAAACCTGTAGCTGTAAGGAAAAACTGAGATGCTACAGTCATTGAGCTACAAAATGACCCCCTTTTTTGCCTGTCCTACTCAGCAAGGAATAGTTAAATAGAGTGATTCCAGGCAAAAAGAAGAGAGATATTAGAAGAGCCGAGACTCTTCGTGACCAGAACACTTGCCTGTGGTGAGAGACTTAGGCTTAAGTACAAGACAAGTGAACAAGACAGAGCACAAATTTAACATTGTGACAACTGAAGATAATTTTTTCTGGGCGTGCCATTTAATTCCTCCATGTGGAAAAAAATGCACCCATTGACATTCACTGATGTTTTCNACTACTTCCAGTTTGCGCAACAAAGAGGGATCAGTTAGCTTTATGATATAGAAGAATTTCTGCAAAGCCAGGTTGTCAGCTCTAAATGCCACACAGCAGATCTTCAGTGGACAATAACGCTTCTGCAGCAGGGCCTGTACTACCAGCTCATAGTTGCGTTCTGTAACAAACAAGTCTATTAGCACATCAATACTGATTTCAAAGGTACGTGGCTTGCATTGCATTTGTTGCAGGTGGACCAGCACTTCTAGACAAAGCTTCGAGAGTAGCTTTGTCCTGGCCCACCTCCCCATTGTCTTCTTACATTCACAAAGCTGAACTTCAACATCTTTTATACCTGTCAGGTCCACCACTTTCAACCTTTTCACGGAGGGAGAAGGATGATTCAGCACATAGTCTCTCAGCCCTGTCAGACAGCTCTCCAAGCACACTGAGCATCTTCTATGGCTCAGATCTTCCTGGTAGTCCACAGTAGTTCCCAGGAGTTTTCCTATATCAAAGTCAGCAAGTGGCCACGTCTCTACCAAGTCGTGAATCACTTCCCTTTGCTCCAGTAAATAGCTGGCTTTAAAAAGAAGAGGAAAAAGATTATGGGCAACACTGCCAAGATTCTTCCTCGCAAACTCTGCATCTGACACGAACGCTTCAGCACTAAGGAACTGGAGAGACTTCATTGTTTCTTTGAAGTTCTTGCTGTTATGGAGGGTGACTTCTGGGTTTAATTAAAGATCCTAGTTGCTTATCACTTTCTATTTTTAACTACAGCTGCTGTTTGCTACTGAGGGAAGCCTTGTTGGGAATGTAGAATGAAGAATCACATGCTGATCCTCTGCTTTCTATTTTGGAGGTCTTACCCTGAGTCTGCAGCAGATAGCTTCTACAAGACCTTTATTCTGAGAGCATTAATTCATTTAAATGCTCATATTTATAACAAAACTAACAGCTAAGCATAAACAAGCCATAATATTAAGATCAGAACAAGATATATATACGAGAAAATTTCTGTATCTTTCCTATGCCATGCAAAATGCATTTGGGTTTCCAACTTACACAAAGTGATCTTTATTCCACTTCCTTTCATGAAATATGCTACACTAAGATGAATAAAAACAAAGTATTTCCTGGGGATTTACATGCTGATTTCAAGGGAGAAGATTTCTCAGCATTGTACTTCTCCTCAAACCTGTAGCTGTAAGGAAAAACTGAGATGCTACAGTCATTGAGCTACAAAATGACCCCCTTTTTTGCCTGTCCTACTCAGCAAGGAATAGTTAAATAGAGTGATTCCAGGCAAAAAGAAGAGAGATATTAGAAGAGCCGAGACTCTTCGTGACCAGAACACTTGCCTGTGGTGAGAGACTTAGGCTTAAGTACAAGACAAGTGAACAAGACAGAGCACAAATTTAACATTGTGACAACTGAAGATAATTTTTTCTGGGCGTGCCATTTAATTCCTCCATGTGGAAAAAAATGCACCCATTGACATTCACTGATGTTTTCTGAACATTTATGCAGACCAAACAGTGGATATGAGCACAGTGAGGTGAGTGGTGCTTTTCAGCAGTGGTGACAGTGATAATGGCTCGCCTCCTCTGATGCAGATTTTTATGAGTGGTGCATGCAGGCTCCTCCTCACTTATCTGATTCCCCTCAAAACCATCCATGTGACCAGCAGACCTGGTCTCATCCCTTCTAAAAATCATCTTCCAATATAAGTAGTGGAAGGAGGTTCCTTTCTTCTTCAAGTCCACGATTCCTTTGATTTCTTTGCTAGCCAGCCTCAACCATGTGAAAGATTTTGCTTTTTCTTTTCACAATGTTTTTTATGATACTGTGAGAGAGGGGTAGAGGAGGCAGAAACATTCAAGTTATGTGAAATGAAGCACTAAGGGACTAGAAAATGCCACAGTTCTTTGCCTCAGCAACCTTAGTCTGAACCCATTGCAAGATATGACGTGGTACAGGCTTCAGTTACAAGAATGTACTCATTTACTACTTCATAAGTATATATTAAAAATAGCATTTATAGACTTTTGTTTTCTTAAAAGGTATCTTGAATAAAGTAGGGAAAAGCAGAAAAGTGGAGTAGTGAACCAGTTGTTATGCTTATAAAAGTGTGGAGGAGCTGGGTAAGTATAGATCGGTCAGCCTCACCTCCATCCCTGGAAAGATGACGAAACAACTTATCCTTGGCACTGTCTCTAGGCATATCAAGGACAAGAGGGCCATTAGAGACGGTCAGCATGGCTTCACCAGGGGAAAGTCATGCTTGGCCAACCTGATAGCATTTTAATCAGACATAAGCAAGTGGATAGATAATGGTAAAGCAGTGGATGTGGTCTATCTTGATTTTAGTAAAGCATCTGACACCATCTCCCACAGCATCCTTGCAGCTAAAATGAGGAAGTGTGGTCTGGATGGTTGGGTAGTGAGGTGGGCTGTGAACTGCCTGGAGGAAAAAAGCCAGAGAGTTGTAGTCAATGGGACAGAGTCTAGTTGGAGGCCTACATCTAGTTGAGTCCCTCAAGTGTCAGTAGTGGGATCAGTACTATTCAATATATTCATCAGCAACGTGGATGAGGGAATAGAGTGCACAGTCAGCAAGTTTGCTGATGTCACAAAACTGGAAGGAGTGGCTGATAAATCAGAAGACTGTGCTGCCATCCAGCAAGACCTAGACAGGCAATAGCTTTTCAGGAACTAATGTCACAAAGAAGTAAGGTTTATATATGAACAGTTGGTTAAAAGAGAGACAAAAGAATGAGGAATATATGGTCAGTCTCTGTACTAGAGAAAGGTCACCAACGCACTGTCCATCCTATCCAGGGAGTGTAGCTGGGCTTGCAGATTATATGAGTTTTGATGTTGTCGTTGCTGTTACTGTTCTAATATTGACAAGGGTAGTTTGCAAAGAATTACAAAGGGAACTTCTAAGTGTGAATGAACGGAAAATAAAATGATGGATGAAATTCATTCCTATTATTTGTTACCAATTTATTGACAGAGGGAAGAGAAAACCTAAGCACACAAAAAGTTACCTCTCAAGTGTAAATTATTAGGCTTATGAGTATTCTGTGAAAACTTCATCTCAACCGCAGTCTAGAAAATAAAGCTGTTGTTATCAGGTGGCATACAGGGAACATCGCTACGTCGCTAGAGAACTCCTGAGATTATTTGCCTCTGTGCAATTATGCGCACCACCAAAGACCAAAAATGATGTACTGGAACAGAAGGAGGCTAAAAGAAGAAGGCTAAAAACGCGACTGGCGGTATTAGAATGGTTGCAGTAGAAGAAATGACCAAGAAAGTTTGTACTTTCTTGCTGCACAGAAAGCAAACAATTGAAAGAGGCATGTGAAAGAGGTTTCTGAAAGCACACAGAGCATAAAGAAAAGAGAAGTGATAGTGAACAGGCGATCCCTTGTTTAATACTAGAAATTGGAGGCATCAAAGAACATCAGCAGGGCTGAAGTTTGAAACAAAAAAGAGTGGACTTCTTTATGAAAGGCCTAACTGAGTAGTGGACCTCCCTGTGGCTGGATATTGTGAACGTCAGACATTTATTTACCTGTGCTCTGGGCCAAAGAAAAAACTTTTATTCTCTCTAGCACAGTTCTTGAGTCCCTGGGGCCTTGGTGCATACTGCTTCTCTAATGCTACTCTCGCAGAAGAATATTCTCAGGATTCTTTAGTCTTATGAATATAGAGGCTAAAAGTGTGCAGCTAAAAAGTTTGTGTTGCAGAGTCAGGAGGAAAAAATAAGCTGCTTAACAGAGAGATGACCAGAAGTATAAGAACACCCAGCCAAGCTCACTTAGTGAGAGCTAAGTAAGAGCAAGTAAGAACTGCAACAGCAGAATTGTAGTTCTTCCATTTCAAATGTTAAGGAATGCAAACAACTTGGCAGAGCTGAGAAAAATAAACAGAACTTCTGCCTGGAAAACAGAGATTTTTAACCAGCAGGAAAACTCTAGCATAGATGAAGACAGCTGGAAACGGTACAGAGGTTAAACACTCATGCCCTCATTCAAATGAGTCTTGCTGGGTTTAAAATAAGAGACAAGCAGCTAAGTGAAATCAGAGTGGATATGTACAAGTTTTACTGCCCACGTTGAGAGCAAGGCAGCAGACATCGAGGACCTGTTAATACTGTGTAGTTCTTAAGGCTACAAATGACCACCAGAAACTCACAAAATCTCAAGATCTAGCAAGAGTGAGTTAACAGACCGTTTATATTTAGAGATTTAAAACTAATGGAATGCAGGGGCAAATGCTTTGCTTTGCCTTCTTTTATCCAGAGGTGTTAAAAATACACAGCATTGGTCAGAAATCCACACTAAAGTATCCACACGAAATTAATGGCTCTTTCAGCAGCATTTCGTGTAAATCATCTGCATGAACAGCATCAAATCTGTGGGAGCAGGAGAGATGTTACTTCCTTTTTCAACGTGTTTTCTAAAAGCAGAGAAAATACTGTGCTACTATTTCTCAGGGAGCATGGTAATAACTTCAGGCAATACCACAGAGTGACAGCACTGGGGTGATGAACAGCAGCAAGGAGTATCCATCCATACATACAGTGCATACAGTAGGAACTTTTAGGCTGTGGTCTGATGGAAAGTCTACGTGGAGTCAAATTTCAGAGCTGGAGCACTGAATTGCAGTGAGTCACACAGAGAGCCTGAGAGCTGCCTTTGTTCCGCTTGTGTCTGAACGTTGGAGGAGAAACAGCAGGCTCCAGTTTTCATTAACTGATTTTCAGCAGTATAAAATTCATGTTCACTGAACATTTTCCCCACTTTGAGGTCTTTCAACTGACTTTCAAAAAATGCTGTCATGGTAAGAATTCTCACTTCTATGTTATTTTTTTAACCCTCATGCTTCTGTATTATGCTCTTTTGTCTCATTCTTTTCCTACCCTCCTCCTTTTTTTTTCTTTTCTTTTTTTTTTCCCGCACACCTGCTTCAGTCGTGCCTGGTGGACCTGGAACGTGCTACTACTGTTCTTAGGCTTGTCAATCCATGCTTGTTCAGCAGCCCAGGTCATAGAAGGTAAGACTTCTCCAAATCACATCTATAAATTGAGAGTAAGAGTTAATTTTAAGATAAGATTTCTCAGTATAGAAAGAGATTCTAATTTAAGTTTCTTCATTTTCTCTGCTGCTTATTGCTCTTAATTTCATATAGGAAAGCTGTTGCAAGTTAAAAGCTTAAATTGCTATTCTTTCTGGAAAAGAGAAAGTAAATGCATTGGTCCCCATGTGTTTGATAGCCTATTATGCCTGCTCTCTCAAGATTGCTTCAGAGTGTATTAGAAAACAGAAAAACTTTAAAGAAGTAGAGAACACTGGATGTTTTTGTGTGTGTCAGATTGGGAAAAGGTAGCAGTAAGCAACTCGTGTAAAGATGTGTGTCACTCTGGCTATGTAAGAAATGTGCCAGGCACAGTGCGAGTTCAGATGTGATTGATACTTGTTAAGTCGTACTGAGATTTCTCTCAGTAAGTGTCTGAGCAAACTGATTTTCAGATCTCTTGAGTTACATATTTATTTTTACCAGCCTTTTTGGCTTTTTAGTGAAAAGTCTTTCTATAATTGTGGATCACATATTCCTATAACTGAGCCAAATCACTTCTTCCCTGGAAGACAGAGCCTCAAATTTCAGTTTAAGAAAGAGAACACTGTTTTAAAAGTCTATATGCAATTTTGAAAAAGTTGAAAAAACTTTGCATATTACTTTTGCAGTATGGACAATTATTCTTATATCAAATATGCTATTTTTTTTTTCCTTGATTCAGAGTTAAACAGGCTGTGAATTTGTTACGTAAATGACTGCCAGGTAGCTATCTGATAAGAGCATTAGAAATAATCTAAGGGAAACAGATACTATGATGAAGAACTCAGCATTACTCACAACAGCTTTTTTTCCTTTTATCAGACGCAGTGCACCTAAGAGTCAAAAATCTAGGTAGCTGTCTCAGTAAATAAATGCTGTAAGTGCAAATGAGGAACATGTTCTGCTATATTACAGATAATTAATTAAGAGGACACACTATATTCAGCTATTAGAAAGAGAAAAATGTTAATGGATGTCTGAATGTAGATACAAATTATGGAGATACATGTGTATCTCCAAGATACCTCCATCTCTTACATAGGAAGTTTTTCTTGAGCTGATGAATGGCAGTGTGGTGAATGGGATCTGAACTGGAGAGAACTGTTGCTTACTTCTTTTCCTGGTGCTTAGTTTGAACGTTTTTTTCTGCTGAAATTAGGCACTGAGAGCTGAAATAGGAATAAGATCTTCCTTGATTTGTGATGCTGCAAATATACAAAAGGTGTAGGTTCTCCCTATCACTTCTGAATAGTCAAGAGGTATATGCTTCAGGTCTTTTAGTGTAACCATTGCAGAAATAACTTTTACTTCCTTTCCTGCAGTTCCTTTTAGTGATAGTGTGTATGGCAATAAATTTTCTAAAAATAATGCATTGAAACAAAGGGAGATTAATTGACCTGCTGTTAAACCTGCTGTTTCTGCTGTTAAACTTACACAATATCCATTTTTTTGTGTCTGCCTCCTTTAGTACTACTGCTTTCCAGGATTCTCCAGCCCACTGAATGTTGTGCTATCTTTCTATTGGCTGACCTCTCCTCCCTATCCTCATAATGCGTCTATGGCTGAATGGATATGTTTGGCATTTTTTAAGGAAGCTAGGTATCTGTTATGTAATACTGAGATCATGCTATATGTTGTTCCAGAATGTAAAAATGTAAAAAATAAAATATCTCATTCATAATTTTAAAATTCTGTTGTTTGTTCCACGAATGTATGCTATTTGGTCATTATTTCATGAAAACTCTTAAAAAATGCTTGGATTTTGCTTCAGAGTGAAAATAAATAGGAATTATGAAATCTCATCAGTTCCTATGAGTTAGCATTCTGATTTTTGACCAACTTCGCTGGAAGATTATAGTCTGTTTCACTGCAGCTAGCATAGTTCAAGTGCAAATATACACATACATGCACATCTCCCTCCATTCCTTCCTTTTCACCCAAGAATAGTGCCATTTGATCTACAGAGATCTTCTGCAGTTTTTTCTCATGTGTTCATGAAATCTGTGCAGATGTAAATACTCTGTTCTGCTTGGGTTTGTGTGTGAAGCTTAAAGACATGTTGGTGTCTTACTGAATTGCCTCATCATTTCTCCTTTGTTCAAATGACAGTTAAGCATCTGTACATAAAAAAAAAAAAGTAGTCTGGCTTTATCTGGTCTCGCTTTGTGGTGCAAGTACTTTACCTTTAATTACACATCTTATAATGTGACTTGGTTTACCTTGATTATGTATGGCTGCTTTCTGTACATTGCTTTGAATTTTCAACCACAAATTAATTTAGTGAATAGAAGATTCTTGGAAGGCAGTCCCAAACATGCCAGATTACGAACAGTATTAAATATATAAAATCTGAATCCTAACATTGCTGAAATTTGAATAAGAGGACCTTCCTTATGATTTGCCCTAGCCTCTTGCAGAAGCCATATTTAATTCTTCCAGGATATCTATGCAGTCATCAATGTTCTTCAGTTCCTGTCATTCAAGTTAGCATGAGCCTTTTTTCAAATAAGTCAAATTGTTTAAGTGCACGTGGTACCACAGTTTTGTCATGTTTATGTTCTTTAAAAGAAGCTTTAAAATTTCTCACTGACATCTGGATTTTATTATTAGCTAAGCTAAACAGCAGTTTCTTGCCCTAAATAATATGCTCTGCTCAAGTCAGCTGTCATTAGGTGGCTGACTTGATGAGCTGAATGGAGAAATGCTGAATTATTTACTTTCTTTGGCTGTTGATCAACTAGTGTAATGCATACAAGCAGTTAGCTTGCATTTTTAATCCAGGATGAACTGACACAATGAGTATAAATTACTATATGTATACATTTAAAGATTCGTTTCTCTCAAGTAATTATTGTATGTGCTTTGGATTGTGTTACATGTGTAAAATCACACTGATGTATGTGCATTGATAAGGATGGCCCAATGTATTCCTTTCTAAGATGGGATAATTACTGTAATTCTGTTCCATATGGAGCACAGTGTTTTGTTAAAGTAATTTAGATGTCACTGCATACTCTTGTTTCACTTTGAGCATTTGAGCAGCATCAAGCTGCACTTGAATTTAAACTGAACAAGGCACTGTATATTTTTCAGACACGTCTTCAGGCTGTTACCGGCTGTTGTGCATGCAGTTAACACAGAGTTGAACCTGATTTCCTAGCCATTAAAAATATCTTTCCATGCAGAACATAACTAATTTACTATAGAAAATGATTTGGTTAAGTTGGCACCATCTGTATGAGCAGTAGAACAAACTTGATTTAATAAATTTGTTCCATTTTCTCACTTTTCTAAATGTTCTCAGTGCAGTACTTTCTACATGATAATTCTCTAGGACAATAAACTCCTTGTTTGCTAAGCTATTCTACCAGTTAGCAGATGTTCTTTCTTGAAGCCTCCTAATAGAAAACCACCTGGTGTGGATATAGTGCTATAATAGCTATCTTCATTTCCTCTCTGAAGGAACAGAGGAACACAGGAAGCCTTCAGCTAGCAGCTGTTTCCATGATCTAAACAGAAATTAAAATTTCAGTTCTATGTTCATTGGCATTTGAAGGATGTACTCTGCTGAAAAGTCCATCATGAAGTAGTTTTTTTCTGTATTGCTCTGACTCAGCTGTAGATGATGCAACACAATTTCTGGAAGTCCTAGTGGTTACCTGAATGTATAAATGCATATACATCTGTTTATTCACAGTCATGCCCATTCGTAGATTTCTCATAGCTTTATCCTGTAGCTCTGTTACTCAATCTGTGTCCTATGGAGCAGCTGCCGTGTAAAAACTGCTAGCTCCAGGTACTGTTTGTAGTACTTTCTAAGAAGTATCAATTGAACTATAGTATTTTAACTCTGATATATTTTTTACACACTAAACACAATGCCTGATCTCAGTGATCTTGTGTTATATATTGAACTACCGTTCCTCACTGCAGAAGTGAATGCATGACTGGAGAGAATGAGGTACTGTTTCAGGTGACTGGGAATAGCAGAATACAGTGGTTTACTTTGTGTGCTGGCATAAGAACAGCCTTGGTTCATGCAGTTGAATGCAGACACAAATACATATTTCAGCTGCCAATTGCCATTTCAATAAATGAACAGGGAAAGATTTTAGCCCCTTTTTATTGTCTCTCATAGTCCAAATTTTTCTTGGATGCAAACTACTGGACTCCTACTGCACAGCTGTTAATCTAGGCTAAAAGTTGCTTCAGTGTATCCCTAAGACACAGCTGTTTTGAATCCTTGGCCCTGCTCAGCGTTTCTGAGGTGGGTGGGAGAAACCCTTCTGCATTATAGATGCAAGTTCTAGCAGTAAAATCCTAGGTTTTTATTGCATCAAATGCAAGCTTCAGTGTGCAGAAAACAGGTAATACCTTCCTAACGCTGCTCCCCTCTCTGTTAGGTGAATCCTTTAAAAAAACAAAAAACAAACAAAAAAAAAACTTTCATGTCTGGGATGTTCAAAGAGCTTCAAAGAACTTACTTCTGATTGTGACATGTTTTCCAAATCAAGTATTTTCCTTGAAGTTTTCAGTTCTTCTGGCTGTGATTTCTTCCCCTTTCCTGTTTTTTTGTGTGTGTGAAATGTGGATTGTTTTTTTCCAAGTGGCATCTCACCTTCATCCAAATTCATGCAGTGGCTTTGCCAATTCATGCAATATGCCTTGACTAGAAAGACACTGTACTGTTTGGTGAAATCTGACTGTTTTATTTTAAATTTCATTAATATTATCTATTTAAGAGAAGTTGTCTAATTATCACAACTATTTCTAGGTCACCAAAAAATTTTGTCTCATTTGACCAATACACAGAATTGCCACTGGTTTAAAAACAAACAGAAGTTAGCAATTTGGTCTGTGGTGCATTCTGTCTACTCAAATGAATTGATTCTTTTTATGGCTTTGTATTTCTCATTGGTGAGATTAGATATATGCCATTATACAGTAGACATACCTACCAGTGTACACATTGTGCCATCCCATATTTGTGCTGCATCCGTACAGAGCATGTTCCACCTTATATGAAGTTGTTTTATGCAAAGTATAGAATCTGTTTTGCTCTGCTTGTATCGGCTTATTCTGTGCTACTATGGACCGAGTATGTACTATGAGTAGGTGAGAGATGCTTACCTCAGCACACCAAGAATTTTATACTGCACACTAGGAAAGGGAATCTCCAAAGGATTTCCTGTGTAAGACTCTGTGATTATACATAATTTCTCCATTATAAAGGGAGATACCATGTCATACTCCTTTGCACCTGCGCATCTTCCCAGTCAAGGGAAACATTATTTTTTAAATATTTCCTCTTTTTATTTTTATTCAAGCTTATTCTAAGTAGATTTTTGGATGGTAGAGTACAAAAATCACCTGGAAATGCTTTTTTTTTTTTTTAACTGTGTTTTGATACTCTCAAAGAACAATCTACCAGCACTAGGTTATGTGTCTAGATAGTCTGACCAGGATCATTTGTTTGAGACACAGAAAAGAGGGTCCATTGGCTATCAAGTCTTCATCTCTTGGATACCAGTGAACAGGGTTTAGGTATGTCTTCTGCTCCATTTATGAATCAACATTTATTGTGGCATGATATTCTTACATGGAGCCCGCTTTGCTTTTAACTTTATAAGTCAGACGCAAGTTCTAAGCACATACTTTATTTCTTGCTTGAGGTATCTTTATGGCAACTCTGTCTTAGTCTTGAAATAACAGGGATGGAAATGACAAATACAATGTGTTGTGTTTTCACTGAAATTTTCCTGATTTTGTAGCACAGTTGTATTGTTAATGACTCATTGGTGCTGTAGCCTTACTAAAAGTGAAGACTTACTTATTCCTGGAGAAAGCAATGCATTCTCCATTGCTTACTAAGTCTATTGCTGTCAGTCATGTCCTTGTTTAACAGTAAATGCCAATCTTGATGCAATAAGTAAGTTAATTGTACTGATACAATACATGTGCATTTCTGTTCAAAATATGTTTACTAAAAACATCCACACAATGAAAGTTAAAAAAATAAGATCTTGTTAGCTGTGGAGATTTAAGTAGACTTTAATTCTTGAGACAAATGTTTTACCTTTAATTTACATAAGTCTGAAATTAGATTTTAATATAGGAAAACTTTGAGAAAAGTAATGCATGTGATCTGTTCCATGTGTGCTGCTGAGAAACAGCACAGAATAATAGAATCATAGAATCCTTAGAGTTGGAAGGGACCTTTAAAGGTCATATAGTCCAACTACCCTGCAATGAACAGGGACATCCACAGCTGGATCAGGTTGCTCAGAGCCTGGTCCAGCCTGGCCTTGAATGTCTCCAGGAATCCACTACATCTCTGGGCAGCCTGTTTAGTGCCTCACCACTTTCACTGTAAAAGACTTTTTTCTTATATCCAACCTAAACCTATCCTCTTTACATTTGGAATCATTTCCCCTTCTCCTATCGCCATAGACCCTGCTGAAGAGTCTGTCCCCTTCTTTCTTGTAGCTTTCATTTAGATACTGAAAGGCTGCTATCAGATCTTCCCAGAGCCTTCTCTTCTCCAGGCTGAACAATCCCAGCTCTCCCAGCCTGTCCTCACAGGAGAGGCGTTCCATCCCTTGGATCCTTTTTGTGGCTCACTTCTGGATGCACTCCAAGTCTGTGCCTCACCTGTACTGAGGACTCCACATCTGGACACAGTGGAGAGGCCTCACCAGCACAGCAGAACTTTATGTTTGAGTAGGTGAAAGAAGTAGTATTTTCCATCCTGCTCTGAAGGCTCTAAAGTATTTTTGCTACCCCTTTTTTTTTTTTTTTCCTCCAATTCTGGAAGCACTTAAAGAATGCTGCAGTGAGTATTACAGGGCATACATGCTCGTGTGAGATCTCTATGGCCTGATGGTGTATTGGGTTTACACCACAAGATTTGGGTAGAGGGTTGTGCATGGAGAGAGAACTCTGAAAAGAGTCTGACTCCATCTTTTCTTCCACCCTTACTTCAGATATTTATATACATTGAAAAGATTCCCCCTTAATCTGCTCTTCTCTAGATTAAATAGTCCCAGCTCTCTAAGCCTCTTCTCACAGAAGAGATGCTTCAGTACTTTAAACATCTTCTCGGCACTTTGTTGCACTCTGTCCAGTAGCTCTCTGTACAGGGAAGCCCAGATCCGGACATAGTGCTGCAGATGCAGCCTCACCAGTGCTGAGTAGAGGGGAAGGATCATCTCCCTCAGCCTGCTGACATCACTTCTCCAAGTGCAGCCCAGGATATCGTTAGCCTTCTCTGCTAATGCAAGGGCACGCTACTGGCTCATGTTCCACTTGGTGTCTTTCAGGTCCTTTTCTGCCAAGCTGCTTTCCTGCTCACTGGTTCCCAAAGTATATTCATACGTGAGATTGTTCCTCCTCAGGTGAAGAACTCTGGTGAGGCCAGTACCCTGAGAACTAGTGAATGAAATAGTCTCCTTTCAAAAGAGTGAGCCTCAAATTGCAACTTATTTTGAAAGCGAAATCCAGCATAGGGATCACGGGGCCTTGAAGGACCACAGTATATCCCATAAGCATTTTACATATGCTTCAACACATATGCTTCAACAGAAGTCTGTGAAAGGCTTTCCAGTGACTGGAAAGGAATTAGCAAGAGTTGCACGTGGTTTTACTTTTCCTTAGTAGTTCTTGCATGAGCAATGAAGAGAAAGGAATTAAAATTAAACTTGTTCATGTTTTAGGTACATAAGTGATGTAACTGATATAAGGGACTGCTTTTTAAATAATATTGTATTTCAATCAGATTTTCCTTTGTTAAGTATTTATTTTGCAATGCATATCTGAAGTATGTATTGAATGAGCACAGAATTGTGACTGTTCTGGATTATAAACATGGTTTGCAAAATCTGTGCTTAAAAATGTGAGAATTATTAGAATGTGAATCTAAAACAAAGTTTCACTCCTTCTGGCGTCTCATAACCCTTAGCATGCTGCAGATAAATGAAGCATAACTGCACAAAAAAAAAGTTAAAACAACGTCATGGGAGATTTTTTTTAATAGGCCTGCACCTAGAAAAACATCTTTTGAAAACTGTGAATCCACACCACTGTAATTCAAACAGTAACTCCATTGATCAGCTTATGGAGTGAAAGAGATTCCTATGGAATGTAGGAAAAGAAAGGTTGCCACTAGAGCAACGTATATAAAGAAAACAGTCTAGTGGTGCGTGCTTCGAAAAAATCCTTTCGCTTTATAGATATGTTTTAGAAGTAATGCTGACTGAAGCATTTAGCATTTAGATAATATATTTAATGGATGATATTATGCTAAACTTCATTTTAAGAGTTGTAACATCTTTTGTCAGAAGTGAATTTGATTACAAAACTAAGCAATAAATTACTATTTAGTTTCACCTTTAAAATGAAGATTTAGAAGGGAATTTTTACTTTCCAAGAACACAACTGTCATAAATATGTATGATGAAAGGATAAAGAGATGAAATCAAAGTGGAGGAGAATAATGTTTATGCATTCCTAATCTGCTTCCTCTCTCAGCTTGGAATGCACTTGGAAATTAAGAGGAAAGATCTGACAAGTATACAAATGCAGTTTGAATTTACCTTTCCCTTGCTCTAGATTTCTAAAAGCTGAAATGATACATTCTATTTCTTTTCTGTAGTAGAGGATGTTTATTTCATTAGAGAAGTTGAATTCTGGAAATATTCTTATTACATGAATATATATATATGATGGTGTAGTATGTATTAGTTATAAATCTCCTGTGGACTTGATTAAATATCACTGTTTTCTACAGAAAATACATAGAAAGAAAAAACTGAACGTCTGCCAGTCAACTAGAATAATTTCTATGATTCTATGAGATAGGCATAGACCCCTTCACTGGGACACAATTAGATATCTACACCCTCTATTTTAAAAACCTATCTGTTTCTGTACTTATCAGAATTCCTTAGTTCACTTCAGGTCACTGTAGATATTCACTTACCAGACATGATGGTGTAGCCAGATACATTCACATCTATGCATTTCAATTTTAGGGACATCCAATCAGATCCAAGATAAATGTCTTGTCCTTCTGAGTCTAATGTCATGTAGTTGCATTCTGTTAGCCAAAATTACTTCGTGTTTATTTTCCTTTCTTTAAAATAACATTAAAAACCCTACATAGCACTCCACAGGCTGTATCAACTAGTTTGTTGGTGTCATTCCTGATCAAGCAATACAGCTGCCAAACAGACCACTGGGGATCTGACCAGGCTTACAGAGAAGTTAGTTTTTGTGGGCAAGTGACTTTCCTGGAGACAGAGTAAGGGAATTGATACTTCTTATTTCAGTGTTGTATATTTCAATGTTTTGGTTTTACTTTCTACTTTTAGCTACAATTATCATGTAAAATTAATGTTTCTATGAAACATACTTAGCACTTAAATGAGAATAACTGTTGAATACAAGTTTAGTTTTACCATCACTCATGTTTTTACTTTTACAAAGTCTCAGTTTCAGTATTGCGAGTAGATTCTAAATTGTATAAAATTATCACAACTGTAGAGAAAGCAGCAGAACTACCATAATTCACCACATCTGAATATTAGTTTCCTTAATCTGTTTTTCCAAAAACAACTCGGATCTTGATAATCAAGAAAGCGGTTTAAAGTCAATCCTTCCTCCTAGTTTTCAAAATTGTTTCAGCTTTAATCTACCACAATATTCTGCCATTACTTGGATATCCCTTATTTCTGGTACATTTTGGATATCTAGCAGATCACACAGTGCCACTAGAAATCCTGATGTCTGCATTTCAGGAGATGAACCCACATGTGGGTGTTTTATTGGTTATTTGCAGGATTATGTTTATGTTTGCAGTACTTTTATAGCTTGTTGGCAGACTAATAAGAGAGAGGAAACATCTAAATCCT
Organism: Pavo muticus; assembly: GCA_016647715.1. Taxonomy (NCBI): domain Eukaryota; kingdom Metazoa; phylum Chordata; class Aves; order Galliformes; family Phasianidae; genus Pavo; species Pavo muticus. Next base: position 676,755 of record JACDJE010000104.1, read on the forward strand.
GTTCACTTTTAGATTTTCTTGACAGTTGTGTAAATACAAGTAGGAAACAGGAGAAGGTGGAGAAGGAAAGTGATTCCAGCTGATGGTGGAAGAAAAAGGAACTGGAAGGATCTGGAGAACTCACTGCTCAGAACTTGGAGAGCATAGAACCTAGCTTGCATAATGCTATAAATGCAACTAGATTAAGACTTCTGTAGAAATTCTGACACATCAAAGTACATGCTTTAGTTCAGATATGATTAAAATTTTATGCATCATAGTTATGCTATTACTTCATGACACACATCTGTGCTTATCACCAGTAAAATTGTTAAGACTTCTGCTATTCAACATTCTAGAGGATATTAAATCATTTTTGGCTATATATGTGCAAAACATAACATATTCTTTGTCTAATAATACATATATGTATATGTGTATATATTACTTCCGGTCGTACAACTTAAAATTTAACAGACAATTCAGCTTTTCAAGACAACATCTACTGGTTATTCCATGTTGTGGACAAGCCACGGAGAACTGCTGGAAGTATGCTGCAGAGAAAAAATAATTATTTCAGTAATTCAACATGATAGTAGAGCTGTTAACATGAATATTAGCAAGTTGGAAAATGTATTATCTACAGTTTCACCTTAAATTGATGATCCTAATATTAATTATTATCTACCTGGTAATCTGCTGTAAATCATTTAGTCACCAGACACTGATCAAAGATGTCACATATAGATAACTCTAGCTTTGGTAAACAGACTTACATCAATCTGAAAGTAATCCCTTCTATTTATTTCCATGGAAACTACAAATAGCACATACAAAGAGCACAAACACAGTATTTGATAGAGCAAATTCTCAGCTACAAAACATATAGTCATCACTATTAGCCACTTTGGATGGATGAGCTGATGGAGATGAGACGCTTCTCATTTTGTGGTGTGACAGCTGAGCATGGCCATCTAGAATATGGCTTGTCTTTCATGTCACCATTGCCACTGCTGAAATGCACCACATGTTGCCTGTGCTAACATCCACTGTTTGGTCTCCATAAATGTCAGCAAGTATTGATAAATGTCAGTGGATACAGTTTTTTCCGCATGAAGGAATTAGGTGACATACCTCTGCTTCGTCCACACTTCCATGTCAGACACCATTTAGTCAGACTGCTCCTCTGCTGCCGTCTGTCACTTGGCAACAAAATCATAGAATCACAGAATTGCTCAGGTTGGAAAAGACCTTCAAGATCATCAAGTCCAACCACAACCTAACCATATTACCCTAACTCTAACAACCCTTCACTAAATCATGCCCCTGAGCACCACATCCAAACAGTTTTTAAACACATTCAGGGATGGTGACTCAATCACCTCCCTGGGGAGCCTATTCCAGTGCTTAGCAACCCTTTCTGTAAAGAAGTTTGTCCTGATACCCAACCTAAACCTCCCCTGGCGCAACTTGAGGCCATTTCCCCTCATCCTCTCACCTGTCATCAGTGACAAGAGACCAACCCCGTTCTCGTTGCAATCATCCTTTGGGTATTCGAAGAGAGCAATAAGGTCTCCCCTCAGCCTCCTCTTCCCCATACTAAACAGCCCCAGTTCCTTCAGTCTTTCCTCATAGGGCATATTCTCCAAGCCCTTCAGAAGTTTTGTTGCCTTTCTTTGGACTTGCTCCAGCACCTCAGTGTCCTTTCTGTACTGAGGTGCCCAAAACTGAACACGGTACTAAAGGTGGGGCCTCACCAGTGCCGAGTAGAGGGGCAGGATTACTTCCCTAGTCCTGCTCACCACACCATTCCTGATACAAGCCAGGATGCTATTGGCCTTCTTGGCCACCTGGGCACACTGCTGGCTCATATTCAGCCGACTGTCCATCAGTACACCAAGGTCCCTTTCCATCAAGCAGCTTTCCAGCCATTCTTCCCCAAGCCTGAAGGGTTGCCTGGGGTTGTTGTGACCAAAATGCAGGACCCGACACTTGGCCCTATTGAAACTCATACAGTTTACCTTGCCCCATTGATCCAGTCTGTCCAGGTCCCTCTGTAGCGCCTTTCTACCATCCAGCAGATCAACACTCCCTCCCAACTTGGTGTTGTCCGCCAACTTACTGGGGGTGCATCCAAGATCATTGATAAAGACGTTGAATAGGAGTGGCTCCAGTGCTGAACCCTGGGGGACACCACTTGTGACTGGTCGCCAACTGGATTTAACTCCACTGACCGCAGCTCTTTAGGCCTGGACATCCAGCCAGTGTTTCACCCAGCAGAGTGTATGCCCATCCAAACCGTGGGCAGCCAGCTTCTCCACAAGGATGTTGTGGGGGACAGTGTCAAAGGCTTTATTGAAGTCCAGGTAGACCAACCACATTGACAGCCTTACCTTCATCCAATAAGAGGGTCACCTTGTCATAGAACGAATTCAGGTTTGTCAAACAGGATCTACCATTCATGAACCCATGCTGACTGGGCCTGATTGACCTGCTTGACCTTTAATTGATGGAATTTAATGGAATATTGGTGAGAAGGTACAAACTCTATTGCTGTATCAACAGGGGAGAGAAATATAGAATCATGAAAGAATTATAGAATATCCTAAGTTAGAAGGGACCCATAAGGATCATCAAGGCCAACTTCTGGCTCCACACAGGTTCCAGATGTTTCTTGAACTCCAGCAGCTTCAGGCCATTACCTTTGCTGGGAAGCCTATTCCCGTGCCTGACCACTCCCTCAGTGAAGAACCTTTTCCTGATATCTAGCCTGAACCTCCCTTGTCGCAGCTCCGTGCCATTCTCTTGGGTTCTGTGGCTGTCACCACAGAGAGTAGATCCCTCGTGAGGAAGCTGCAGGCCACCATGTTGTCTTCCCTCAGTCTCCTTTTCTTTAGGCTGAACAGAGCAAGGGATTTCAGCCACTCCTTGTACTTCTTAGCTTTCTCCAGAGTTGCCTTTCATTTTTGGGAAGAAATTCTGGCAAAATTAACTCATCTTTCTCTATTTATTTCATCTCTTTTTATGGTGTCTACCAAAAATGTACGTCTGCAAATCTGATGTCCTAGAACTACGACCAGTCCTGCTGATCAGGAATTTATACTGAGAAAACAATTTACTTGTCATTATTAAACAAAAATATGTGTGATAAAAAGAGAGTTAGCTAAGCTATGTGTTTTAGTGACTTATTTATCAGTGCTGATACTCTGAGTAGGCAGTCTGATATTGCATGTGTACAACAATTAAAATATGCTGCAAGCAGGAACACAAATCAGTTGTAATTGTTTAATTTGAAGAAGTGGAAATCCAAAAGGTAGTGGAAATCCAAAATAGAGGAATTGCATTTTTATTCTGATTGTGAGGCAGTACTGCTTTATAACATTGTATCTGTTCTGTTCTGTTCCACATCCTTTTTTTATTTGCTACCAAATAGAAATAGAAATGTCAATGTCTCCATGTGCTCTGCAGAGTACTTAAATCATGCATCAAACTACTACTTCCCTGAATTTGACTCCCTGAGAGCCCCAAATTGTAATTGAACTTGTGCCAATAAATACACTTTTTCACTCCAATTCATCAAAATTAAGGAAGAGTTTTGAAGTATGGTCCAGGATACATTTCCCTCTTTCTTATTTGGTGAATGGTATTTGTTCAGTGCAGCTTAATACTATTGACATACTAAGTTTCATACATGAAATACTATACGTGGGAATTGTGCCTTCATTGGTCACTTTGCTGATGAAGAGAATAATTTATTATAAAACTGCATTTTTAAAATTTCTCATTTTCTTTTCTGCTTCCTTGGCATGCTTGGTAAGTGACCTGATATCTTCATTTTTCTTTTTTCCATTCTTTCAATTTTTTGTTTCTCTTACTTGGTAATTCTGTTTGAGGAGAGTGACACTGCATCAATTGGTGATGCTACTGTCAAAGTGGGTAAAGTTTGATTTATATGAGTATGTTGTCATGATTTTATGATTTTTGTTATCTGTATTCCACATTATAACATCATGTAGTGCATTGGGAGTTAAGGAGCTAATGCTCCAGTTCTGTGGATTGTCAATAGTTTCTGGGTACCTTTCTCAGAAGAGAAGGAGATCCCAAAAGACTTCACTGTTCTGTTTCTGTTTTCCATTCAGAGGGAAAGATAAAACCGCTTGGGAGTCACAAGACTGCCCTTCTTTTTATTTTTGCTCATCTCTGGTGGAATAAGGCCTTTGGTATTGGACACCATCTCTCTCATTTTATTTGATTTATTAGCTTCAATTCCAATTATATTGTGTTATCTCGCATTCCGCTATCATATTTAGTAAAGTAGTTTTCTCCAATTAGCTTGTTGCCACTGTTTTGTTTTTAGGCCCATCTCAGGGCATAGATCTGTGGGTTCCCCCGCCCCATTTAGTCACAGAACCAGGTCAAACCAGACCAGAAACAGAACACAGTGATGACGTGTTCATTAAAAAATTATATGAACTTCACATTATCAAGACCTATCAAGAAACAGAGCTGGCAGCACTTTAAGGACACCTTTCTGAGAGTGCGAGAGTTCTCCATCCCCCAGCATAAGATACCAAGCAGAGGAGGCAAGAAACAAGCTTGGCTGAGCAAGGACCTGCTAGTCAAACTGAGGGGAAAGAAGGGAAAGTAAAGTAGATGTAGTGGAAGAGGGGGTAGGTGGCCTGGGAAGAATATAGGGATGTTGCACAGTCACACGGATTGGATCAGGAAAGCCAAGGTGCAGATGAAATAAACTTGGCAAAGGACCTGAAAAATAACAAGAAGGGATTCTTTAGCTACATTGTTCATAAGAGATAGGAAAATCAGAATGTACCCTCTCTGATAAATGAGAAAATTGGCTTCCTCAGACATGAAGAAGGCTGGGGTACCTAACAAGTTCTTTGCCTTGGTCATCACTGCCAGTCAGGCTTCCTGACACACCTCTTGTGTCCTTGAATTTCTAGGTGGGGGTTGAGGGAGCAAAATCTCTCCCAGTGTAAGAGCAGAGCAAGTCCAAGACCACCTAATGAGGCTGAATGTGTACTAGCCTACGGTCCTGGACAACATGCATCCCAATATCCTGAAGAAATGGGCTGATGTGATTGTCAGACCACTCTCCATCACATTTGAAAAGTTGTGGCTGTCAGGCGAAGGCCCTAGTGACTTGAAAAAGAGAATAATTACTCCATTTTTTAAGAAAGAGAGAAAAGGAAGACCTGAGGATCTGCAGTCCAGTAAGCCTCATGTCTGTGCCTGGGAAGATCATGAAACAGATACTTTTGGAAGAGATGAGGAGGTCATCCAAGATAGGCAGGATGGCTTCACCAATGGCAGATTGTGCATGATCACTTTGGTGGCCTTCTATGATAGAATGATGGCACCAGTAAACAAAGGAAGTGCAACTGATGTCATCTACCTGGACTTGTGTAAGGCATTTGATGTGTTTCCACACCACATCCTTATCTCTACACTGGAGAGATAAGGCTTTGAAGCCTGAACTGCTAGGTGGATAAGGAACCGGTTGAATGCTCATAGCCAGAGGGTTGTTTTTAATTGCTCTACTTTCAGGTGGAGGCCGATCACAAGTTTTGTCCCTGAGGGTTCCATTCTGGGACTGGTTTTCTTCAACATCTTTATCAGCACCATAGACAGTGGGATTGAGTGCATCTCAGCAAGTTTGTAGATGACATTAAACTGAGTGGTTCAACTGACATGATAGAAGGAGGGATGTCATTCAGAAGGACCTGGACAGGCTTGAAAAGTGGGCCCATGAGAACCTAATGAAGTTCAAAAAGCCCAAGTGCAAGGTGTTGTTTGGGTTGGGGTAATTCCAGATATGTGTGTAATACAAGAACTCATTGAAAGCAGCCCTGTGAAGAAGGATTTTGGGGTTCTGATGGACAGAAAGCTGAATATTAGCCAACAGTGTGTGCTTGCAGCCCATAAGGCCAACTATATCTTGGGCTGCATCAAAAAAAGGTGGCTAGCAGAGTGAGGGAGGTGACTGTCCCCCTCTATTCTGCCTTCATGAGGCCCCACATGGACTACTGTGTCCAGGCCTAGGGCCTCCAGCAGAGTAAGGATACAGAGCTGTTTGAGCAAGTCCAGAATAGGAAAATGAAGATGATCAAAGGGCAGAAGCATATCTCCTATGAGGATAGATTGAAGGAGTTGGTCTTGTTTAGTTTGGAGAAGAGAAGGCTCTAAAGACCTCATTATGGCTTTCTAGTAGTTGAAGGGGACAGCTGAAGTTACAAGCAGGAAGGGGACAGACTTTTTACGCAGTCTGATAGTGATAGGACAAGTAGGAACAGTTTAAAAGAGCAGAGATTTAGATTAGATGTTAGGAAGAAATTCTTTACTCAGAGGGTGACATGGAATTGAAACAAGTTGCCCAGAGAAGTTGTGGATGCCTCATCCCTGGAAGTTTTCAAAGCCAGGTTGGATAGGGCCAAGGCAATCTGATGTAGTGAGTGGCAACCCTGCCAACAGCACAGCGGGGGGTCGGAAGTCAATGATATTATTTAAGGTCCCTTCCAACCTTAGCCATTCTATGAATCTAACTTTTATAATTTCCCGAGAATGAATTGTTACTCACAATTCCTATTGGCTCGTATAACCCTCCTTTTGTCACTGATCTAAGGACAGAATCTTGTAGTGAGGAGCTAGAAAATCAGCATGAGCAACAGTAGGATCTTCTGAGTAACTGTTCTCTGTCCTGGCTTCCCTTTAAATCTGAGATGAGATCAAATATGAGATGAGAATTTTGCTCCAGGTCAGTGTGCCAGACTATGTCCAGTGTCTTTAAATACATGGCAGTTTTTCCCCATTTAGGCAGACAGCTCTGCTGGCACCTCCAACTGTTAAATCTGGAAAACTGTCAAACGCCTCTCCCAGTACTTAAAAAAGAACTGTCTTTGTAATCTTGAAAACACATATTTTGGTAATGAGAACATTAGTCACGACCCTGCGAGAATTTGTGCCTTTAACATTCAAGAGACAAAAAGAGATAGGCAAAGAGAAAATGAGAAAACCCATGAAAATACACAACAGACTTGGTTAATTGTATTTTGCCTGATTTCCAAGGTTATTTTGAAACGAAAAGGACAGGGTGATAATTCACATCTGTTTTGTTGTGAACATACTCGAATTTAAACACGTATTAGCTTAGATGTTGTGAAAGAGCAGACACAGGAGACATAAGCACTGATGATTCATAATAACGCTCTCCCTTCCAAAACTAAAGCTCTAATCTGATTTATGAAATGCTGTGTTGCTGCCTGGTGGTGAAATGCAAAAGCACCTGCTGCTTTGCAATCATTAAAGACTCCTTGTCCCTCAAGCTGGAAACGGTATCAACCATATCACAGTTTATGTAGTTTACATATTTGCACTACACACAATTTTCATTCCATAAAGCGTGACCAAGCTTGCCACAGATCCATTCTATTGGAAAGCTGTAATATTCAATACAGATTCTGTAATTCTTACATAGTTTGGCTTTGTCCAGTTATCTTTAGGAGCATAGATGTCTCTCTCAATAGCCTGCTCTTCTCTTTCTCATACACATACCAGCTATACCTGAGCAAGGCTGAATATAGTAGCAATTTTATATCATACTAAGTGCAAAGACTGCATAAAACCGGTCTCAATGCTGACTTAACCACAGGAAAGTAGCTGGGATAGACTTCTGTTCTTCTAAAGAAATTGTAATGGTATTCAAACCTATATTTTTCTCATTTATTTCTACCACCTTGCACTGAATCCCTTTTGAGACAGACCCTCACTGCTCCTGCTTATCCCAAGTCCAGCCCCTTCTGAACCCTGTCACCTTTTAGCAGTTCAAGTCCTTCTGCACTGGTGTCTCTAATATCCCCAGAACTCTGTTCCCTTAATCCTGCTAGTTGCCATATTCTTCCTGACACAGATACCAGCATAATATACTACATGTTTGTACCTCTTTACCAGCTAACCATCTTTCTGTAATTTCCTCCTGCTGTTGCTGTTGTTTGTCAGGCATTCCTACTAAGACTGCACTTTACCCTGTATAGTCTTTTAGGTTGGCATCCAGCACCACCTTTGCATTCAACATGGTGACTATTTCTGAGCTTTTACTAAAACTTAACTCACACTCTATGCCTTCAACACAAGATTCTTAGAATAACTATCAGCCTTTGCTTTGAACCTGGAATAACTGCAACTCAGTTTGAGTTCTTTATATCCTTTGCAGAATTTTACACGTATCGTAGTAATCAGAATGTTTATGGATGAAAGGATTGTGCACAGCCTTGCTGAAAAGGACCTGGGAGTGTTGGTTAATGCCAAGCTGGACATGAGCCAGCAATGTGCTCTCACAGCCCAGAGAGCCAACTGTATCCCGGGCTGCATCAAAAGAAGCATGACCAGCAGGTTGAGGGAGATGATCCTGCTCTTCTGCTTTGCGCTGGTGAGGCCTCACCTGGAGTACTGTGTCCATATGTGGAGTCCTCAGTATAGGAGAGGAATACCTGCTGGAGTGTCTCCAGAGAAGGGCCATAAAAATGATCTCTGGAATGGAGCACATCTCCTGTGAGGACAGGCTGAGAGACCTGGGGCTGTTCGGTATGCAGAAGAGAAGGCTCTAGGAAGACCAGATAGCAGCTTTTCAGTATCTAAAGGAGGGGACAAACTCTTTAGCAGGGCCTGTGGTGGCAGGACAAGGGAAAATGGTTTCAAAATAATGGAGGGAGATTTAGATTGGACACAAGGAAGAAGTTTTTACAATGAAGGGTGGTGAGACAATGGAACAGGCTGCCCAGAATGTGATGATTTCCCCACCCCTGGAGACTTTCAAGGCCAGGATGGACCAGGCTCTGAGTAACGTGATCTTGCTGTAGATGTCCCTATTCATTGCAGGGGAAGTTGGACTAGATGACCCTTAAAAGTTCCTTCCAACTTGCTTCTATGATTCTGTGATTCTACGATTCTACGATTCTATGATTCTATGATTCTATGATTCTATGATATTTAGTATTATTTATTTAGTATTATTTATTTAGTATTATTTATTTAGTATTTATTAATCAGAGTTAACACTATAAAGAAGGAGAGGATAGTGTAGACAACCTCACAGCCCGTCAGATGCTGGGGACCCCTGATCTGTGCACTATTAGTTAAAGACAAGGCCACACAAGGTGGACTTGTCACATGGGAGCCGCCCGCAGGCTGCTCGGCCACTACAAGCTGCCAGAGGTAATCCCCGAGGGATGGGGGAAGAGTATTGAAAAAAAAAAACAGAGTAGTACTTGTGGGTTGAGAGAAAACTATATACTAAGATAGAGAAAAGGAAAAGGATAATAATTTTGACAAATACATGTATATATATAAATGTATATAACATAAGGTGCACGAGCAATTGACCCCAAACCAATGCCCAGCTAGGCCCCTGGGTGGCAGAAGAGAGCGAGATGCACTCCCACTCCCTACAAAACTCCTTCTGTTTGATGTCGTATGGTATGAAATATCCTTTTGGCCTGCTTAAGTCAGCTGTCCTAATTCTGTTCCCTCCCAGCTCCTTGAGCCTTTTGCTAAGAATGTCAATGTGTTATGAACACTGTTTTTCTCCTAGAACCAAAACATAGAACCACACCACATGCTCTAAGAAAATAGTTCCATCTCAGCTGAAACTAAGATTCTTCCATATCCAAGATTAGGAGTGAAAGTATTGCCTTGAGAATGTTCTTTAACTCAGTGAAGCTTGATTATGTGGCATTTGTTTGTTTTGAAAACATCCCCCTCACCTTCTTTGGCTTAACCATTTCTCCCACAACCACGTCTTTCAGACAAGGAAGGCAATAATGATCTATCTCATGGATGATGGAGAAGTTGGTATAATTACCTGCAGACTGCCAGGTGTAGTAATCTGATTTAAAATCCAGCAAAGAAGGCTCATTATTGTGATCTATTGAGTGTCAGCATTAGGCATAAAGAAACGTGAGCTGCATTATCAGAGAGTTAGACATTGGAGTTTTGTATGCTCACTTTCAGAAGAAAAGCTGGGTAGCCCTTTCATAAAAATGTGCTGAGCTTAGGGTTCGGCTATGATATTTTGCTACTCATTATCAACACATTTTCAAAGGGTATAAATAGTGTTAAAATCTTTGCAAGATCAAAGGTTACATTTGTTGAAATTTATGAGCACATTCCTACTGAAGTCATAATCAGTTAACAGGACTCTAAGGAAAATCTGACTTCTTTTAAAGGGCAGTGATCAATGAAAATATTGTAAATTTAAAGTTCAGGCAAACTTACTGATCAGTTCTGATTTCTCCTTGACCTTAAAAAATCAAGAAAATGTTTTGCTGTGCTGCCAGAGCTCATTTGAGATAGCGCTTAGTGAGCTGGATGTGTTAAAATGCTACCCAAGTTCTCAGAATTAACTTCACTGGGAAAATTTATCTCTGTGATAAACAATATATCCTAGCAGAACAGAATACTTTTTTATTTAAATGTGAAATATTAATTAGCAAAAAAATATTAAAAATTAATAATGCAAGAAAATACACAGAACCCTTAATGAAGGTAAATAATAACCTGATAATGTATCTGTATTGTCTACTAGCTGGTGAAAACATTTTAAACTCCTTATTAAACTGAGCTTGCGGAGGTGTCTTCTGCATATTTCTGTGTCTTCATCTATCATGTTTTATAAAACAGCTGCTTTTATGAGTGTAAATGTCTCAGTAAATGGTGTAAGTAAATACATATCAGGGTTTCTGTTCTGTAAAGGGCTATGTGAGTTTGCTGTGTACTGCAGATGATACCTAGTTTGCTGCTGTTTGTCAAGATCAAAATTGTGAATTCATGGCAGGGGATCTTGCTGTGTAGTATCTCCCTTGACACTGAATAGGAATGAAAAAAATGTAGGTAATTTTCAAGGTCAAGTGCATGGTTTTGCACTTGGGTCATAGCAATCCCAAACATGAGTACAGACTGGGAGAAGAACTCATTAAGAACAGCCCCGTGGAAAAGGTCTTCAGGGTTCTGATATGCTGAAAGCTGGGTATGAGCCAGCAGTGTGTGCTTGCAGTTGGAAAGGCCTGGGCTGCCTCCAAAGGGGGGTGGCCAGCAGAGTGAGGTACGTGATTGTCCCCCTCTGCTCTGCCCTTTTGAAGCCCTGTCTGGACTACTGCATCCAGGCCAGCACAAGGAAGATGTGGAGCTGTTGGAGCAGGCTCAGAAGAAGGCTGAAGTATCTCTCCTACAAAGACAGACTGAGGGATATGGGCTTGTTCAGCCTGGAGAAGAGAAGGCTCTGAGGAGATCTCATTGTGGTCTTCCAGTACTTAAAGAGAGCTTATAATTAGAAGGGAGACTGATGTTTTACAGTCTGGTGGTGATAGGGCAAGTAGGAACAGTTTTAAACTAAAAAAGCAGAGATTTAGATTAGATGTTAGGAGGAATTTTTTCACTGGTGAGGCACTGGAATATGCTGCCTAGAGAAGCAGTGGATGCCCCATCCCTGGAGGCATTCACAGCAGGTTGGATGGGGCCCTGGGCAGCCTGATAGTGAGTGGCAACTCTGCCCATGGCAGGGATGTTGGTACTAGATAATATTAAAGCCATTCTATGATTCTATGATAATAAATAACTAGACATTAAATCTCTGTACAAAGTTCAGTTATCTTTCAGGATATGGGTTGTCAACAACAGTCTGTGCTTCACAGTGGTATTTAAGATACCAAAGGAGGAAAATGGCTGCATGCTAATTCAAAGCAAGATTGATCTAAGCAGAAGTCTTCCACATAACTAAACACATCCTCATGCTACAGAGCAACTCTTTACTTGAGATCGCAAGCAGTTTTCCATTCTCAAGGAAGAAGTTCTATGGTACATCTTCTATCTGATGTGGCTAATACATGATTACTTACGTTACAAGTAACTAAAGCTAGCTTTAGTTTACAGCAACAACAGCTGCAAACTGTCCACAAGCACATGTCATCTAAATATGAAAAGGCAAGAGAGAAAAGGAACTTTTGTTTCTTTTCCAATCTTTTCCTCAGTGGATACAGAGAGAGAGAAATAGATTCAGAGAGTTCATGCACTCCACCAACTCAAATCATGAAGTCAGTTAAGAAGATGAAAGTTAGACAGGAAGTAATTAAAATTATAACTCCTAGTTTAACATGGAAATATTTGTGGATGCCTGTTGCAAGTCACTAGACAACCTTACTGAGGTATTGAGAAACGGTAAAGAATTTATATTTCCAAAAACTAGAAGTTGATGCAAATTAGAAGAATTCAGTCAGATTTCCAAAAGACTCTTTTTTTAGATTTTCACTATTACTAATATTTAAAGTAGAATATTGATGGTATTCTCCATCACTGTAATCTGACAAGTTACAGATTCCATCACAATTGACTGCTTAACCTGAGTATTTATTGTACTACACCATTATGCTACCCAAGATATCTATTTTTCATCAAACAAATGTTAGTTGGAAGGATCTTCTGGAGGTCATCTGATCCAACAGCCCCCTTTTCAAAGGGGAACTGTAACCAGCACTAAGATTGTATATTTGCCTAGCCAAGTCCTGGAAACTCCCAAGGGGAATATTCTACAGTCTAAAAAAGACTGTAGTTGTGTAAGTTGTGGCAGGATTGCTCCATCCTCTTAACAAAGAAGTTCATCCTGAAGTCAAACTGAACTTGTCATACTGCAGGTTGTGGCTGTTTATCCTTACTGTGCCACTGGTACTCTTTAAAAAAAGAGTTTGCTTCATCAGCTTTTTAATAGGTTTCAGGTAGGTATAGGTTGTTTGAATCAGTCAGAGTGTTTGTTCAAGATAGAACTGGCCAACAAGAATGTACGTGTCGCTCAAAAAGTGATGCCTCCCATTTATTTCCATGGAAAATACAACAGATACAGAGAGCACAATGACACTATTTGATAGAGCAAATTCTCAGCTACTTTAAAACATTATTTTTGAACTTAGTCACCACCATTAGCTATGCATTGTTACCAGTGATAAGCAAGAGCTCAAATGCCATACTGGTAAGAGTCTGCATGGCCATCCAAAACATGGCTTGTTCTTCACGTCACTGTTGCCACTGCTAAAATGCACCATTCACCACTTCACTGTGCTAACATCCACTGTTTGGTCTCCACAAATATTCAACAAAAGTTGAGGAATGCCAGTGGGTGCAGTTTTTTCCACATGGAGGAATTAATTTACATACCTTTGCTTCATATGCACTTCCATGTCAGCCGCCATTTTGTCAGGCTTCTTCTGTGCTGCCATTTGTCACATGGCAAACAAATTTAATGAAATACTGACAGGATGGCAAACAAATTTAATGAAATACTGACAGGAAGGTTCAATCTCTGCTGCCATACCACCACCATCTGCCTCTGACATAATAAGATAGGAGGTATTACTTTCAGAGTAGCCTTCATATTTAATGTTAAGCAATGATGAAAAGTGTAAAGAAAAAAAGTTTAGGCATGATATATTGTATATGCCTGAGGAATTTATTGAGTGTAGACGTCACATGACTACTTCTACTGAAAGGGAGTGTGGAGAAATCACTTACATCCTCATCTAGAAATTTGGCAGCAGATGATGACAATAACAATTCCAGCACATAGAAAGAAAGATACTTCATCTTTAGAAAAGTTTGTGACTGCCAGGTATAGATCTGCAAAATGCTTGTTTCAGTGCTGCAAAACTGTTATTACTCTGGTTGTGAGAACACGGGTGCAAATACTAAAAATGTAGGTTGCTTCAAAATTTTTCTTTCAGAAGATGGTGACATTACGAATATGCTTAGAATGATAGAATCAAATAATCACTGAGGTTGAAACAAACCTCTGAAGACTCTCTAGTCAACGCTTCCTGCTCAAAGCAGCTAGATCTACTCAGATCTCTTGATGTAATACTTGTACTTTCCTTGCTTCACCTTCTCATCCTCTGGAAAACATGTTGCGATCAGTGCAGTGAAGGTTGCCCCCAACTTTCATATCCCCCGTCACTTCTTCCATATTTGTAGTGTGAGGCCTAGCATACTCTCATCAGATCCTCACTAATATCTACTAGCAGATTTTTGTTAATGCAGCCGGGAAGCCTGCTAGACTACTTGTGTCCTCCTGTGTTGTCCTTGTAGGTTTCTAAATTCATTTTTGCAACATTCAGAGGGAAAATCTGGTGGGATGGGAAGGATGGTAGGTTGTGTTTTATGGAATGTCTCTTAGTGGAGAAATATTCCTGTAAGTATGGAATCTTTTTCTGCAAAAGGGATCTTTATTAATTTCTCTTCGTATTTTGCACTACTGCATGTGAAAATCAGAGTACTCTTTCTTCTTGTGACCATTCCCCTATACTTGTTATTACCCTCCATGCCTAGTTCACACTCTGTGTATGACACCTTGTAAGCCATATATTTACCTGTATGCGGTACCCCTTAATAAATAATTCCCATGTCCTAATTCTTTTGGGTTCTTTCTTTTTCTTTACAGTCACATACACACTTATGCACACAATCATTCATGATGATTGAAGTAGGTGGTTCACAGTGAATGTTTATATTAAATACAGAAAGTCCATAAGATTGCCCTAAATAATGCAACAAATGATGAATTTCAATCAACTGATTAATAGCTCTGTTAGCTTTACCACACACTGTAATCAAATTGCTAAATATTTTCCACTTTGACCTCTCATCTGTTCTGAGGAAAGAAGGACAGTAACTATTTAATGCCTATGCTATAATTGATAACCTATACTTCTACGGCTGAAAAAAAAAGGTTATCTTTTAAACAGACTTCTATCATCAAAGGAGAACAGTTCACTGAGTAAAAATGCACATTAAAAAGCCATGGTTCTATAAACAAACAGCCATATTTAAAATATATATATACATATATATATATCGAAGTTCTAGATGAACAGCCAACAGCAGTCAAGCAAGCAGTTTTATAGTAGAAAAACTGAAAAAATTGCTTGTATGGAAAAGAAACAAATCAATTGATTAGCTTGAAGGCACAGTAATGAAACAACATTTCTCCAGCAAGATCAGATGGGAGAAAAATAGGAAGAATATTCTATGCAATATAGACGCATATTTAATTAACTGTATTTAGCTACAAGAACTACATGGTTGTTTTTTTTGTCCAATAGAGGGCAGAGTGATAATGACGTAACAGCGGGAGCTGATAAAAAGTATTGAAAAATATATTGCAGAAAAGAATGCTGAGCCTGATTCCCCGTGTAAGTATTACAGCTCCCACTGATTGCAGCCTTCCTTTTGGGTTTACAGTATTACCATAAAAAAAGAGATTTCTGCATGGATCTGGAGAAAAAACACTCTCACAAACAGAAAAGAATAAAATAGATTAGAACAAAACACACAGTTGGAATGGATCTTCAAAGGTCGTCAAGTTGAACTGCCTGACCATTTAAAAGGTAATAAAAAGTTAAAATATATTACTAAGGGCATTATACAAATGCCCCTTGAACACTGACAGGCAACTGGCATCAACCACCTCTCTAGGAAGCCTGCTATAGTGCTTAACAACTCTCACAGTAAAGAAATATTTCTGAATATCCAATCTGAACTTACCGTGATGCAGCTTTGTGCCATTCTGATGTGTCTAGTCATTAGTGACCAGGGAGAAGAGACCAACACCTCATTCTGTACTTCTCCTCTTCAGGAAGTTTGAGATACCAATGAGTTGCCCCTCAGCCTGCTCTTCTCCAGACTAGACAACCCTAGTGTCCTTGGCCACATAGGACATGCCTTCATAGAATCATAGAATCATTAAGATTGGAAAAGATCATCTAGTCCAATCATCAACCCATCACCACCAGGCTCACTAAACCACATCCTTCAGTGCAACATCTACCTTTTTCTTGAAAATCTCCAGTGACAGTGACTCTACCACTTCCCTGGGCAGACTGTTCCAATGCTTGACCGCTCTTCCTGAGAATAAATTTTTCCTAATACCCTGAACCTCTCCTGGTGCAACAAGATTTCCTGTGAGCCCCCTCTTCTCTAGACTAAACAATCCAGGTTCTCTCATCCATACCTCATAAGTCTCATGTTCTAGACTCCTCACCAGCTTTGTTGCCCTTCTTTGGACATGGTCCAGGGTGTCAGTGTCTTTCCTGTAGTGAAAGGCCGAAAACTAAACACAGTACTCAAAGTGTGGCCTCACCAGTGCCAAGGACAAGGGGACGATCACCTCCCTAGTCCAGCTGGCTACACTATTTCTGATACAAACCTTCTTGGACACCTGGGCACAACGCTGGATCATGATTAGCCTGCTGTCAATTAAAACCCTCAGATCATTTTCCTCCAAGCAGCTTTCCAGCCACTCTGCCCCACGCCTGTAGTGAAGCCTGGGGTTGCTGTGACCAAAGTATAGCATCTGATACTTGATCTTCCTGAAGCTCATACAATTGGCCTCAGTCTATAAATCCAGACTATCCATATGCATCTGTAGGGCATTCCTACTCTCAGGCAGATCAATAATTGTTCCCAACTTGGTGTCATTTAGAAACTCACTGAGGGTACACTCAATCCCCTTGTCTGGATCATCAGTAAAGACATTAAACAGAGACAGCCCAATACTGACCCCTGAGGAACACCACTAGTGACTGGTCACCTGCAGGATTTAACTCCATTAACTACTGTCTTGATCTGGCCACCCAGCCATTTTTTTATCCAGCGAGTAGTACACCTGTCCAAGCCATGGGGTTTTAGATTCTCCAGGAGAATGCTATGGGAGACAGAGACAAAGGCTTACTAAAGTCTAGGTAGATCCAGACTATTCAGATCCCTCTGTAGGGCATTCCTACCCTCAGGCAGATCAACACTTGTTGCCAACCTGGTGTCATTTGCAAACTTACACTCAATTCCCTCATGCAGATTGTCAATAAAGATATTAAACAGGACTGACCTCAAGACTAACCCCTGACGAACACAACCAGTGACTGGTCACCAGCTAGATTTAGCTCCCATCACCACCATTCTCTGGTCCCAACCATTTACTGATTTTTTTTACCCAGCAAAGAGTACATCTGTCGAAGCCATGGGCTCTTAGTATCACCTGGAGAATGTTGGGGGCAAGAGTGTCTAAGGCTTTACTAATATCTAGACAGAATACATCCACTGCCTTTGCCTCATTCAGCAGGTGAGTCACCTGGTCATAGAAGGCGATCAAGTTGGTCAAGCAGGACCCATGTTGGCTGGGTCTGATCCCCTGTTTGTTGTGCACATGCCATGTGATGACACTCCAGACAATCTGCTCTGTAACTTTCCCTGATACCAAGTCCAGATTCACAGCCCTGTAGTTCCCTGGATCCTTCTTCCAACCTCCTTGCTGTAACTGGGTGTCACACTGACAAGTCTCCAGTCCGGAATCTCAACCCTAGAATGCTGCCCCTAGACTCATCTCTAGGGAGCCTGGTTTTATCCCCTTCCCCCTTGAAACCTAGTTTAAAACCCTCTGAACAAGCCCTGCCCACGTGTGGACTAGAATTCCTGTCATCCTTTGAGAGAGGTGAACTCCATTTGTCACCAGCAAGCCTAGTGCTGAATAAACGATCCCCCGATTAAAAAAAAAAAAAGAAACTAACAAAATTCCTTGTGGCATCAGCCTCTTAGCCAAGTGTTTATCAGTTGGGTTTTCCTATTCCTCTCAATAATTTTCCCCTCCTTGTGAAGGGACGAAAGGAAAAGACCACCTGAGTTCCCACTCCTTCAGCTAACCATCCCAATGCCCTAAAGTCCCTCTTGATAGCCCTTGGGTTTCTCCCCACAACCTCAGCACTGACAACGTTGACTATGAGAAGTGCATAATAATCAGAGGACTGTACCTGACTAAGGAACTTCCTAGTAACATCCCTGACTTGGGCTCGAGGGAGGCATCAGGATTCACTCTGAGTTGGGTCTGGTCAGCGTATCAGGCCCTCTGTTCCCCTCAGAAGGGAGTCACCTATGACAATTACACTTGTTTTGTTCTTGGCAGAGGCAGTCTTAGGGCATGGAGGTGGCTAACTCACCCTGGAAAACCCTCTGCATGGACTTTCTTCAACATCCTCACTTACCTGTCCTTCAAGTCCCAGGGCCTCATACCTTTTCTACAAGGGCACCTGGGAAGATGATGTAGGCTGGGAGGGGGTTCGCCTGCCATCCCAAGCAGGGACCTGTTTCCATTCTTTCTTGTCTCTTAGGTCTCCTTCTTCTGCTTGATGATAAGAGGATAGGGGATTCTCTGCTAGTTGCAGAGTGTCCTGCCAGTGACTTTCTTGCAGGAATGGAAGGGTGTGGCTCCACTAGCCATCTCCCTTTCATGCTCTCTGATGCTTCTTAATCTTTCTACCTCCTCTTTTAGCTGTGCACAAGGCAGTTTAGATCACCCACCTGCTCACATTGCACACAAGTACTATCTGTCCAGTACTTGTGATAGCCTCAAGCACTCCCTGCAGCCAGAGACCCGGACAGCTGCATGTGTGTGTGGGTGATTGGTCTGAGTAGCCATGTTGTTTTTAGCAATGCCTTTTGGCTGAGTGTAGATCATTGATAAGTCTAGTTCTACTGAAAAGGTGAGGACCAGTAGTTGAGCTGGCCTCTCAACTGGGGACGGGAAACTGCATGCTCCCTTCTTGCCCTCCCACATGAACTGCCATGCAAACTGCTGGGTCATGATCTACTCACATGCAATGCCTGGTTTATCTATCCTATTTGCCATGCTTCCAGTTACTCACGCTCCCTAGGGGCTGCTTTTGTATATGTTATGGGGAGCTTCTGCCATTACTACTGACTTTGCTCACATCATGTTAGAGTCACCTCTCATCAGGGGCTCCGCACTTCCTGCTCAGGAAAGGGAGGGAGGTGGAGTACCCCCTCTCTCCCTGTGATTGTTTTTGTGGTATTTTGCCATGGCTATGACTCTCTACTAAAGGTCTCCTGCCACAAGCCTCCACTCCAAAGTTAATCTGCTAGAGGTCTTTGATAAAATGGCTTGCTATTTATAGCAAGCTACTTATAGCTTGATCTGCTACATAATGGGATTGCTTGTTCCTTAAACGTGGTACTTGAAAAGAGACCAGTTCTCATGGATCCCTAAACCCCTTAGAGTGGATTCCTAGTGAACACTACTAACTAGCTCCCTTAGTCGCTTAAAGTTTGCTCTCTTAAGCTGCAGACTGGCAACTCTTCTGAACTTTTTTCTCATTACACCAAAAAAATCTGAACTATTTCATGATCACTGTGGCAAAGACTGCCACCTACCATCACATCTCCTCAAGGTCTTCCCTATTCTCAAACAGATCTGGGAGATCACCTTTTCTGGTTGGCTCACTATGTACTTATCACAGCAAATTGTCTTCAGTGTGCTTTAGGAATTCTTCAGGCTTGCTTGTCACAGCAGTTTGATAAACCAGACAGGTTTATGTCTGGGAAATTGAAATCTCCTAAAAAGACCAGGGCAACTGATCCACAAATGTATCCAAATTGCTTGCAATTCATCCATGCTATTGCCCTGGGAGTATGGTTAATAGTAGACACTCACAATGACTGAGTGTCCCCTTCAGTTCATGGAGGAGCCCACAGAGGAGCAGGCCCCAAGCTAGAGCTGCAGCCTGTGGAGAGAAGTCTATGGTGAAGCCGGAGTTTTGGGAGATCTGCTTATGCAGGATGGGCCCCATGGTACAGACCCCAGTTGGAGCAGTTCTTGAAGAGCTGCAGCTTGTGGGAAGTCCAGGTATGATCAATTTGGGAAGGACGACATCCCATGGGAAGGACCACATACTGGAGCAGCAGAAGAGAGTGAGAGGGAAGGAGCAACAAAGACAAAGCTTTACGAGCTGACCTTAACTCCCTATCCCAGTTCTCCTATGCCTCTCAAGGGATGGGATGTAGAAGTGGGAGGATGGGAAGAAGGAGTTTATTTTCAGTTCTCACTGTTCTAGTCTGTCATCAATAGGCAATAAATTACTTTAATTTCTCTTATGATTAGTCTGTTTTGCCCGTGGCAGTAATTGATGTGTGATCTCTGTCTTTATCTCAGCATGTGTGCATTTTTCAACACATTTTTTCCCCTTGCCCTTTAGAGGAGTTGGAATGAGAGACAACATGATAAAGCTAAGCTGCCTACCAGTGTTAAACCACCATAAACACAACTCTTAATATTCTTTTCACCTAAAGATGAAAAGGAAAAAGATGTCTGAGGAAAAATAGCTTCTAGATAAGGAGCTAGTTTTTCTGTTTCTAAATATAGCTTTGATACTTTCTAAAAATTATTTATGCATGGAGAACTTCAGACTTCATCCAGTCAATGGAAGCAAGTGAATGTTGAAGCTAATGCACAGAGAAGATAAGAGATTAGAATTGATTTCATCTTTGGGACAGGGCAAACATTTTTTATATTTTTGCAGTGACACTAGGACAATGAAAAACACATAGCCTAGTCTGGTACTCCATAATAACAGAAGTATAAGTTCAGCTGAAAAACCTCTATCTCCCTCTCTCATCAGAACCATCTTGCAAGGTTTCAGAATACAGTGCAATCTGTATATATTTCACCTGACTTTTACTGGGTACTTTAAGCCTTTCAGTTCACTTTGTTGGCAGGGTTCAGATAGACTACCATACCTTTTCCATTACTATTCCATTTGGATTTTTTCAGTCTATATAACTACTGCAGTTACAGTAGCTGAATAAGTTTTAAAAAAGGAAAGATGCTGTATCAATCCACGCTGCAGAAATATATACATTATGAAAGACTTGGGAATGTTTAAAAATCATGGAACAAAAAGTGATTTTATAACCAACTTTTATATTATTCCCTACTATCATTTTTTAATGTTTTGTACAGTTTTGTTTCAAATTGTCAGCCTGGGGATAGGTCATTGTCTCCTTTGAGGGATTAGACTGCAGGCAAAGAGGTGGCATTGTCAGTAAAATTTTCATCATTTCAAATAATTTTGTCCTTTTCTCCATTTATTTTCATCCCATTAAGTCCTCTGTAACAGAGGATTCCCTATGTAAGTAGATAATAGGCATAGGATAATAGGTAATAGGATAGGTAATAGGCATAGGATGATAGGTAATAGGCATCCACCCTGTTATATACTTGAAACCTCCAACCTCATGTTATGCTAGTAGCACCTTAGTACCTTAATGAGAAGCTATGGTGAAAATTGTGAGGCTAATTGTTCAATCTCTCATTCTGGATGGCCAATTATCATGCCTGAGTTGATTAGCTAGTACAAAAACACACTGCTTGGAACAGTGAGGCAGAATGGGATGCGGAGATCCTACAGTTATTGGAAGCAGATACAGGTCCTATGGACATGAACTTTAGGTTGCCAGGATGTCCTGAGCTGAAATTAAAATACTGGCTTAGAACACAGATTCTAAGAAACCAAGTGTTACCTATTCTGAACCATGTACATCCCATTAGTTTGCATACAGCCAGAAAACTTCAGCTCATACCATGACTGTAGTGTATGCGGATAATTTCAGCATAAAGTGCATCAGAATCTGGGGACAAGCAGGCAGAAGTAGAAGCCAGCTCCATGTGCCTCAACATTACTCACCTCAGGTGAACTGGGAGCTTGTTTCCAGTTTCTGTAAGTACTTTTACAAAAAAAGATCTAGGGACTAACTCCCATCTGTTGTAACTAATGTTACAACTAATTGTAAACAGGCGGTCTGCTTTTAGCTCCTGGCCTCTGTAACATAGGTAGTATCAGCCTACCATAGGTGACATCAGCTTGCCCCACGTTGTGTTGATACTGAAGTGACCATTGAGCAAGCTGATTTTGCTTAATGCCACGTCATCCATTATCTTTATCAATTTTCATAATACAGAGATGTCACAAGAAAAAGCCTTAGGATCACTAGTAGTGGTAGCTATGGTGAACGACAGGCCAAGTATGTACAAAGAAGTACCTAAACATGACAGATTACTTGAAAGATGTTCTTTACACCTGCCATGGTAGACAAACAGAAACATGAAGCATGAATCACAGATTCTATTTGTTCTTAGTGATGTTTCAAGACTGTTTGCCTCATCTGTATTTTTCTAACACTAGACATGTTTTCCATGCTGCTGTTTTTATGTGATGTACTTCATACGAGAAATGTGGTGAACATGTGTTTGAGGTAGAGAAAGAAAGGAATTGCACAACAGTTCCAAATACATCCCTTCTTTTATGTGTGGTTTGAAGATATTCAAGAAAGAAGAAGAATTTAGAAAGAGGCTAGGGTGCATTTGATCTTGAAAGTGATTTAAAAACCTGAATTTCATGGAGTTAGAGTAATTTTTTCATGTCTGCTGAGAAAGTCAACAGTTACCTAGTTACTGGAGTTTACAGCATGAGTCATTATAGTTTTATATGGTGTAGCTACATTAAGGCATACCCTAAGAACTTTGTTTGCTTTTGCATAACATAAATTTTCTAAAAACAGTGAAAATACACACCAACCTAAAGAACTGAGACTTTTAGATAGAATGAGATAATTAAAAATATAAGGTTAGAGGATACTGCAAAGACGGAAGAAAAAAGGGAAAGGCTTTAGATTTGAGTGGAACTCTGAGTAGATTCAAATATGAATCAGTCATTGGAATTAAAAATGGCACCTTTTTCTGCTTGTTTTTCACTTCTTAGTAGGATGCTAGTTTGCATGGTTTTTTTTCTGTTATATTGTTAAAGTATACCTGCCCAAAACTTTAGTTAAAATTGGATGTTGACATTGTTACTGCATTGCCAGGAAGGAACTTGCTCTCTGGGCTTGTTTGCCAGATATTTACTTCTGTAAGTTTGCTGAAGCAGAAATTCTCTCATTTCAAAACATAATTTTGACTGCTGAAGGGTTTTGTTATGTACACAGTGAAACTAAGAAGATAAATTTGAGGAAAGAAAAGGACTTAAAATCTGAAATCTGTTTTGGAAGCTGGGCTAATTGCAAGGGTTACAACAAGCCCACTGCAATTTTTATCCTGGCTTAGTGAAACAACACTGTGCACTTCGTAGAGATTTCATGTTCTCTGTTCTCATCTAATTTGAGAAAATCTTTGCTGAATACATACTGTAAGCACTTGCATAAGATTTATTTGCAGTTTATAGCCAGCTAAAGTAAAATATCTTTTGTAGGAAGTACTTGTTACCTCCCAGTTTCACCAAATGTTTATGTGGACCTTTTTTTAGCATGTGAGTAATCTCAGTTAGTCAAATAACAAAAGTTCACCCATACACATAGCTAGACATGTTTAAGCACTAATTGAACTGGGGCATAAAGCATTAGCAGCATGTCAATGGTACTGCTTTACAGTTTTTAAGATCTTCATTAAATGATTACAATTAAATGAGTTGTGAACATAAAGAATACATAATGTGTTTTTTTTCTCATACTTTACAGAACGAGGCTCAAAAGAACATCTTGATCTCACAGAGTTGATAGGAGTTCCACTCCCTCCTTCTGTCTACTTTGTCACTGGCTACGGAGGTTTTCCAGCGTATAGCTTTGGTACAGATGCCAACATTGGTCGACTGACAAGTGCTATAATACCATTGCCTTTCTATAGAGATTTTGCAATTGTAGTTACAGTGAAACCAAACAGTGATCGTGGAGGAGTGCTATTTGCAATAACAGATGCCTTCCAGAAAACTATTTATTTGGGAATTAGACTTTCACCAGTTGATGAGAGCACCCAGAGAATAATTACGTATTATACTGAGCCTGGCTCTAGTGTCTCCCGAGAAGCGGCTTCATTTAAAGTGCCAGTGATGACTAATAGGTGGAATAGATTTACGGTGACTGTTCAGGGAAATAACATTGCTTTGTTCATGGACTGTGAAGAGTATCAGAGAGTTCAGTTTCAGAGGTCAGATCGAGCCTTGGTATTTGAATCTGGCTCTGGGATATTTGTTGGTAATGCAGGAGCCACAGGACTGGAAAAGTTCACAGTAAGTACCATGCAATAAATTCACATCTGATCCAGATATTGAGCCCAATGCTCGGTTTTTGTACTAGAAATATCAAAGTAAATATATCACTTACATTTGTATAGTCTTTTATCTGAAAGGCAGATTTCAGCATATACATTTGTTTAATTTCTGAGAATAATACCTTTGTAAAAATTCGATATTTTAAATTCTTATTGGCTAGATATGCTTATTTCACACAGTATCAGGAAGCGATAAAGATATATGTAAAATAAAGCTGTTTCTACAATTTATATACTACTTGAAGCTTTTCAGTTGTTCTAGACAAATTGAATGGACCTAAACCACTATTGCAAAACTTGAATGTAAGCATCTTTCAGCTGTATTCAGACTGGAATTCTCAGCCATTGAGCTTCCAAGGTTATTGAGCAGGCGACCAACTCATTGCCAAACTGTAATGGAAATGTCATACGTTTTATGTCTTGCGTTTGTACTTCTTCTGTACTTCAAAAATTGTATGGTAGTTTGTGAGATTTATACCTCTTCTCAAAAATTAGTAAAGCAGCACAAAGCTTTAGAAAGCATTTGCTTTAGGAAAACAAGATAGTTTTTCCAAAGCAATTCACAAAACAATTCACAGCAGATTGGACAAATGTCTCTGTATGTCAGTTGCTATTTTGTTCTGGCTCACAGGAATTCATCTGTCCAAAGCCCTGGTTGCTGAACACAAAAGGATATAATTATAATCAGATCTTATGGAACAAAAAGGAAATTCTCACCCTTGTCCCTGAAAAAAAAAAAAAAGTGCAAAAAAGACATGATCCAAATCATGCTGAATTAGTGATGATTACAGATTCTGCAAACCAGCTTTAACAGAGAAGGCAGCAGCAGGCACAAGACCTAGAGAGGGTCTACAGTGACTCATACCCATCCTTTGTACTGTGACAGACTCGACCATTACTTTCCTAGTTGGAATATATGGTTGACAGTAACATTTGGAAAAGTTTAGGGCTCTTTGTTTTGCTTCCTTCACCTTCCAGAGCTGCAGATAAAAGCAAGAGAGGAAAATTTGTTTTCCAAACATGATTTACTCATAACATGAAAATTACTCATCACTTCCAAGAGATAGCTCAGGTATCTGTTTGCGCATCCTTTCATGTGTAGTTTTCAGTAAACTGTTTGGTAAGTTTAACATTGTTCAATATTCGATTTGGCCATTGTTTAATTTTAGGAGAAACAGGGTGATTCAAATCACTGAGTTGTTATCTCAGTTTGTCTGAAAATTCAGGAAGTACCAACATAACGAGTTTCATGGCCTTTGATGGTTAGAGGACAGCTAAAGAACCTCAATGTTTATTTCTTTTTCCTTTCTGAAGTATTCTGAAATCCAGCAAAAATGTTGCTTTCAAAATATTCCCTTGTTTATAATTCCCCAAAGCTCCGAGGAAAGGGAGAGAGGACAGCAGCAGTGAAAACAGGGAGCCAGAAAGCAGGACATGGCAGGGCAAACAAATGGCAGCTGCTCTTACACTGGAATTTGCTTTCTTGTCTCTTTGTTTTTATTTTATTTTATTTTATTTTATTTTGTGGTATTAAACAACAGCAAACCATACTATGATTCTTATCTCAACAGCTGTTGCAATTTTCCTCACCAAGACTCAGGCTTTCTCTGTCTCTGAATGAGCAGATCTGCTGTGTGTCTGTGACCACAGTCAGCACACAGAACACAATTGAAATGTTGCTGCATCATGTAAACATTCTAGTTCCTCGAAGTCACCAGATAAATACATTTTTTAGGAGTTATTTGGAGACAAAGGCTAAATTTGGCAGCTTCTTCAGGCTGTTGCCTACAGACAGTGCAAGCAAGAGTAGGGAGGCAAAATATGTAGAATGAGCAGAACAGGAAGACATGGATCATGCGTGATAGATGTCCATACTTGTCTTTTTACCCTATGTGTCTATCATGCCTAACTCCATGAAACCTCATAACAAGGGAATGTCCCCCACATTTCTTTGAATCTTTGTAATCTAAAAGACAAGATTTAAATGATTAAAATGAATATTTCAGCTTCTTCAGCATGTCAGAGTGAGAAATGTAAATTGCAACTCAGAAACATTTGTTAATCAAAAATCCCATCTCCTTTCTTTCTGATTTGAAGTTTAAAGCTGGTTTCTCCCCAAATCTCTTCACCACTTACCTGCATTCCCTCACAATCCTTTGCCTCCTTTTTATGGATTTTCCCTTGCAATTTTTGCAGTAGCAATGTACTTTTTAACTAGAAAAAAAAGCAGACAGCACTTCAAAGACTCTTAGAATCTAGAACTATCTTTCAGATGAAAGGCAAAGTATGTAAACAGTGTAACAGTTCTCTTGACCTAAAACTCATAGTCTGGCAGCTTCAAAGTTTTCTGCAAGACCAGAACATGAAAACATATTTACACTTTTAAATCAAGTTTATTTTAAAAAATAAAAAATAAATTCATGTCTCTGATAATTTTCCAAGCAAGTAGAGGGTTTTATAGTCTGTTTTCAATTTGTTTTTCATTTTTTGTGCATGCTCGATGAAATATTACTTCCTAGAATTGCTTTTCTTGTTTCATGTAGGGCTCAATTCAACATCTGACAATCAGATCTGACCCAAGAGCTACTGAAGATCATTGTGAAGATGATGATCCAGGTGTGAGTATTCATACAAACACTTCTGTATCTATTCTCAGTGCCTGTATATCTGATTTCAAAGTCATTTAACACAGGATAATTTTCATAGGCGTAAATGTAGTATATCCCCTTGTCAACACAACACAATTTTTTAAATTCTCTGTATGAAAGAATCTCATCTATTTTTACTGTGCAGTCTGTAAAACTGTGTTTGTTTGGTTGGTTTTTTTAAACATCCTTTTCTTTTGTCTGTAACATCTTTGAGAAACTGAACAGTTTTTTACATTTATCTAAAAGGTCATCTTCATGAAATATCCTAAGTGTTGAAACAAATTAACATCATACTGAGACTGAGGCTTCACTAATCTGTGAAAATAAATAAATACATACCTATATACATACATAGATATAAGTTTTTTCTGCACAGAAGTAGATAATTCCTTGGAGAACATGCTTTTTCCTCTGACTTTTGTGAACCAGCTGTTGTGATTGGATTTTGCACAGGCTTCAGGGGACATCAGTGGCAATGGCAGCGTTCAAGAATATGAAGGCATTCCTGAGACACAAGAAGAACTTGTGCCTTCTCACCTTCTCATAAGGGTAAATTTATGGGATTTATTCACTTTACCTTTCTGGTTTAATATTACTTTTTCAAATAGTAAGGTGTAGATTCTGCCACTAGTTTTTCCTTTATAGCATCTTACAAAGGCACCTCTGGGAACAGTATGTACTCATCCACAAAAATGACTGCACTATATTGGATCAAAAGGATGGTTTATTTGATAAGGATCAACAAGTGCCTTGAGAAGAGTATAAGAAAAAGGAAAGAACGCAAATATGACAATTATCTGGAATACTCATTTGTTGTGTTTTAACCTGCCAGGTGGCTAAGCACTACAGACTTTCATTTACTCTCCCCTTTCCCAGTGGGATGTGGGAGAGAATAAAAAAAAAGAAGTGGAACTTGTGCTGTGCTACTTTTCCAGCAAATGTCTGGATGGTTGAAGCCCCTCATCAGGACAAGTGCAAGCAATCACCATGCTTTCTGTAAGGAGGTAGAAGGTCTCATCCACAGGCTCTGCCTGATCTGGTGGCCTGCAGCAGACACCGATCACAAGGCTTCCTTTGCTGTCTCAGTCTCTAACTGTCACCCATAGACTTTCAACTAGCTCACAACTGTTCTTCAGGGACAGTTCTTCACATTCCATTCCTTTCCTGATGTAGACAGCAGTATCTCCTCCCCTCCTTCCTTGCCTGTCCCTGAACAGCTTGTAGCCATCGATAGCCACATTCCAGTAGTGGGAGTCATCCCACCAGGTTTTGGTGACAACTATATCATGGTTTTCAAGCAGCACAGTAGCTTCCAGCTCTTCCTGTTTGTTTCCCAAGCTGTGTGCATTGGTGTAGAGGCACTTCAGCTGGGCAGCTGCTCGTCACTTCCTTAAAGGATAACTCCTTAATTCTTTTTAGGCATTTCCCTTGATTTTCCCCATTACCTTCTCCTGTTTCCCCAGCAGTCACTGCCTCATCACCAGCACCTCTCAAGGCAGTGGGTCCTTCAAGACCCCTGCCAGTACCCCATCCCTCTAATATAGTTATTGCCTTCTCACACCTTATAATGGGAAGGTTCACTATCTCCCCCACCTCCTTTAACAACTAGTTTAAAGCCCTCCCAATAAGCCCCATTGGCTTTTCCCCAAAGGACCTTTCTCCCCCTCTGAGAAAGGCAAACTCCCATCTGGTGCCCACAAACCCGATATCATGTAGGCTAATTGGCTGTCAAAAAAAAAAAAAAAAAAGTTCTGTGACAGCACCAGCCACAAAGCCAAGTATTTAAAGATAAGATCCTTTGGTTTGTTTCTTTGTCCTTACTTAATACAAGAGGAAGAGAAGAAAATGATCTGTTAATTCAATTCCTTTAGCTGTGGCCCTAAGGCCTTGAAATCCCTATTGACAGCTCTTGACCCACATGTAGCTGCTTCATCTCTCCCTGTATGGAAAAGCAGTAAGGGGAGGTGGTCTGTTGGCTGTACCAGGCTAGGTAATTTCCCAGTGACATCCCTCACCTGAGCCCCAGGAAGACAGCAGCCTTCTCTAAGAAGAAGTTCTGCTCTGCATATTGGATGCTCAGCTCCCCATAGGGAGGAATCACCTACAACCAATTCTCGTCTCTTTTTCAGTGAAGTAGTCTTGGTGTTGGGGGAAGGCCTTTCCTGGTTTGGTTTTGTTAGCACGTCAGGACTGAGTGGGCTGTTACCACCTTCAGACGGGCCTTCCACATTCAGGGCCTCATACCTGCCTGGCCAAAAGGCAGAGCAGATTGTCTACCTGCTCTCACCTCACACAGCTGATTTGACTGCTGCCCCACAATACCAGTGAGAGACTCAGACACTCTAAGCAGCCAGGGGTCTGAACTGCTACATGATTGCCTCTGAATTCAGGCAGGGTTGCAACATCCTCCCTGACTGGGGCAGTCAGTCTAACTCTCCTTCTGCTGGATACCATAATTAAGTCTCTGTCCTTGGAGGGTGATAATCCCGCACTTCGGAATGTGACGACCCTGAACTTAGTGTGTGATAATCACCTAATTAATTTACCATCTCTAGCCCTCAGAGTACTCGCTCTCCCATCTTGCCTGCTCTGAGGGAACTGCCCATGCTAACTGCTGCTTAACATCCTTGTGACGCGGCACGCCATGTTTGCCCGCCCTGTTCGCTCCGCTCCCTAGTGGCAGGTCTTACGCACGCAGGGGGGTTCGGCCGCTGTCACCCCCCGGCTCCGCCCCCACCGCGTCAAGTGCTACCGCACGTCAGGGGCTGCTCCCACCCCTCCCAACGGCTTTTTCCGCGGTGCTTTGCTTTTGGATTTACCATTCTGTGAAGGCTCCCTCAGGGCGAGCCTCTGCTGTGCAGCTGATACGCACGAAGTTTGCTAACATGCAAACAATGAAAACCTCCGTGGTCACACAGGTAAAACCACAGGATGTTATGTGGTGTGTACCCACTATATCCTGTCTCTGAAGCAGGGAAAAAGCAGACTTCTAATAGATGAAATACTGGTGTGTAAAGGTGGATGAGTCATTGAACCATATTTCTTTTTCTTCGAGCCTCTTAGTTTCTTTCACAACTGAGACACAGGCCCATAGAGAGAAAGAGAGACTTCATTTTGCCCAAGTAGAGTAGCCACTTCATCCACTGTTGGTCTTTCGTTATCTTTCCAGTTCATTCCTGCCAGGGTGCTGGTGTACAATGATGGTACATTCCGTACAATTCTCACCACATCAGTCGCATACATTTAATGTCATCTGGATTTTGAGAGTTGGTATTATCAACCAAGTTAATTCCATACACCATCTCTACCAAAGCTATTTCCCTCAAGTACTGAATATCTTTCTCCATGGTGATCCATTTGCCTGAGTTAAATACCAGGTCTTCCTTGAAGAGACATCTTTCCCTCATGACTGACAAGAGTCACTGCCATTTGGTGAAAGACTGTGTCTTCTTTCCAATTGCTTTGTCAGTGCCAGTTTCCCTAGGAAAGGGATCTCAGCTGCTTGGCTTCACTGCCAGCTGAGTCCAGGTTTCTGGCTCCACCATCACCTGTACAACAGCCATAATCTTTTTGCAAATCTCACAGCTCACTCAGTGTTAGGAATCAGATGGTTTCTGTCTTTTCCTCTTCTTGCTTTTGTGATTGGTCCACTTTCATCTGCTTCTTCTCTGAATGTATAAGCTTCTCTCTTTGCTAAATGTTCTGACTTTTGTAGACTCTTTTTCATCTTGCTAATAGGGGCAACTGATACTGGCACTGATTGATTCTCTGGATGAACCATGGAGCTTGCTACAGGGACTGAAGTGACCACAGGGCTGATTGTGAGGGTCACGGCCCCTGCGGGGCCCACCAGAAGGATTAGAACAACTGCAGGGTCTGTCATAAAAGTCAGAGCAACTGTAGGACCCATCTCGGGTTGGAGCAGCCACAGGGTCTGTAAAAAGGATTGGAGCAGCTGCAGGACTTGTCACAGGAGTAGGAGCAACAGCAGGGCTCACTGAATGGTTTTGGGTGGTCACGGGGCTCATCACATGCTTGGAGCAGCCACTGGATCTGTAGCAGGAGTTGGAGCAATTACAGGGCTTAGTGCAGGAGTTGGAGTAACCACAGGACCTGTCACAGAATTTGGAGCAGCCACTGAGCTCACTGAAGGAGCTTGAGCAACCACAGGACTGAACTTCTGGGCATGGTGCACCTCCCTTGGGAGGAAAATTTTTCTTTTTTTTCTTTTTTTTTTTTTTTGACACAGTACTTGGCACAGCCACAGGATGTGCAGCAGAAGCAACCACAGGACTCATCACAAAGATTGGAGTGGCAGCAGGTGAGCAGTGGTCATAATGCTCAGAGCAACCACAGAATCTGTTGCAGGAATTGGAGCTGCCACAGAGTCTATCACAGGAGTTGGAGGATCCACTGCATTGTTATCAGATCCAGATGTGTTCTCTTTGCCTTGAGGATGCTGAATAGTGTTGAACAGAGCTCAGTAGGCACAGGCCAGGCTCGGCACACTGCAGTGATTTGTGCCTCTTTAGGATTGCCAGGGCAACAGCAGACTTTTTCCAAATGTTTTACTAATTTTTCAGGTTTCTGCAGTTGTTCAGAAGGGAAGTTTCAAACCACTGGGGGGTGCAGTGCTCTAGACAACTGCCCATACCATCCTGCATTCTCTGCCACTCAGAACTATCCCACCTCAGGGCAGATCTCTGGCAATATTCTGAAATAATGGTTTAATCTCAAACATAATCTGAAACAAATTCATGATACACAGCAATAGGAGCACACTGGTTTGAACATCCCACGGGTATTCAAAATTCTCAAGAGCTATGGTAGCTTGCTCTTGAGCTTTAGGCAAAGAAAGAAAGTGAAAGGAAGGCTGAGGAACTGCCGGAAAGTGCCCTCCCCTATCTCCTCTACAGCTAGGCTCCCTGAAGAGACAAAACAAAGGGTGTAATTACTAATACTATCAACAGTATGGTTTCCATTGCCCAAAGACAACTGCAATGCCAAATACCCACAAAATGTTAGTTTCCCAGCTGCCAATTTTATCATAATTTTATCATATATAGGCCAAGGCCACACAGCTTAGCAAAAGAAAAACCTTAATGTAACCCCCAGAGAAGACAAACAACGCAGCAGGGAAAATAAACAGCAAGCAAGGTGCTACACAATAGTATGAGAAGACTCTCAAAGAGTCTTCATAAATAGGGGAAAAATTAACATAATGATCAGCAATTATCAAACTGCCACAACACCTTTTGTTAATGCACTGCAGTCAGATTTGCTGTTATCTCAACCCTCCAAGTCCCACACTGAGCGTCAGAATGCCTTTTGTGGTTTAACCTGGCAGGTGGTTCAGCACCATACAGTCATTCGCTCACTTCTTCTCCTTCCCAGAGCAATGACTCAGAAAGTGCTTGAGCCAGGACTGTGTATGTTTGTGTTTAGTGGAGCTCAGCTACATATGTCCCCTTGAATCTCTTGGCTTGTTCTTTTCAACTCATGGGGATTTTAGCATCCTCAGTTTCCTCCTGCAAATTTCCTTAGCTTATTTAATGATATGAAGAACTTCTATATTTTGCTAGACCTTCAGACGCATTAACTGCAGCTTTCCTTTGGTGGTTCCTCTAGTGGAAAGCAGGATAATTTCAGAGATTCTTATCACATTTTGTTTTCTTTCACTTTTTGTGTCAAGCTGAAATATTTCAGTCTGTTTAACCATTCTTCAGAAAGATTTCCACACCATTTATATGAAACATGATTCTCTTCTGCTAGTTCTCATTTATTCCTTTAGAATAAAACAGTACATTTGTGAGAAATGTGATTGCAGAAACCATGTTGACATTGCTCTAATATAGCACACGCTTCAATTACTTCACTGCTAACTCCTTCAGAACTCCCAGGTTGTGATAACGTTTTGCCATTCATTTAGTCAATGTGTTTCCTAACTTTGTCTTACAAACACTTCAGTTTTACACATATTCTTTGCTGACTTTACCAAGGAAATTTTTACTTTCAACTCCTTCATGGTTATCATGAGCACAAAGCATTTCATTTATTTTTTCTGCTATAGTTTAAACTTCTATGACCAGTCTTTTTACTTAATTTTATGTTGGCCTGGCTTCCTGCTTCTGATACATTTGAAAAAAAGATTAATTTTAATGCATTTTGTAAATAACTCATTAAACACTGTCTTATGCTTCTCACAGACTCACGGAATATCTAAGACTGAAAAGGACCTCTGAAGATTATATTGTCCAAATTCCTTCCCAAAGCAGAGTCAGTGACAGCAATTGGCTCAGTGTCAGTATGTTTTGAATTTCTTCAAGGATGGAGACTCCACAGCACTTCTGTTCCAATGTTCTACCACCACACAGAAAAGCAGCTTTTTTCTGATGTAGAAGTGGAATTAATTATATTCCAATTTGTTTCCACTGTCTCTTGCCCTTTCTTTTGCTACCACTGATAATGGTCTGTCTCCATCTTCTTTACTCTCTCCCATTAAGATTTTGTATACATTGATATGAACACTCTGTGCCTTGTCTTCTTGAGGCTAGACAGTTCCTGTGTTCATATATTTACCTAATAGGCCAAATGTTCATGCTCTGTAATGATCTTCATTGTCCTTTACTGGACTTGGGAGCTAAGACCCAGATGGATGGAGCATGGAGTCTGAATACAGAAGAATCACCCTCCTTGACCTCCAGGCAATACTCTTCCTATTGCAGACCAGGATAATGCTGGCCTTCTGTGCCAGAAGGGCACATTGCTGGCTCTGCTTCCAGTTGCCTACTGGAGTCCTGGAATAGATAGCATTCTTTGGATTGCTTCCGAATGTTTCCATTTAATGGACCTTACATAATTTTTAGCTCAGTGAATCAGCAAAATAAGAGGTGTTCATGATTTCTCTAAGACATCTCTTTTTGTAAAGAATCTTTCTGTGTTTTCCCCAACAATTTGCTATTCAGCCAAAAACTGTCCTTGGCACATCTATAGGAATCCTCAGAAAAAAATACCGCCACTCTGCATAGCAGAAATGCATTGACAGACAATGCCAGAAAGGAAAAGTAGGAAAAAAACAGTTCTCATTTTTAGTTCATGAGTCTTGGAGCCATTTGGTGTGTGTTGGAGTACTGGTTTTATAAGATTTTTTTTTCCAGGAACAGAGCTCTTTTTTTCTCATAAGCTTTATGTATTTATCGATTAGCAATCATAAAAATACAATCAAGTATCACAGAATATCTCAGGTAGACAAAAAGGTTGTTTAGTCCAACCTTCTGTTCAAAACAGTATCAACAATCAGGTTAGATCACACTTCTAAGGGTTTTTTCCAGTCTGGTCGTGGAAAAAACTGAGGTTGTAGATTGCACACTCATTAGTACACAACACTGTACATTGTACAACGTATTCCAATGCATGTCTATTCTCATGGTGAAAATATTTCTCCCTATATTCAGTCAGAACATCACCTGTTTCACCTTAATGCCCATTGTCACTTTTACTGTCAAGCACTACTGTGATAGCCTAGCTCCATATTCCTGATAATCTTACTGTAGGCATTCGAAGGCTGCCACAAGATCTCCCAGAAGGCTTCTCTCCTCCAGGCTGAAGAACACCATTTCCTTCATTGACTGCTCATAGGAAGTGCTCCAGATCTTGTCTGTCTCGCTGGGCATCTGCTGAACCCATTCTAGTTTACTAATATCTGTCTTGTAATTGGGGACCAAAATTGGATCAGCATTCTACATGTGGTCTAACAAGTACTGAATGAAAGAAGTTTACAGTATCCCTAGGTCCATTAGCCTGCAGCCAGAACTCCTGCTAATATATATTTCTTTGCTGACAGAATGCACTATTGGCTCATTTTCAGCTTTCAGTCCACTGACAACCCCAGGTCCTTCTTTGGATAGCTGCTTCCCAGTTTCATAGATTTATAGAATATCCTGAGTTGGAAAGGGCTCACAAGAGGATCACAGAATCATAGAATATCACAAATTGGAAGAGATCCACAAGGATCATCGACTCCAACTCCTGGCTACTCCCAAGACCACCCAAAAAAGAAACCATATATCTCAGATGTCCAGAAGCTCCTTGAGCCAAGCAGGCTTGGTGATGTGGCCACTTCCCTAGGGAGCCTGTTTCAGTGCCCAACCATGCTCTCAGTGAAGAACCTTTTCCTACTATCCAACCTGAACCTCCTCTGGCATAGCTTCATACTGTTCCTTTAGAACTTATTGCTGGTCAGCAGAGAGAGATCAGTACCTGTCCCTCCGCTCCTGTCATCAGGAATCTATAGACTGCCATGGGGTCACACCTCAGTCTTTTCTTTAAGCTGAACAAATCAAGTGACCTCAAGTGACCTCAAGTGTTCCTTGTACGTCTTGCTCTCGAGAGCAGGAGTGTCCAACTCACGGCCCATGGGACTCATGCAGCCCTGGCTAGCTAGTAAAGAGGCCCCTTGAAATTGGGGCCTCGTTATGTGATTTTTAGTGTGTTTTTAATGAGTCAGTTGCACGTAGCTCAAGTGTGGACATACATAGGCAACAACAGAACACTGTGGATTACAGAGCACTGTGCCATGTTTACTCTGCTTCTCACGTCTGCCACACATAGTCAAATTGAAACCCACATATATGACATTACATATGCCTGTGCCACTTGGCAAGTAAAACTCACTGATTACAATAATAGTATTTCAACCTGCCCACACGTGTATATGGCTGTGAAGACAAAATATTTTTGTTGTTAAGCAGACATGTAAGTTTTCTTATTTAATCATTAAATAAGCTTTTGTTATTTTATAAAATAATTTAATAACTTAACATATTCGCTGAGGAAGAAGTATCCAGAATACTCATGTGATGCTGATATATTTTCTATTTTCCAGTGTCTCGAAAAGCTCACAAAAACTATAAAATAATCTGTGGTATGTTTTTAATTAGTTTTTAGTATGTATTTGATTAGTTTTTCTGCTATTTGTGACATATGGGGGCAATATACATGCAATAATTGTTCAAACCAACTCAATAATACAAGTATACTAAAGACACCATTACAGAAGGTGGATATTATACCTGCATTTACTCTCTTTTTCACAGAGTTTGTAAATTTACTCAATTGTGTGTTTTGTGCACGCTCTTTTTTTGTATGAAA
Organism: Pavo muticus; assembly: GCA_016647715.1. Classification (NCBI taxonomy): domain Eukaryota; kingdom Metazoa; phylum Chordata; class Aves; order Galliformes; family Phasianidae; genus Pavo; species Pavo muticus. The sequence continues at coordinate 712,524 of JACDJE010000104.1, forward strand.
GTAACATAATAAGTTAAGTGTTTTATGATAAATTCTTGCTTTCCATTTTGATAGTAGAACTTGAGGGTAAGTTTCAAGATTACTGAAATAATAATCAGTTTTTTGTATATTTGCAATTCCATTTTCAGTTGACATACGTACCAGAAAATTTTTGAATAGAATGCATAGAGTTGCAAACAGACATAAAACTCAAAGAAAAATTTGATCATGTCTCTTTACTAGATTTTCATGAGACATGTCTTACTAGTGAAAAAAATACCTCATGCTTCACAATCACTCATGTCATCACTTTTTTGGCAGTACATACATTTGTGAACAACTGCTTTCAAGGATGAAGTACAGGAAGAGTAAAATTAAACCAAAAATCTCTCTCAAGCACCTTGAACATTCATTAAGAATTGCAACAACTTCCATCAAAGATATATTAATTTTACAAACATAAGGTCAAATGACCAACTAGTTTTATGGTTTTGTTGCCTCTTTTTTTTTAATAAATAAATAAGTTTACCTATATAAATAAGTTTTGTTACTTGTATACATAAACTGTATTATATATTTCATATGTGGCTCAAAACAATTCTTCTTCACTCAGTGCAGCCCAGGCAAGCCAGAAGGTTGGACATCCATTCTCTGGACCTTTCACCATCATTCTTGACTTAGTTTGGATAATTTTATAACTTTTTATATTGTATAGCCCAAAACTTTACGGTGTTCAAGGGGAGGCTGCATCAACCCAGAGCAGAGCAGGACAATCCCTTCCTTCAGTGATACGTGATACGGTGCTTGATGCACCCCAGGATATGGTTGGCCCTTTTAGCTGCCTAGGCGTGCTGTTGACTCATATTCAACTTTCCCTGAACAAGAACCCTCAGATCTCTTTCTGTACGTATATCCAGGGTTGCTCCAACCCAGATACAAAATCCAATGCTTGCTCTTGTTCAACTTCACGCGGTCAGTGATTTTCCAGCCCTGTAATTTGCCAAGATCTCTGCAAGGCCATTTTACCACCAAGGGAGTCAACAGCTTCTCCTCATTAGTATCATCTGCAAACTTAGTATGCATACAAGTCCTGCATCCAGATAATTTATGACAATGTTAAGGAGGCCTAAACAGGACCCTGCAGAACCTCACTAGTGACTGGTCACTAGCCTTCTGTAACCCAATTTACTATAATTCTTTGAGCCTGACTCAAATCAATTGTATTAGATTTTTTGTCTAACTGTATGCTGGACATTTTATCCAGAAGGATACTGTGAGAAATGGTATCAAAACCTTTGCTAAAATCCAAAAAGATTGTATCAGCTGGCTTCCCTTGCTCACCTAGGTGGGTAACCCCATCATAAAAGGTTAAATTAAGTTAGTTAAGTAGGACTTTCCCCTCATGAACCCATGTTGACTGTGACCTATGACTGCACTGTCTTTCGTTTTTCAGTAACTCTCAGAATAATCTTCTCCATAATGCTACCAGACACTGAAGTAAGACTGACAGGCTTGTAGTTACCAGAGTCTACTTTCTTGTTCTTCTTGAAAACAGGGACAATATTTGTCAGTTTCCAGTCAATGGGCACTTCTTCAGATTCCCAAGACTCTTAAAAAATTATTGATAGAGATGTCACAATGACATCAGCCAGCTCTCTGAGTACCCAGGGATGAATCCTATCAGGCCTCATAGATTTATGTGCATCCAGGCGGAGCAGCAAATCCTGCACAAGTTTGGAGTTGGCTGGGAGTTGATCATTACTGCAGCCACAGTCTCCCCAGCTTAGGAGAGAACCTCCACAGAGCTCTGGGGTTCCCAGAGCCCATCATCAGTTTTGAAGACAGAAACAAAGAAGGCATTAAAAATCTCTGCTTTTTTGGCTGTCCTTATTTGTGAGGTGCTCATCCTCATCAAATAACAGAGCAATATTATCTCTGGTTCTCCTTTTGTTGTTTATATATTTCAAAAAGCCCTTCTCGTTGTCCTCTACAGCAGTGGTCAGCTTCAACTCTAATTGAACTTTGGTCTTGTGAGTTATCTCCCTACAATGATGAATAGCATCTCCATATTCCTCCCACGTCATCTGACCTTGCTTTCAGTGGCCATAGCTTTCTGCTTCTGCCTAAACTGTAGAAAATGATCCCTGTTCAGCCAGGACAGCATTTTGCCTTACTTGCTTGACTCCTGACATTTTGGAATCACCTAGTCCTGTGCTCTTAAGAAGTGGTACTTGAAAAGTGAACAGCACTTTTTGAACACCAGGATCACCAAAAGCTGTTTCTCAGGGGATATCACCAACTCATTCCCTGAGCAGCCTGTAGTCTACTCACCCCAATGTTTTGAGTCAATGTTTTTCTGGCATTTTTCCTTTGACTACCAAAGATTTTAAACTTGACTACTTCACAGTGACTATGGCCAAGATGGCTAACAGTGACCTCTTTGCATCTCAGACCCTCCCCATTTACAAGTAAGAAATCTTGGAGGGCATCTTCATCAAGGTGTTTTAGGAATCTTCTGGACCTGTTTGTATCAGTTATGTCTGGGAAACTAAAGTATCCCATAAGGACAAGGGCAGCTGATCTACAGCTATCTCTTAGTTAATCAAAGAATAAATCACTGTTGTCATCCTGTATGGTGGCCACGTAACTCCCACACTGATATCCATTTTACCTGCTTTTCCCTTGATCCTTATCCAGAGGCTCTCAGCTGTGTCATCGCCAACTTTGAGTTCCATACACATGGTATTACCCCCCTGCCCTGCCCTGCCTGACCCTTCTGAAAAGCCCAGAAACATCCATTATGTCACACTAGTCATAAAACTCTTCCCACTAGGTTTCGCTTATGCCAGTGATGTTGTAACTCTGGGACTGAGCCAAGGCATCTAGATAATCTTGATTTTTCTTTATGCTATGTGCATTGGTGTAGAAATATTTCAAATCTGCTCCTATGTACCCAGCACCTTGTGGAGAAAACTAGCATTCAGTTCCTCAAATTTTTGGCATGCCATCTGATAGCTTATCAATGGCAAGCCTATTTTTGTAGTTTACCCCTAGCAAGTTCTTTCAATCACCCCTGCACAAAAATCCTTTTCCCTCCCTGGGAAAGGTGCATCCATCCCATCAAGCACCAGCAGGCCTGGTATTGTGTAGACCATGCCATGATCAGAAAAATAAATATATTCTACCAGTCACCTGAATCAGAGCCATTTATTGATCATCTGAGTATGTCTGTTTCTTCCAATATGATTCCTTGCTACTAGAAAGATATATAAAAACACCACCAGTGTCTCCAGTCTTTTAAGCAATCATCTCAAGGCCCTGAAGTCTCTTTTGATTGCCCTAGGACTTCTTGTCACTATTTAATTTCTGCCTTCATGAAAAACGTAATAATATGAGGGCTCTGTCAGGCCAACGAGTTTTCTAGTAACATCTTTAACCTGAGCAGCTTCCCTATGGGTTGGGTTTGGTTAGCATATTGGGCCCTCTCTTCCCCTCAGAAGGAAGTCATCTATGGCAATAATCTTTCCTTTTTTCTTGGCTGTTCATCAAGTTTCAGAGCCTTATACCTGTTGTATAAGGACATTCTACCCTGGGGGAGTGAAGTAGGCTGGGAGGGGATATGCCTGCCATCCCACGTAGAAACATGCTTCCATTCTCCCTGTCTCTAAGGTCTTCTTTCCTTCTGCCCAATTGCAAGAAGGTAGAGGATCCTTCACGTCTTACATTGTGGCCAGCTGATGCATCTGTATCAGGGATGACAAAGTATGATTTCACCAGCTGATCTTCTCTGACTCCCTGATGCTCTTCAGCCTGTTCACCTTCTCCCAAAACTCTGACCCCAAGCTGAACTCCCACAGCTCCCACAGCGTTACTGATTTCTGCCATTAGACACTGAAATAAAACTCAGGCACACTCTGCAGCCTGAGACATGGATAGTGTGTTTCTCTTTCTTTTCACTCACAAAGCCAGTCATTTCATAACAAAAGGCAATCAGGTTGATCAGGTATGATTTCATTAATCCACATAGACTGTTTCTGGTTAGCTTCTTCTTCATGTGCCTAGAAATGTGTTCCAAGAGATTTTGCCTCATGATTTTTCCAGTGACCAAAGTAAGGCTTACCAGTCTGTACTGGTGAGGATTATTCTTTTGGCTTTAGAGTAAATGGAATAATCTGCAAGTAAATGTTCCAAATGGATTTTATTATTTTTAAAGATATTTTTGTAGTATTCACATATTGATCACAAGAAATGTAAAAGATTTAAAAATGTAAAATATATACATATAAAAAATATTTTAATGGGGATTCTAAAATATGTTCTGGATTGCATATTAGGAGCCTGCATCAGAGCTTATATGGCGACCGGGGTTAAAACACAACATTCAGGAAATATTTTAACAAGCCATATTACAAAATGTTGTACTTGTTGATCTGGTTCAAGAGCAGAATTCTTGGCCCATTAAGTTAGTTCCAAGCTACCATGGCAGCATCTATCACATCTAAATTTTAATTAAATAGAAAATTCAGGTCCCCATAAAATAATTGTCATGGCACTGAGCTGACACTTCTCCAGTTCTCTAACTCCTGAAGGGGGTAAACTAGTTATATTCCTGTTCACAGATTACGCCAGGTTACAAGAATGACCACTCCTTACCTACCCCAAGACAGTTTCAGGCTTAGATCTGTAGTAGTACCCTTATATTCCTTGTATTTTTTTTTCCATCTCCATAGGCATGACAAGTGTAGATCACTTGGTCTGGAGGAACAGATCTAATTGTGTTAACTTTTCTCAAAATCTTGACCAAATCTGTGTGACATCTGATGCTAGGCAGAAGCTGTATGTGTACTGTGAGGAAGAAAAAAGAGGTGAAATAAATATTTTTAAAATAAAGTGTATCTACTGACAATTAGTAAATTTCAGTTGTAATGTTAGCAGTTGAAAGGTATTATTTGGGAGAGATCTGGATTTCTGGTTTACTTCATAAATGTAGAACTTTTGATTACTATGTTTTGAGAAACATGATCAGTTGATTCTTGCTTTATAACTTGTGCTAAGCCTTCTTTCTAAACTGTTTTTTGGGATTTTGCGTTTTTTAGCCTGAAGATTCATTGGCTGAGGCAGTGGAAGCACCTCCAACTATATTATCTTATTTGAAAGAAAACGATTTCTCAGGACATCACAGAGTAGAAGAAACCTCTGAACCAGCTAAAATCAAAGAACAAGGCACTGCCTCTTTTTTGTTTGCTTTCTTGCTTGGGAGCATGGGAGGAAGAGTTGTCATTTATGTTATGTAGGTTAGAGTCAGTAGTTTTCCCATACATGAAAAGCCACTGACATGTTTTAGGTGCTGTCAGAAACTGCAAATCCTAGGACTTTGAGGATCTTGTGTGTTAGAAATGGATTGGCTTCTCCAACACTGAAACTGCAATCTGTTACACAATTTCTTAACAGCAGCAAAGATAAGTGTTAGCAAATACAGTCACCATTCAATTCATCTCTTACTTCAGTCCGTATGAGTGCTTACATCAGTCATTGTTAAATATGCAGAGAATAAATTTACCCTTCCATATTATAGAAATTTAAGTCATGGAACAAGAGTTTATATTTTAAATTTCAAATTTAAATAGATAGATAAATAAACAAAGCTGACATGGAGCTACAGCTGCAGTACTCTACAACACTCTGTGCAGGAGTTAGGCAAGGGGAAGGAAAGGAGAAAAGTCCTCTCTGTTCTGCTCTGGTCAGTGAAAAGCATGGCATTTGGCATTACAGAGGTGAAAAATAGGCAACTGTTAGACATGATCTTGAGGCAAAGAAGACTGTATCCTTAAAGTAAACTTTTAAAATATAATTTTATTCTCTCTTTTCTTTTGTTTTTCTGTCCTTTTAAATATTTCAGAATTATAAAATGACTAATACCAATTCTTGGAATGTTTCTCTCTATGTATTTTGGTAATAAACTAAGTCATTTATTTTTCTTGTAACTAAATCCAATCAGAATGTTAAGATAAATAACCTCTGAATGAGAGTAATTTTCCTCGATCTTTCAGTAATAAGTGATTATTTTATTTAGACTCAGTTATTGTGGAAACTGGACAAAGCAACAGAGAATCTACAGCTCTCATGCAGAAAATCTTAAGAGAAGAAGATGGTTCTGGTGCTAGTGTCTTGCTAGGAGTGAGCAGAGAGAAGGTCTGTATAATGGATTTAATACCTACCATATCTTTTTTTGACTCAAGAGCAGGAAAACATGAACTTTAAGTGTTTTCGTGAGCTGTTGCCTTTATCTATTACATCATAGCAGCATACCAAACCAGAAGTTGCTTCATACATTCTTGAATGCCCTCTCATTACAGCAAATTGATGTGTTCACGCTATGCTCAAGTTTGGATCTGTAATTATTTCTACCATTGAGAGGGGATTTATCTTTTTAATTCACAAATAAAAATTTTCTTTGAGTTTTGCACCACTTCCATTTTGCATTAAAGGGAGTGAGAAACAAACAAAAAAATAACCAACATAAATCCTCACCACAAAAGCCCATGATTTTTAATTAGCTAAAACTAGGCATCTTGTTCTACCCCACAGTAGTTGCCTTACAGCTGAAAGTCCTACTTTCTTTTTAAGAAATGTGGCATATAAATAGATTTAGAAGGACACTCTTTGGGTGCTCTTTAAGTATTTCTGTGCGAAGGATTAAATGCAAAGAAGCACTTTGTTATGTCAATGCCTTATTAGCAGTTGAATCCATGCAGAAAACTGACACAAAAGCAGACTAAACTCCAGAAGGATCCATGCCTGTATTGGGTGCCACTGGTTTTCCTTAGTTGTCCTCAGACTAATGTGAACATGTGCAGTTATAAACTCAATTTTACTTGAATGACCATCTCAGATGTAAATCTTATGTTCTGCATCTTGAGAAGACAGTGACAGAGTGGATTGCACTCCTGAGTGTCTGCAGCTCCTATTTATTCCTTTATGAAAGCAGTGTGGGCTGCCTCCTGACAACTGAACCTGGAGCTGAAAAATTCTTAAAAATGTAACTGGCAGGTATCCTCATATTTACAAGTAAAAGATGCTTTGATTAATGAAATATTGAGACTGTACAACTAGAAGGCTCTATAAAGGATCAAAGTTGAGGCAACTTGATATATTTTTTTATGTTCCTTGTATTATTCATCTCTGTGTTACATTAATTACATGAATAGATGCTGTTTACTTCTATACCTAGCCTCTTTATAGGCTGCCAGTACATTTTTTACAAGTGCTGTAGAAGAGGAGATAACTGGACAGCTTTCAGATCAGAGATGCCTTCCAAAAATCCAGATCAGGCTCTTTTTTTTGTAAATGTCCAAGTAGAAATACCTAGTAGGGTCCTTCTTGACAGAAAAACAATCTAGAAATTGTGTGTACCTGTACATTACTGAACTGAGGAGACAAAGATGGGTTTATAAGTTCAAAATTTATCAATACAATAGCAACAGGTATAATTATGATAGATTACTTACCAGTAATATGGTAGCAAATATATGAGGTTTGCTCCAAAATTAATGCCTTCTATTTAATTATGTTGTTTCATTGTTGGATCACTGGTGATGACTATCCTCACTCAACAAACCATTTGCTAGGATTTCTCTTTTTACTATCAGTAACTTCCCCATCTTCCCCACATTCCCTAGCTGCTTAGAATTTGTAATAAATTATTGGACAGCATTTGGCCTCTTCCTGCTTTAATCTTCCTCCGGGTGTATATATGTTGAAACATCTCCTTCAATAATTGGATAGAGACGTTTAAATTGACCTCACAGGACAGGATATACCCTGAGGCAAGAGTCTTGTCCTTAAGAATTTGAGTGCACCCCTTGAGATAGAGCCTGAAGTAAGATGATTGTCTTCTTAGAATATGTATGTACCCTTCCGGGGGTGTAAGGAGCAAATTGTTGATTTCTTGATAATACCTGTTTCTCCCCGGAGGAGATCACTTCACTTTTGAGGTTTTAGAATATATGTGTATCCCTTGAGGGTATAAGGAGCAAATTGTTGAGTTGCTGAGAATACGTTTTTCCCCCCCAAAGAGATTGCTCCACATTTTGAGGCATGATCATTAACGAAAAAAAGAATAAGGGTGGGAATCCGCTCCTCCACCTCTTAGAAAAACATGATGCCAAACCATCCCCAGTGGGGATGGAGTTGGCATGGAGTAATTGATCCAACTTAAAAGGAATTTTGGATCATATAAATTCCCTCCACAAGAAAACCCATATGGGGGAGGGAAAGGGAAAATCAATCATTTGTGCAGGTCTAGGAGTTGCTCTTATTGCTGCCATAGAGATCCACAACCAGCAGCACACAGCAGAAACCCAAATTATTCAGTCCTTGCAGGAATTGATCATACGTGCAAGACCAAGTAGAAGATCTTACAGGGCAGTTAGAGGAAGAAAAACATTCAACAGTCCTCCTTCAACAAGCCCTTAGAGAACAGCTGATAAATGAGACAGAGATTAATGGTAGTTCCCCAGGGAGTGGCTTGTATCTGAGAGAAAGCCTGGAGGAGGTGAGAGCCCAAAAAGACAAATTAGAAAACCCGGTGACCCCTCTCTGCCCTCTAATAAAAACTGAGCATATATATGAAGAGGGCAAAGACAGGTACTCTGATGTTAGTATCAAGGATGTTCCCTATTCTGCTACCAAGATGGCCAAATTAAAGTAAGATTTTGGTCACATGCCTAGGGAATCAGAGAGAGTATGTGTGGAAACTGTCCCTGATGGAGAAGACCAGGTCCTGTTGACTGAAAAGGCATCAGAATTACTGGGGACCTGGAGTATTTTTCACCACTGGCAACTACCGGTGTTGATGGATTTGCCCCACATTCGTCCTGTCTCTTTAACTCTCAAAGAGCCTCTTAACAAACACATCTGGAAGGCTCAAGGTGATCAAGGGAAAATGTACAGAATTAACCATCTGGATTTCACCTAGCTTCTGACTTTGGTTCCTGTGGGATCAGGAAGTTTTTTCTTTTGTTTCCAGCTATGCCTCCTCTAACCTTGATTCCTGTGGAACCAGGATGTTCTCTCTCTTTTCTTTTCCAGATGCTGATCCTATTGCTGTGCCTCACAAGTTTCCTTCTCACCTTGCTCCTTTCCCTGGGATCCCTGTGGAATCATTAATGTCACTGTTTTGGGCAGGCATCTTCTTTGGATTAATATTTGCAATTGCTTATGCTGACCCTATCACACTCACTGGGTGGCTGTGGTCCCATGCCCAGATGGGGTATAGTGGGAGTATGGGACCAAAGTCTAATTCTGACAGACGCTTAACCCTTTCAACTGTGATTATGCACAGTAATGAAATATATTCAGGAAATGAATGGGGCTGAGATAGTAACAATCAACTCCCTCAGTTCTTGGGAGATGTAGGATGAAGAACAAAGATGGGGTGTCAGATGCAACAGCAAGTGACTGATACGCATTGCAACACCCCTGTAGTCTTCCCTATCAGCACTGGGTATCAACCAGCGGCTCTTATCTGCTGTATTACCTCAGTAGGAAAAAACTAATATAAAAGGCCCCCAGTTAATTCTAGATGCATTTGCCATAACTCAAAATAATGTAACCCTAGTTCTTGATTGTATCCAAACACAATAATGGATGCAATCTATGGCAGCAGCAATTGCAAGTGAAGGTGCAGGGAGCACTTTACCCACTGAAATTTGAAAGGTGATTTGGGATAATGCTGTCCCCCTGCAGGGGGCAGCCTGCTCCACCATGAGCCTCTCTTTGGCGGCAGGGAACTCCTGCTCTGCGCTTGGAGCACCTCCTGCCTTCCCTCTGCACTGACCTTGGTGGCTGCAGGGCTGTTTCTCTCACATGATCTCACTCCTCTCTCCCAGCTGCTGTTGCATAGCAGTTTTTCCTCTTCTCAAACATGCTCTCGCAGAGGCACACCCGGCATTGCTCAAGGCTCAGCTCTGGCAGCGGTAGGCCCATTTTGGAGCCATCTGGAACTGGCTGGAACAGGAGCTGATATGGGACAGCTTCTAGACTCTTCTCACAGAGGCCATCGCTGGGAATGAATGGAGTTCTGCATCTCACTAGAAGTAGGGATCTCTCTGTCCTTGACTGTCTCTTTTTCACTGCGATTCTTGTGCAGAGATACAGTCATGAGGTGCTCCTAAAGAATTGATACAATTTGTGTTACTAAACATGACTGTGACCCAAATGTGAAAACTGGACTTCTCATCGTAGTACATACAGAGTGGTAGAAAATCCAGAAAAACAAGTACAAAATACTGACAGGAGCTATGTGTATATATTAAAATGAATGGATATGAACATGCTGCCAGACATTGAAAACAGATCTAAATTAAGAAAATGCACTCCCACTATAGGAACCATTTGGGAAAGCTACAGGGAGAAACAAATGGATGAATGCATTTATCCAGTGAATTCTCAAATGTAGAAGGCAAGAGACTAACACGCAGGTGAAATTCAGATCTTGCTGCTATGTAAATGCAGAAAGGATAATTAAAATACTCATAAGAGTGGAAAGAGATGTAAGCCCAGCTAAGAAATTGGCACAACTATGGGTAAAGCATAGATCATTAAAAGCTAATACTGTGAATTATATTTCTCTGCCTTCTGTCTCTTTAAGAAAGCTTTATGCCAACCAGGCTGTTTTTAATCCTGCTGCAAGGTGGCAAGACCATCCCTTGTGTTCCTGCAGTGTCAGGACAGATGGGCAGGAATCTGTGCTACATACATGCATTTGTAGAGTAGCACGAAGGCTGAGTTTTCCACTCCCAAAAACAAGGGATGCTCTGTGATAGAAGCAGACTCACATCTGATTTACCTCTCCTTTAAATATACACCTGTCCTGAAACCAGGACCATCATGCAGGACAGATGTCCAAAATGTGCATTGAAGAACTCCACAGAGTTGAATTGTTGAATGTCAAATGCAAGAAAAGTGAGATAGTCAGTGACAACAGTGTATTTTTTCTCCTCATTCAGTCCATCAGATGTATCAGGTAAAAAAACAAGTGGGATCAAACACTTGCAGATACATACAAAACTTAAAAAAAAAAAAAATGAAATTAAATAAGTGCCAATTGTTTGATGAGAACAACATGCATATTAAGCAAACACAATGTTTTGCAAGTATTATGTGTTTGATCTGCCAGTTATTTATTGTCCTCAATGTGAGTGATGAGGAGACACATCACTTTTCCAAAAGATTTTAAAACACAAAAGGCCAAATCTATCTTAGTGAGTTCTATAGAAAAAGACACATGGATAGTTGAGAATGAAAAGATACATTATAAAAGACTTTTTGACAGAAGTCGAGAACAAATAGTTGTAAAAGTCATGAATACCTTAAGTAGAGATATTTCAAATCAACCTCAGCAAAAATGTCAGAGATTATATAAGAAAGAGAACAAGAGATAGTAGCAGTTATGAAATAAAATGAAGAGAGACATTCATAGGGTTGACAGTTGATAAAGGTAAACGCATAGATAAATAATCATTGCATGATTGAAGTGGAAAAAGCATTACAGGTGGTAGTGATAATATGAGGAAACATACTTACTAAGTACCACAATGTAACCAAACTTTGTACTTATTAATTTATTCTGGAGCGACATACAATGCACAGTAAAAACGTGAGATACACAGTAAAATGTAATTGTGGCAAGAAATACAGAATCATAGATTCACCAAGGTTGGAAAAGACCTCTAAGATTATCCAGTCCAATCATCCACGTATTACCAGTATTTCTCACTAAACCATGTTCCTCAGTACAACATCTAAACATTTCTTGAACACCTCCAGGGACAGCGACTCCACCACTTCCCTGGGCAGCCCATTCCAGTGCCTGACCACACTCTCGGAGGAGTATTTCCTAATGTCCAACCAGGCACAACTTGAGGCCATTCCCTCTAGTACTATTGCTAATAGGACATTGAAGGCATTGAGTGCACCCTCAGTAAGTTTGCAGATGACACCAAGTTAGGAGGAAGTGTCAATCTCTCTGAGGGTAGGAAGGCCCTACAGAGGGATGTGGACAGGCTGGATAGCTGGATAGCCAATGGGATGAAGTTCTACGAGAGCAAGTGCCAGATCCTGCACTTTGGCCACAATAACCCCAAGCAACACTACAGGCTTGGGGCAGAGTGGCTGGAAGACTGTGTAGAGGAAATGGACCTGGAGGTATTGGTCAGTGCTGAATTGGTCGGCTGAACATGAGCCAGCAGTGTGCCCAGCTGGCCAAGAAGGCCAATGGCATCCTGCCTTGTATCAGAAATAGTGTTGTCAGCAGGAGCAGGGAAGTGATTGTACCTCTGTACTCAGCACTGGTGAGGCCACACCTTGAGTACTGTGTTCAGTTTTGGGCCCCTCACTACAAGAAGGACATTGAGGCCTGGATCATGTTCAGAGAAGGGCAACAAAGCTGGTGAGGAGTCTGGAGCGCAGGCCTTCTGGTGGCTGAGGGAGCTGGGATTGTTCAGTCGGAAGAAGAGGAGGCTCAGGGGTGACCTTATGGTTCTCAACAATTACCTGAAAGGAGGTTGTAGTGAGGTGGGGCTTGGCCTCTTCTCCCATATAACTACTGGTAAGACTAGAAGGAGTGGCCTCAAGTTGCACCAAGGGAGATTCAGATTGGACATTAGAAAGTAATTCTTTTCCGAAAGAGTGATCAGGTGCTGAAACGAGCTGCCCAGGGAGGTGGTGGAGTCACTGACCCTGGAGGTGTTCAAGGAACATTTAGATGTTGTACTGAGGAACATGGTTTGGTGGGAAATATTAGTGATAGGTGGACTGTTGAACTGGATGATTTTAGAGGTCTTTTCCATTAAAAATACTTTATTCTTCTTTACAGATTTTTTTAAAATTCATTGGCAGTATGCATTCTGACTGTAGTTTGCACTATTGGTTTTATAATATAGAAAGTTTATTTGAAGTTGTAAAATACTGGATTCATAAAATTGCATATGGATGAGTACAATCATTGTAATACTAAAACTAAACAATATTTTCTAATGAAATGTTTTGGAAAATGCTTTGGTATATCGATTTCCCATTATAAAAAGTTTTTTTGGATTGCAACTGCCGGAATCTCAGAATTTGGCTTTTGAACTAGGGTACATATTGTAGGAAACCGTTGCTAAGCTTTGGATATGATTTTTATTATATTCTTAATAGTGACATGTGTCTTTCTGAAGTTAAAATTTGTCTGAGATACTACTTTGTCTTCAGTCAATTTAAATAGTTACATTCTATTGTGTCCTGAAGGACTGTGTCACAACTCATAAAGCATCATTAGGTAAATGCAAAGATGGACATCTACAGAATACAATGGTATGAAATCACCAGACATGACTGAAATATTTTTGTTGAATTACAAATTCTTTCATCAATGACAATCTACTACAGTTATATTGACTAGAACTGTATTGGCTACAACTGACAAGTGATATTTTTGTCATCTTTGGAAGCAATATTTTAAAACTGGATTAACTTAATTTCAGATTAGACTGAAACCTGAAGAACTGGGTTCTGGATATGCTGATAGAGAAACTGAGATTTTAAGAGTAAGTATATTGTGCTGTTTATTTCACATTAGCATAACAAAGAGCTTCATTTTACCGATCCAGATTGTAGATGATCCATTTTCTTTGACAATAGTACAGTTTCCCAAGTAAATATAAATATATGTTTAATACCTAGCATTTAAAAATGCTTTGTAGGAAACACTGGGGATTTCATTTAAAGATCTCAAAGACATAAGTGTACATAAGTGGGGAAGAAATGTGAGAAAGGGAGAGGACAACAATGAAGTAATTTCAAGAAGACTCTTCAAAGAAGATGCTTTTAATCTGGTTCTGAGAAGGCAGTAAAAAGGAGATAGGAATTACATCATTTCTTTATTTTAATTCAGAGTGTCTGCTATAAAACATATGATTGCTTGCGTGAAATATTTTACACAACATCTTCCACTATTACTTGATTTTGACTGTCATTTGCACTTCCCTATGTCTTTGCCTTTGTGAAGAAGAATACTATTGTTGTATGAAGGTTGGCCAGGAAAGAGAAATGCTCTGGCTCAGCAACAGTTAAAAAGGAGCATTCATGCTGGGTAAAATTTGAGTTTATTTATTTATTTATCAGGGCATTCTAACAGTGCTAACAATTTATCCAGGGCAGCCCAGGATTGCATGGCCTTCCAGCAAAACCATCCCCTGATTCAGATGTAGAACCTCCTGAGTCACCAGGGGAAGACGGATCTGCTGGTGAACTGGGCCCTGAAGTGAGTAACCATTCACAGACAAGCTTTGATGTTGTTCCCGCCCTAAAGCAGGATCATAGAATCATAATCGTAGAATCATAGAATGGCCTGGGATGAAAGGAACCACAATGATCATCTAGTTTCAATGCTCCTGCTATGTGCAGGGTCAACAACCACTAGACCAGGTTGCCCAGAGCCACATCCAGCCTGGCCTTGAATGCATCCAGGGATGGGGCATCCACAACATCTCTGAGCAACCTGTTCCAGTGTGTCACCACCCTCTGTGTGAAAAACTTCCTCCTAATATCTAATCTAAACCTCCCCTGTCTCAGTTTAAAACCATTCCCCTTTGTCCTATCACTATCCACCGTCATAAACAGCCATTCCCCCTCCTGTTTTTATGCTCCCTTCAAATATTGGAAGTACTGCGTCCAGGCCTGGACGCAGTACTCCAGATGGGGCCTCACAGGAGCTGAGTAGAGGGGGACAATCACCTCCTTCTCCCTGCAGGCCACTCCTCTTTTAATGCAGCCCAGAATATAGTTGGCTGTTCTAAGGCTTTCAGTTTTAACAACTCACAGACTATATAATTCCTGGTAATATTGCAAATTAAAAGATTCATAGAATCATAGAATTGCTTAGGTTGGAAGGGATCTTAAAGATTATCTAGTTCCAACTCCTCTGTCATGGACAGGATTGCCACCCTCTACATGAGACTGTCAAGGGTCCTATTCAACCTGGCCTGCAGCTTCCCCAGGGATGGGGCATCCACAACTTCTTTGGGCATCTTGTTCCAGTGCCTCACTACTCTCTGAGTAAATAATTTTATGCTTTGGCAACAGATGGAATTACTTACTTATACCATAGATATAGCTCAACTTGCCATTTTCATTAAAGGTATTAATAATGATTATAATGTCACTGTTGCCTTTTTTTAAAATAAATAAATAAATAAATATATGCATAAATAAGTTTTGTTACTTATAAACAGTAACTGTATTATATATTTTATATGTGGCCTAAGAAAGTTTCTCTTCACTCAGTGCAGCCCAGGTAAGCCAAATGTTGGATACCCATGCTCTAATACATGAACTGACTGGCTGACTCTACAAAGCCAGTTTTTCCCAGGCTGGCTGCCCTCTTGAATACATGCTCTGTCATGGGTGCAACACAGTAAGTCAGGTGGACAGCTAAATATGCATTTTTCAAGTGATGAGTACAGTGTGACATCACAAGGAAAATCTGGGCCACTTTTTGACTTCATGAATACTGATATTTTCTCAGATCTCATCTGGTCTTGAGCTTGCCAAAAGTGCGGATAGCTGAAGTGCATGTGGAGTTCAATCGCAGCACATTTGTTACAGTGTTGTCAAAACCTGTTTGCATAAATTGGCTATTTACATGCAAACATCATATTTATATTATGGAATTTTTAATTACTTTTTATTTTATTATGTGATTGTTTGATATAGTTTTCTAGTAGTATACATTTAAATAATGCTTTGATACAAAACCAGACTGTCAGAAGACAAGAAATACAAGTGCTATCACTTGTGAGCTGCTTCCTGGTGCCATGTGAAGGACCACCACATTTACCATTTTATACTGCTGTTTCATGACTTGGCCCAAAATATTTTCCTGTATGTGCTAAGACTATCAAATCACACCTGCTATAGATTTGCTATCATCCACAGGGTCCGCAAGGTCTTCCTGGGCTTGATGGAGTGGTTGGCCCACCAGGACAGAAGGGAGAAAAGGTAAGGTAAACATTTGTATTGCTCCTACTTCAATGTGATATCTTTGTCAATATTAAGCTGTAAAAAATGTAAATTTTCCTTGCAACACAGTGTTGGCTGGCTTCACTTTTTTTTATAATCCAGATTATTAGAACATATCATAAAAGGCATTTTGAGAAATCCAGGTGGTTGCAATCTCATTTTCTGCAGCATGAAGTGCTCTAAATGCAGTATGAGCTGCATTGGGATTCACCAATAAAAAGCTGGCAAGTCTGTAGGAAAAACTCCAGCTCCTAGTTCAGACTGCAGAAGGTTTTCTCCATGGTATATGTACACGTATATGGGCCATTGGAATTACTTAAGTTTGGATTCTGTCGTCTGTTCCATGCGCTTTATCCCAAGCTGCACAAGAGCAGGCCTGCTGACCACTAACAGAGCAAGTTTTGTGCACTTCTGTAGTAGTTCATATCTGTCTTAACTGATTACTGCTGCAGTGCTGTCACTCTCAGCCATGATATCCCAACCCCACACTTGTGGCAACTCTAGCCTTCATGCAGCATTTGGTGAGATACTTCAAATGGTAGCAGAGCACTACTTAGTTTTCTGTTGATGTGCTGAATGGCTTCATGCAGGATTAAATAGTAATATAGCCAGCACAAGGGGAGGAGTGGGAAACTTACATTTGGCTAAAAGCAGACAAAGGTGCAATCTAATAGCTGTCTGCAATTGTCTGAAGGGCCTGCAGCAAAGCTGATGAAGCCAAACAGTTCCTCATTGTGCCAGATGATGCAACAAATTATAATGGCCACAAACTGCATCTTAAGAGGCCTTTAGGAGGATCCTATTCACTACTTGGGGAGCAGAACTGTGGCATGTTGCCCAGAAAGGATATGTAAGCTCTGTTCTTGGTGGTTTTCACGCCCAGTCTGGACATAGCCATAACTGACCTGATGTAGAGATGGTGATGTTTCTGCCTCAAGGGGAACAGTGGATTGGAAGGCCTCCAGAGGCCCTGTACAACCCTCTTTCTGTGATTCTGTCTCCCAGAGTTAAATAACTACAGGAAAATTTCATTTTTCAGTGACCTTCTACACCAAGGTTTATGCATGAGAGCTTGAAAGTAGATTCAAAAGTGCACACTGAAATTTCACATGCTATAAGGAAATGAAAAAGCAACTCCTAAACAACCAGAATATGGACACAATTTTTAAATTTATTAAATAATAAGTTTTTTTAGCGTGACGTGAAGAATGAAGGTTCTAAACTGTGATTTCAGAAGGTTGAGGTTAGTAGAGCTACAGCACAGATGGGATCTAGTAGCTATCCAGAAAATAAAGAGTGCATCTTTGAATGGTAACTATTAGAATGTTTCTACTATAATCAGTAGTTTAAGCAGAAGAAAATCTGCCTGAAGCATACCGGACTTGAATTTCTGTTTACTGGAAAAAAAAAAAACTTGACATGGAAATTGTAGTAATTGGATGAAAAAATGTGGCAACCAGGCACGGACTCAGATGTGAACGATTCAAATCGTTTATTACAGGTTCTCACATCACTTATGTACATTCACAAGTTTCGTTTTTTAACTTTCCCGTCCGCCCTTACAACTTTCCCATCTGCCTTTACATGTCAACGAAGTATTCCACAAAACTCCTTAACCTTGCATGCAGGCACTTTTCCAATTGGTTGAGCCGTTCCTTTTGCTTTTTTCTTGTAGAGATATCCTTGGTTCTCAGCCTTGCTTTCTCATGCTGTTTATCTTGCTCCACAGTGTCTGTTCTGAATAGCATCTCTTGAATTCCCACAAAAAATAATAATTTTCAAAAAGTGCATAAAACTCAAATAAAGAGCAAGAAGTTGACTGTTTTCCCTTGCTGTACCTGTTTTCTGATTATGTTTTCTACATATATTGATAAAATTTAATTAAAAGTGAAGCACTATATATTTGCTCCTGCTCCATACAATCCCCAGCACCTTGGAATAATAGAATTTCTCCATTTCTACTTTTTTTTTTTTTTTTTTTTTTTTTTAAAGCCTTGGCTTGATCTATATTGCTATATCTAATTATAAACATTTTTCACGGTTAATACAAAGAAGACTACTGGAGAAGCTGCTGAATGTACTGAAGAGTGCCAAGTAAAGTCAGTTTGTTCCCTGGAGTGATATTTAATATGTTTGGGTTTTTTTGTGATTAATTTTGGAAGAAGTTATTGCTATCATTTTGATGCTGATGATTAGCCGTTTTTTCCAGGTCTTGCTCAAGCAGTTTTTATTGAATGTGTAAGGACAAGAGATTGCCAATATAACAATTAAGTCCATTAGCTTCAATGCCACTTAGAAAAGAAATATTTGCATGCTGCATTTCTGTCCTTTCTATACATTAGACGTGAGAAAATGATAGTTAAGTATATAAAAGCAAATCAAATAACTTGATTGCTACAGAAAAACCTAAAACCATACTGGTAATCATATCCCTTATTTGGTGTCCTAGACAACCTCCATGATATCAGTTTCTGCTTCTGTTACTGTCCATGAGGATTCTTCTCATTTAAACTGAGAATCAATAAGACATGATCCACAGTGTTTGATTCTCGAGACCATCAAAATCTCCAGCAAAATTGAAATACAAAACTGCCATCTCTATGCATACCAGACCAAAACTATTCACTTGTTACCATAACTCCTGAAATATGAATTTTTTTCTTTTTAACTAAGAGGCCTAACATTTCATGTAATAGACATTGTGACATCAAGTTAAACAAAACAGAATTTTGTGGGTATTTTAATTAAGCAATCACAGTCATGTGATTTTTATTTATTCATTTATTTATTTTTGTATGATTAATACTCCTACTTTAAATAATAAGGATTGCTTTTCTTTTACAGGGTGATAGAGGTCTTCCTGGTTCTGTTGGTGCAAAGGTAAAAAAAAAAAAGGAAAAAAGACAGTGACTTTATGGGAAAACTGTATCACCCCAATATAACAAGTTACTTACAATTTACCAAAGGAAAGGGCTAAGAAGTGTAATAGGTTATGATTTTGAAACCCAAGTGCTTACTTGCATCGGCTTGTGCGTGTTCAGTATAACTAACAGTAGACTGACCTTCTATTTTAGGGTGATACTGGAGTCACTGGATCAACAGGCCCTAAAGGAGAAGCTGGCGCTGATGGTTCTCCCGGGAAACCTGGACCCCCTGGGCCCCCTGGGCCCCCTGGACCTCCTGGACCCACAGGTGTAAGTTTAGGATTTGAGGTATTTTACTATTAGGAACTTTATTATAGCTGTGGATCTACTTTCTTAAGAAGGGACAATGTAGTCATCTCTATATTTCACAACTGTCTAAGAAGGAATTGATGAATCATTTGTTACAGACAGAATTATTTGTTACAGACTGGTGCTTTCCTATGGGAAACCTACAATTCCTTTTACTATGGGCACTTGGACAATGTAATTGACCATGCAAAGAATGGATTTATTTAATGACTGGAAGATAGTCAAAGTTATATCCATCTACAAGAAGGACGTAAAAGAAGATCCAGGAAACTACAAAAATTAGTCTAACCTCAGTCCTTGAAAAAGTTATAGAGAAGATTGTCCTGGGAGATATTGAAAAACATTTAAAGAACAAAGATACTATCAGGCGTACTCAATATGGGTTCATTAATGAATCTTGCCATTCATCAATTATTCCTGTCTTAGTAATCTGATCTCTTTCTGTCATAAGGTCAGCCACATGGTGCATGAGGGGTAGGTGGCAGAGATAATCTTTCTGGATTTTAGTAAGGCCTTTGAGATCATTCCTCACAGTATCCTTCTGGACATTTTGTCCAACTGTGAGGTACACAGTTTCACACTATGCTTGGTGATTAACTGGTTCAACAGCAGAGCACAAATGGTTGTAGTAAATGGAGATTCATATAGCTGGCAGATAATCACTAGCACTGATCAATTCTAGGGTCAATTCTGTTCAACATTCTTATCAATGATTTGAATGCAGCAGTGGTGTGTGTTCTCAGCATTCTCAGCAAGCTTGCTGATGATTTTAATCTGGGAGGTGCTGATGACATCTTTGAGGGATGAGAGAACTTGCACAGATATCCAGAAAGACTGTAGTGTTGGACAATCAGCATGTTTCAATAAAAGTAAATGCTGGGTTCTGCATCTGGAACTGAGAATTGCCAGTCAGAGGTACAGACTGAGAGATAACTGATTGGAGAGCAGTGCTGCAGAAATGGGTCTGGACATTCTAGTCAACAGCAGGCTCAACATGAGCCAACAGTGTGCCCTGGCAGCCAAGGAGCAAGCTCCATTTTGGCATGCATTAAATACAGCATAGCCAGCCAGTCAAAAGAGCTGATTACTGCACTATATTTAGAACTGGTGTAGACTCACCTCGAATATTGTGCACTCAGCAATATAAAAAGGATATTAAGGTACTTGAAAGCATCCAGAGGAGGGCAACACAGTCATTAAACACACCTTCCAGGCTGGAAAGCATATTCTATGAGGAGAGGTTGAGGACACTTCGGTTGTCCCATCTGGAGAAGAGGAGACAGGTAGGCAGTCTCATTGCTCTCTACAACTGCCTCAGCAGGGAAAGTGGAGACGGAGGTGCCAGTCTCTTCTTCCTGCTAACCAATGATAGGATACATGGGAACGGCACAAAGCTGCATGAAGGGAAGTTCAGACCAGGCATTAGGAGCTATTTCTTTACTATGAGAGTGATCGAACACTGAAACAGGCTCCCTAGGGAGGTGACTGATGCCCCATGCCTGTCAGTGTTCAAGAGACATTTGGACAATGCCCTCAATAACATGTTTATTTTTCAGTTAGCCCTGAAGAGATAAGGCAGTTGGACTTAATGATGTTTGCAGATCCCATCCAACTGAACTGTTTTATTTTATTCTTACTTAAGCAGTTGTCATTAAATTATTCGGTAATTAACCATTAACATCATATGCTATATATAAATGTCATTACTAATATCAGGATCTCAAAGCTACTACTGTATTACAAGGAAAAACTTCTTTGGTACTATTTTTCATATGTAAATAAGTTAGAGTTTAAGATTTAAATATACATAGAGAATGACCAGCATTCATTAAAATCAAGCTGCACGTCCCATTTAAATTACTGCTTTTCCCATGCTGTCATATTTGAGGCCATGAATTTAGTTTCTTCTGTAAGTTTCTTAGTATCTTCTGTAAGATGGAAATATAGAGACACACTTTTTACATTTGTGACTTCATAGTATGTTATACTCAAAAGAAAAATAATCTATTAATAAAGAGAGATATCTCAAATGCTACATGCTACTTCTGATAATAATATCTTCATCACTTTAAAATATGAGATCTGGTCAACTCAAGCTGAGTTTTACATGTTATTTGAGAACTGTTTATTTAAATTATCTTTTTAGAGCAGAAAGTGACTTCAGTACAGAAAGGCAAAGAGAGCACAATCAGATTCAAGAACTCGAGCTACTACATTAACATCTTCCTGAAGCAAATTTAAGAGATTGCCTGCATCGACAATCACATTTGTTTTCCCCTTTTCTCTTTTTTAATCTAGCTGTTTTACTCAGGAAAGTCTTCCCCAAGGTTTTGTTTTGTTTTGTTTTGTTTTTTTAATATTACTTATTTAATAGGATACAATATAAGGCTTCATATAAACTGAGGACAGTTTCATGGCAAATAAGCAGTGTGATCAAAACTACCGGCCATCTATAGAATTGCAGTGGTAATTTGGAGGTGGTTAAAAGATGCTAGTTAACCCACAGATAAATCCATTTGTTTCTGCTGGTATCTGCACTGCTCCTTTTGTATTTCTCTCCTCTTTACTCTAGAGATACTTCAAGTTCTCCAATAACAGATGTGAATACTATTGCTTGTTTAGAGACCTATTCTAATATCTTGAGGAGAATCTCCCACCTTTGTTGGATGTGGCAGGGAATGTTTTCACTGAAGATGAGGAAAAGGCTGAGGTTCTCAATGCCTTCTTTGCTTCTGTCTTTAATAGTCAAGCCAGTTATTCTCAGGGTACTCAGACCTCTGATCTGGAAGACAGGGATGGAGGGCAGAATAAACCTCCGCAATTCAGGAGGAAACAGTGAACTGCTACATCACCTGGACTGCCGTAAGTCCATGGGGTTGGATGGAATCCACCTGAGAGTACTGAGGGAACTGACAGAAGTGATTGCTAAACCACTTTCTATCATTTATCAACAGTCTTGGTCAACTGGGGAGGTCTCAGATGACTAGAGACTTGCAAAGGTGATATCCATCTATAAGAAGGGTCCTAAGGAGGATCCGGGGAACTACAGGTCTGTCAAACTGACCTTGGTATCAGGGAAGGTCATAGAGCAGATCATCTTGAGTGTGATCACACAGTGTGTGTGGTACAACCAGGAGATCGGGCCCACTCAGCATGAGTTCATAAAAGACAAGTCCTGCTTGACCAACTTGATCTTCTGTGATTGCGTGATCTGCTTGGTGGATGAGGGAAAGGCTGTGGGTGTACTCTACCTAGACTTTAGTAAGCCTTTGTCTCTGTCTCCCATAGCATTCTCCTGGAGAATCTAAAACCCCATGGCTTGGACAGGTGTACTACTCGCTGGATAAAAAAATAGCTGGGTGGCCAGATCAAGACAGTAGTTAATGGAGTTAAATCCTGCAGGTGACCAGTCACAAGTGGTGTTCCTCAGGGGTCAGTATTGGGCTGTCTCTGTTTAATGTCTTTACTGATGATCCAGACAAGGGGATTGAGTGTACCCTCAGTGAGTTTCTAAATGACACCAAGTTGGGAACAATTATTGATCTGCCTGAGAGTAGGAATGCCCTACAGATGCATATGGATAGACTGGATAAATAGACTGAGGCCAATTGTATGAGCTTCAGGAAGAACAAGTAACAGATGCTATACTTTGGTCACAGCAACCCCAGGCTTCACTACAGGCGTGGGGCAGAGTGGCTGGAAAGCTGCATGGAGGAAAATGATCTGAGGGTTTTAATTGACAGCAGGCTAATCATGATCCAGCGTTGTGCCCAGGTGTCCAAGAAGGTTTGTATCAGAAATAGTGTAGCCAGCTGGACTAGGGAGGTGATCGTCCCCTTGTCCTTGGCACTGGTGAGGCCACACTTTGAGTACTGTGTTTAGTTTTCGGCCTTTCACTACAGGAAAGACACTGACACCCTGGACCATGTCCAAAGAAGGGCAACAAAGCTGGTGAGGAGTCTAGAACATGAGACTTATGAGGTATGGATGAGAGAACCTGGATTGTTTAGTCTAGAGAAGAGGGGGCTCACAGGAGACCTTGTTGCACTCTACAATTACCTGAACAAAGGCTGTAGAAAGGTGAGAGTAGGCCTCTTCTCCCAGTTAGCTAGTAATAGCACAAGAGGTAGTGGTCTTAAGTTGCACCAGGAGAGGTTCAGGGTATTAGGAAAAATTTATTCTCAGGAAGAGCGGTCAAGCATTGGAACAGTCTGCCCAGGGAAGTGGTAGAGTCACTGTCACTGGAGATTTTCAAGAAAAAGGTAGATGTTGCACTGAAGGATGTGGTTTAGTGAGCCTGGTGGTGATGGGTTGATGATTGGACTAGATGATCTTGTAGATCTTTTCCAACCTTAATGATTCTATGATTCTATGAAGGCATGTCCTATGTGGCCAAGGACACTAGGGTTGTCTAGTCTGGAGAAGAGCAGGCTGAGGGGCAACTCATTGGTATCTCAAACTTCCTGAAGAGGAGAAGTACAGAATGAGGTGATGGTCACTTCTCCCTGGTCACTAATGACAAGACACATCAGAATGGCACAAAGCTGCATCACGGAAAGTTCAGATTGGATATTCAGAAATATTACTTTACTGTGAGAGAAGTAAAGCACTATAGCAGGCTTCCTAGAGAGGTGGTTGATGCCAGTTGCCTGTCAGTGTTCAAGGGGCATTTGTATAATGCCCTTAGTAATATATTTTAACTTTTTATTACCTTTTAAATGGTCAGACAGTTCAACTTGACGATCTTTGAAGATCCGTTCCAACTGTGTGTTGTGTTATTTTATTCTTTTCTGTTTGTGAGAGTGTTTTTTCTCCAGATCCATGCAGAAATCTCTTTTTTTACAGTAATACTGTAAACCCGAAAGGAAGGCTGCAATCAGTGGGAGCTGTAATACTTACACGGGGAATCAGGCTCAGCATTCTTTTCTGCAATATGTTTTTCAATACTTTTTATCAGCTCCCGCTGTTACGTCATTATCACTCTGCCCTCTATTGGACAAAAAAAACAACCATGTAGTTCTTGTAGCTAAATACAGTTAATTAAATATGTATCTATATTGCATAGAATATGCTTCCTATTTTTCTCCCGTCTGATCTAGCCAGGTCCTGCACTTTGGTCACAACAACCCCATGCATCACTACAGACCTGGGGCAGAGTGGCTGGAAGACTGTGTAAAGGAAGTGGACCTGGGGGTACTGGTCAACACTCAGATGAACATGAGCAAGCAGTGTGCCCAGGTGAACAAGAAGGCCAATGGCATCCTGGCTTGTATCAGAAATAGTGTAGTAAGCAGGTCTAGGGACATGATTGTCCCTCTATACTCAGCACTGGAGAGGCTGCATCTCAAGTATTGTGTTCAGTTTTGGGCCCCTCATTACAAGAAAGATATCAAGGCCCTGCAGCATGTCCAAAGAAGTGCAACAAAGCTGATGAGGTATCTGGAACAGAAATCTTATGAGGAGCAGTTGAGGGAATGGAATTGTTTAGTCTGGAGAAGTCTGGAGACTCAGGGGAGATCTTACCACTCTCTACAACTACATGAAAGGAGGTTGTAAGGAGTTGGGGGTCAGCTAGGTAACTAGTGGTAGGACAAGAGTGAATGGCCTCAAGTTGCACTAGAGGAGGTTCAGGTTGGAAAATTAGGAAAAAATTATTCTCATAAAGATTGGTGAGGTGTTCGAACAGGCTGCCCATGGAAGTGGAGGAGTCATTGTCCCCAGAGGCTTTCAAGGAAGGAATAGGTGTTGTATTGGGCGACATGGCTTAGTAGTATGGTGGTGATGTGTTGATTGTTGGACTAGATTATCTTAGTGGTCTTTCCAACCTTAAAGATTCTATGATTCTTTTAGTTTAAAACCATTCCCCTTTGTCCTGTCACTATCAGATCATATAAGTAGTCAATTTTCAGCTTGTTTATAATCTTCCTTTAAATACTGAAAGGCTACAATAAGGTCTCCTTGAAGCCTTCTCTCTCGAGGTTGAACAAGCCCAACTCCCTTAGCCTTTCTTTCTAGGAGAAGTGCTCCAGCTCTCTGATCATCTCTGTGGCCCTCCTCTGGATTCACTCCAATAGCTCTGCATCTTTCTAGTGCTGGGAGCCCCAGGCGTGAACATGGTATTCCAGGTGAGGTCTCACGAGGGAAGAGCTGAGGAGGACAATCACCTCCCTCAACCAGCTGTCCCTCTTTTGATGCAGCCCAGGGTGCAGTTGGCCTTCCAGGCTGCAAGCACATGCTGCTAGCTCATGCCAAGCTTTTAGCACACCAGAAGTCCAAAGTCCTCTGTAGGGCTGCTCTTAATGAGGTTCTTTTCCAGTCTGTAGGGGATGCCCCTACTCAAGTGCAACGCTTTGCACACTGGCCTGTTGAATCTCCTTCAATTCACATAGACGCACTTCTCAAGTCTGCCAGGTCCGTCTGGATGGCATCCCTTCTTTCTATTGTGTCAATTGCACCACTCAGCTTGGTGTCATATGAAAATTTGCTGAGAGTGCACTCAATCCTACTGTCTAGGCAATAAAGATGTCAAAGAGTACTGGTCCCAGTATGGACACCTGGGAGACATCGTTCAAGACCAGCCTCCACCTGGACACAGAGCCATTGACCACAACTCTCTGGCTGTGACCATACAACCAATTCCTTATACACCAAATAGTCCACCCTTCAAATCCTTATCTCTCTAATTTAGAGATAACGATGTGGTGTGAGACCGTACCAAAGGCCTTGCAGAAATCCAGGTGCATGACATCAGTTGCTCTTCCTTTGTTCACTGATGTCATTGCTCCATCATAGATGGCCACCAGATTGGTTAAGCATGATCTGCCCTTGCTGCTGTAGATCACCTTGCATGTACCTTAACTTTTCTTCCAGGAGGATCTGCTCCATGATCTTCCCAGGCACAAAGGTGAGAGTCACCACTCTGTCGTTTCCCAGATCTTCCTTTCTCCCTTTCTTAAAAATGGGAGTAATTATTCCCATTTTCAAGTCATTGGCACTTTCACTTGACAGCCATGACTTTTCAAATATGATGCAGGGTGGCGTGGCAACCACATCAGCCAGTTCCTTCGGGATCTTGGAATGCATGTTGTCTGGCCCCATAGGCTGGTACACATCCAAACTCATGAAGCAGTCTTGGACTTGCCCTGTTCTTACGGTGGGAAGAATTTTGATCTCTCAACCCCTGGTTAGAAGTTCAGAGACTTGAGAGATTTGGGAATCCTGACTGCCAGTGAAGGCAATGAACTTGCTGAGTACCTCAGCCTTCTCCATGTCTGTTGTAGCTAGTTCTCCCTTCACATTAATCAGAGGGAGTACACTCTCCTTTCCCTGTCTCTTCTCTGATCGAAGTAGCTAAAGAATCCCTTGTTATTTTTTCACATCCCTTGCCAAGCTCAGTTCCATCTACTCCTTGATTTTCCTGATCCCATCTCTGCATGTCTGGAGAGCATCCTGATATTCTTCCCAGGCCACTCATCCATGCTTCCCTTGCTTATACTTATCCTTCTTATTCCTCAGTTTGACCAGCTGGACCTTGCTCAGCCATGCTCAGCTTGATTTTTTATATTGGTGGATGGAGAACTCTTGTGCCCTCAGACAGGTGTACTTAAAGAGCTGCCAGCTCTGTTTCATTCCTACATCCCTAAGGAGAGTTTCCCAGGGGATCTCTTCCAGTAATTCCTTTAACAGCCCAAAATTCGCTCTCCTAAATTTCAACATCCTGACTCTGTTCTTTGGCAGGCCCACATTCCTCAAAATCACAAACTCAACCGGGGTGTGGTCACTAAAGCTCAGACTGCCACCCATCTTAATATCTTTAATGAATGATCTCCTCTGCATTGGTGAGCACCAGGTCCAGTAATGCTTCACCTCTGGTTGGTCTGTCCAATACCTGTACCAGGAAGTTATCCTCAATGCACTCCAGGAGTCTTCTTGATTGCTTGCATCCTGCCATGTTGCTCTCTCCGCAAATATCTGGGTGACTGAAATCCTCCATCAGGATGTGAGCCTGTGAGCACAACAAATGTCTTCTCCAGTCTTCCCCATCACCATCCCTGTCTTTTCTGGTTTCGATCCTTCCTGGAGCCCGCCTCTAGCTAGAAATGAAAGAATAGAATAGAATAGAATAGAATAGAATAGAATAGAATAGAATAGAATAGAATAGAATAGAATAGAATAGAATAGAATAGAATGCAGTGCAGTGCAATGCAGTGCAATGCAGTGCAATGCAGTGCAATAGAACAGAACAGAACAGAATAGAATAGAATAGAATAGAATAGAATTAAACAGCGGCTTCTCTTGCATTTGAGACATCACTGTAATCAAGAGTTGCCATATGAAACAGGATAAGAGTAATTATGAATCTACCCTTCTGTTTGCTGAATGTTTACAGAATTATTACTACAGTCTTCTACCAGCATCTGCTTATTTATTAAAATAAAATAAAATAAAATAAAATAAAATAAAATAAAATAAAATAAAATAAAATAAAATAATGTACCAGGACTCTACTTGCCATAAATTCTATCTGCTGTGTGTGTTTTGATCATTGTCATTTCACAGGGATATTTGTAGTTGTGATCACTTAAGGTGATGCACTGATGCACAGGACAGTTATTTTATGCTTTTCTTTTTAATCTGCTTGAAGCTATAAATTATTTTTTTAATTTTTATTAATACAATTGCTTTGTTCTGTGATCATTGTTCTAGTAATTATTATTGCTGCTGTGACAGATACATTTCAATCACATGTATATATTGTAAATGGAATGGCTCCAGTATTATTTAAAAACAATCAATCTCTTCAGTCCTTAGGGGAAGAAAAAGATAAAAAAGATCCACCCAGTTTTAGTCCTCTTTTATTTTAGCAATGAACAGGTCTACGATCTTAAAATATGAAGTTGGAAATGAGGATGTCTGTGTGTAATTTATTTACAGTAAAACATCATACTGTCCTAGGTCTTTTCTTTCAAACTAAATTTCGTTAGTCAAACCAACTGATGAAATTACTCAGCATCTGTAATAATAGAAATTTAATCTCCCTGCAACAGCATGCCTGAAAGGACAGTATGCTGTTGAAGAATGCTATTTATTAAAGCTTATTTCCTCTGCCCGAATACTTTTGCCATAGGCATATACTTACCGTTTTCTATAAGAACTGAAGAGACTGAAGTTGCAAGTACCATTTTTAGAAGTCATGTAGGTGCCTAAATCCCCCATTAGTTTCTTAAGGTTCCTAAATTCCTTTTGCAGTCACTGCAGTGCTGTATAAAATGAAAATGCCTTAAAAGCAAAACATTATCTTAATAAACTGGCATATGTTTTTTTTTTTCACAGACAAAAATAGAAATAAAAGTGAGAAGGTCTTCTCTTAATGTAGTGGACATATTAAATCTTTTATGAAGGTGATTCTGCAGTGAGGCCCAAGAAGAGAGAGAATTTGGAATCCTATGAACCTTTAATTTCTTCTGTCACACAGGAATTGCAGCACAGAAGACTATTTGTCTTCGGATGCTTTAAAGTTCTGATATTCTTTCAGAGATTTCTGCAGAGTACTAGATAATTCTCAGTGGTTTTATTGGATCACATCCATCCATCCCAGTATCCTGGTTCCAACAAGAGTCAAAAGTAGATGCAGTTTGAGCAGATGCTTGGATACTGTTTGACCTTAGAAAAGGGCATGTATTACACTGCAGTTGTCCTGAGGAATCTTCCAGACTCCAACAATTTGTGACTCAGGGACTTCTTCAGCTAGAAATGGTGGCTGAAATTCTTCATAGATCTCTTCTACATTAATTTGATACCTTTCCTGACATTTACATAGACTTTTATAACTTATAAGATCTTACGGCAAGGGGCTCTACCAACTTAGCTACACACTGAATGAACCTCTTCCAGTTGTTTTCATTTGATATTCAATATTTCTTCTATTAGAAAATTGAATTAATAATAGCTCATTCTGTTTAGAAGCCTATACAGTATTCTTTACTCATTTTTTCATTTGTCTCTTTTCCACGCTGGAGTCATAGTTTACACCATCATGTGGCATATAGCAGCCATTCTGTACCTTTCATTATTCTCACTGCTCTTTTCCTTAGTTATTTCATTTCCACAAAATCCCTTTTAAGATGAAACATCTGAATTAATGCACATTATTCAAGTTATGGGCATAAAATAAGTATTTGCACTGTCATGGTTATGCTCTGTGTTCCTTTTTTTTCCTGACATTTTTTAATAGTCTCTTGTTTGCCTTTTTGACGCTATCAGAATTTTCGTGAAATCATCTCTGCTTATTTGAATTTCATGGTAATGTCTACAGTGAAAACCCAAAACTATTTTTTGAAGCAGAATAATATATCAGATCAAAAATCACATTAAAAAAAAAAAGGCAATAAAATGAAACAAAGAAACAAACCACTACTAAAACAATGCAGTGCTAGTTTCGCACTTGGATGAATCACTAGGCAATTCTGTGCAATTTCTTTTGCCCTTCCATATAACATAGAGAAAAATAGATTAAAAAAAAAAAAAAGAGGTAGCTTTCTATATATCTATTCCTTTAAGAATTTACAGCCTTCTTTTATCCATTTTTCTCTGGGAAACTGCATTATTATTACAGTGTAATACTTCCTGTTTTTCCCATAGAATGTAGAGTAACTGATTAGATTCTTAGCACTAAATTGCAGTCTTCCATTGAACTAGAGAAGGAATTACCAATTTTTTTGCCCCACATCCCAACATCTCTACCACCCACTCTCATTTACACTCAATGCCTCTCCCACCTCTACCTCAGGTCTGAGAGTCACTTAACTGAAAGTGGAAGTAATGCACCTATGGGTGCATTATAAATAAACCGTATGGGAAAGTAACAACTCACCCTTTTGCTAAGCAGAGGTGGGAGCAATGATGAAGAATTATTGAAGCTGCATTGGAAAAATCTTTTCTGGAGACAGGGAAATGGCAGGATCAGTGAAGAGGTCTGATGACTAATAAGAGCTACTGATCCTGACTCCATGGAAACCCCCCACATACCCTATTAGTTCACCCAGATACTATGTCCCTTGGAGATGGTAGATGCTTTCTTGTATGAGACTAAAAACTGATTATCTTGGATAACAGTACTATTTTGTGTGTATCAGAGAAGCCCAAGTACAAAAGGACAACCTGGCATCGCTGGACATCCTGGAGGTGTGGTAAGTTGGGCTATCATATCCTATGATCAACTGACACACACTTGCTCCCAAATCTGTATCTTACAGTTCAGCTGGAGCCTTCACAATACTTGCTAGCAGCGTGTGGAGAGCTGGGTCTGAATTTGTCCTATCTAATGTGGAGCATTTATCTTAGACACCAAACACAGGAGCAATATTCTTTGCCAGTGCCTCCCTCATCAATCAAAAGTGATACAGAGCTCTCCAGAGGCCAGTTCTCTTTCTTTGATGATCCTTTTGCTTTTAATTATTCAGAATTTAGCTCTGCTTTTAATTATATGGAAGCCAACAGGCTCTTAGGTAGTTTAAATGCATTTTTCCTGCTTAATAGCCCCAGGGATTATAGAATTCTTCAGCTGGAAGCTCATTCACTGCCACCTTCCTCTCCTTCATATCAAATGAACTGTCTATGTCCCCAGCAGAGTGAATTATGAGGGGCTGATAAGCTTAGAAATAACATACATGAAAAATGACTTCAGTTCATTTGCGTTTCCCTGCTCAGTTCATCAGGCAACCTGGAACATAACTGAGGTGGTCAATGATGAAAAAGGAAGAAGCAGTCAGGCACATTTGATTTCATTGCAGTGAAAGAAAGGCTTGTTGAATTAATGCCCAACTAATCATATGGTGTGTTTTCATTTGCTTTTTGTGAACATTGTCAAATAATTTTAAACATCAGACCCACGAAGGATCTGAGTCCCATTTGTGCTTTCAGAGAGCTGGGGATTGTGCCGTACTCGTGTTTCACTCTTCTGCATTTTCTGAATTTAGAATGAAGTTTCAGCATTTTCTGTTTAAAATCATTTACACTTATTTTGTTTTTTTTTATCATGCAAAGGGTCCAAAAGGGGAGAAAGGTGACCCAGGACCTCAGGTGAGATTGGGTGGGTTTTATTCTTTCTGAGAATCCTATGTGAAGTGTAGTACTTACTAAATGGGATTTCCATTTGTAATGTTGTTGAAATAGGGTGAACCAGGACAGGATGGGAACGACATCGTGGGTCCACCTGGACCACCAGGACCACCGGGGCCAATCATAGCCATACCAGAGGTAAGTGTGTTTGTCAAGCATCAAAGTCTTTGTAACTCTACTTAAAGCGAAGAGATCCCAAGCAGTTGCCTAACTGGCAATTCTGGTGTTGATGTTCAGGTCATAAGTCCACTTCTTAAAATGAACAAACAAAAGAGCTTAGTATCTCTCTGCATCTAATGAGTGTATCTTGAAAAGATTAAAGAGGAAAGGAAAAGGGTAAATAGCTTGCATACAAGAATTTATGGAATAATATTGAAAGCTTCTCTCAAACTCTCCAAGTGATTGTGCACAAATCATGAAAGTCATAAAAAACCAACTGAGAAATACAAAACTGGGAATGTTTAACATAACAAGGTATGTGAGTCACATCAACATGGAGGAGAGAGATATAGCATTGTTTTTTCTAGCGGGTATCCACTATACAAACCAGAGTACTGACTCTGTAGTGTAAGCAAAAGCCAAAAGTATCAAAGGGTAAAATGCTAGAAGCTTCAGCTTCTAGCGAAAGCTAAAACTTCCCAGTATCCTCTATCTGCATGTATTTTGTGGAGTCAGGTTTGTTTTTTGTACATTAGCCCTTGCAAAAAACAATACTAGTTAGCAATAATGATAGCTAAAGATTAGGATGAATCTCCTTTCAAACTGACAAAAATATACCAAAACATCTTAGAATCATAGAATCACCAACATTGGAAAAGACCTTTAACATCGTCTAGTCCGACCATCCACCTACACTATTTGCTGTTGACAGCAAATATATTGGCATCCCATGGACTAGCCAATCCCAAACAATTTCTTTTTTTTTAATTATTATCTATTCTTAGCTTCTCACATAGACTTGTCATTCTAAGTCCTTGGTAAGCAGAAATATAGAAACACAGAAATGATGGTTGGAAAGGATATCTGAAGATCATCTACTTCAAACTCCTGCTCAAACTGGGAGTATCACCAGCTCTGTACTTCATAACGTTTCTGTTGAAGTTTCTAGGAATTTTCTTAAATAGATCTGACAGGAAAGGGAGTCTATGTGACAGAGACTTTGCCGTAAAACTCATGTTCTTTCTCCCAGCCCTACTACAGTATAACTGTGGGCCATTCATTCGTACTAATGACTAGATAGCTCTGTTTGCAGTAATAATGAACCTGGATGCATTTCTCCTTAGCTCATTTACACTTGAAAAATACTGAGAGCCTCAGAGGGAGGACAGCATGTATAAGAAATGCAAAAATGTTAATTTAGCTGACATCGCTAACTAATGACGTTAATTCGCTGGAAGCTGCGTGGCTTTCTATATGCTGTGATAGTCACAGTTCACACATCTATCTAATGTTTCTGAAGATACCTACCATGCATCCTTTGAATTCTCCATAACTTGTGTAAGGATTACATTCATTTGTTAAAGGAATGTATAAATCCTACTAGAAGCTGTATTGCATCCACTGTATTACAAATTTGTACAGAAAGCAGTTTTCTTTTCTAAACACCTTGGAGCTTAAGAAGTTGGCTCCTTTACAAAGTAGGGTGCATATACATGTGGCTTTATGAACATTAGTAGTGAACAAATATTCTGTGGATGTACAGCAAGAGCCATCTATTCTCATATGCTACAAAATCTACTTATTGATAATCAGATGATTGCTCCAAGGACTTGGCATGCTGAAATTTGAAACAGTTGATTAAACATGTTTGTGGTTTTAAATATATGTAAGTATTTGGGACATTGAGTTCTACCAACTTCAAAAATGTTTGTATAAGGACAGGACCTTTGCTTAAAATACATATGCTGAGGTAGACGATTAAATTATCCAAATACGTTCTTTCACTCTCAGAAGAACATCAAACATCTTCTGTGGTTCACTTCAGAAATCTTCTCTACCCAGATCAAATCAATATCCGCATCACAATAGTTGGTTCTGGTATTTATTTTAGTTCTGTAATTCTAAATGAAGTTTAGGTCTGCTTGCAGTAATTCTTTCAATTTAAGATAAAACTGAGGTCTGCAGTAGGCCCTAGCTATTTCCAGGCTTCTTCAGTACCTTTTGACACCTCAGAAGCTGGCAATCCTTTCCTACTTCCTCTACTCACTTCTGCTATATCAACCAGAAGTCTATCCTTATATAAAAAAATGTCTCATTTTGCCACTGTTTGATATTCCAAAATACTACACAATCTAATACTATATACAGTGTATATATAAGAGAAGGAAGGAGAGGGAAAGGAGCACTCCATGCAGGACTTAAACATACTTTTTATTGTCTTTAATGACAGTTTTCCAGTGTTTTTTTTTGTAGAACATGAGGGCACAGAGCAGGGAGCAGCACCTGGTAGAAGTAACAGGCTTTTACTGCATGAATCATGATGCTAGTAGTACCTCACAGTACAGAAAGTTGACCATAAACTGCCATGCTCAGATGGATAAGCTAGAATAGCTTAGTAGGACATACAATAAGACAATGCAGTTGTGTCCTTCCTCACATCCCAGATTAGACAAATAGTATTCAGAGACTCATGCAATACTTGGAAAGGAGACATGTGGTCAAACAACCATTCAAAACAGTGATTTAAATCAGAATTTTTTTCAACTAATTTCAAAGTTAGGTCCCATATACTACATTCGTAACAAACGATGCAAAGGACTGTGATCTGACAGCTATGATCTGGACATAGTTACATGCAGAAGAGGCATTCAGACTTGACAATATCTTCAGTACAACGTACTTTTTCATGTGTTGAGTGAATCCTGGCACATCAATGCATGCCCTACCCTGGTGTTTTCAAATTCAGAAGTGTTTCACTACACTGAATGGGAATGTATTGCTGGACACAAAGCTTGAACTTGAAATTGGTGGTGAGGCTTGCCTGATAAACAAGTGTACTGGTTCAAGATTCTAAAAGTATTCAGTACATATTTCTGAATTCAAAACAAGGTTAAATTATCACTCCGTTGGGAAGAAAAGAAAGAAATGACAAAAATAATAAGGATCTCTTCTCATCTACAGCTTTTTTTTTTTTTTTTTTTTGTGTGTGTGTGTGTGTATGTGTGTGTGGTGAAAGTACTTAAATACTCTCCCAACATAATGTATGACTGTATTATATAGTATTCAGAACACCTGTGTAACTAGAAAGTTAGCTTATAGTTTTTAAACCATAGTGTTCCATGGTCTTATCACCAAGCTGTTGACCTATGAATTAGATAAAAGGATGATAAAATAGGTGAAAAATTGGCTCAAGTGTTGGGCTCAGAAAGTTGTGATGGGCATTCATAGAACTGCATCTGGAGTACCATCTCCATCTGCATCCCTGTATAAGAAACATATTAACATAGTGAAGAAAGCCCCATGCAGGACCACCAAGGTGGTGAGGGTCCATCGTAGATGGTATATGAGGATGCTGAAGAAACTGCCTTTGTTCAGCCTGAAGAAAAGAAGGCTAAGGAGAGACTTTGTTACTGTTTACAGCTATCTAATTAGGGGTTACAGAGAAGACGGAGCCAACCTCTTCATAGAGTTACATAACATTACCATGAGACCTGAATGGACACAAGTTGGAACGTGGGAAATTCTGATTAGATATAAGGCTTCCCCCCCNCCCCTCCCCAAGGATGCTCAAATACTGGAATTGATTGCTAAGAAAAACTGGCATTTCCATCCCAGGAGGTGTTCAAGACTCTATTGCACCTGATCTAGTTCGACCAGCTTTGAACAGGAAGTTGGACCAAAAGTGCTGGACCAGCTTCATTAATCTAATTCTATGCTCAAAATCATAGAATCCTTAAACGAGGAAGAGACCTTTAAGGGTCATCTAGTCCAACTCCCCTGCAGTGAACAGGGACATCCACAAGGTAGATCACGTTGCTCAGAGCCTGGTCAGCCTGGCCTTGAATGTCTCCAGGGACACATGTGGCTTCCTCCACATCTCTGGTCAACTTGTTCCAGTGCCTCACCACCCTCCCTGTAAAAGACTTTTTCCTTACGTCCAACCTAAATCTCCCCTCTTTCAGTTTGAAACCATTTCCTCTAGTCCTGTCACAACAGACCCTTCTAAAGGGTCTGTCCCCTTCTTTCCTGTAGTTCCCCTTTAGATACTGAAAGGCTGCTACCAGGTCACCTTGCAGCCTTCTCTTCTCCAGGCTGAAGATCCTGAGCTCTCTCAGCCTCTCCTCATAGGAGAGGCGTTCCACTCCATGGATCATTTTTGTGGCCCTTCTCTGGACGCGCTCCAACAGCTCTATGTCTCTTCTGTACTGAGGACTGCACACCTGGACACAGTATTCCAGGTGAGGCCTCACCAGCACAGAGTAGAGGGATCACCTCCCTTGACCTGCTGACCATGCTTCTTTTAATGCAGCCCATATGCTTGCCTTTCTGGGCTGCAAGGGCACATTGCTGGCTCTCATCCAGCTTCCCATCCACCAGTATCCCCAAGTCCTTTTTGTCAGGGCTGTGCTCTATCCTTACATTCCCTAGCTTGTATTGATAGTGTGGGTTGCCACAACCCAGGTGCAAGACCTTGCACTTGGGTTGATGAACTTCACGACGTTCACCTGGGCCCACTGCTCAAGCATCTCTAGGTCCCTTTGGATGGCATCCCATCCCTCAGGCATGTTGACTGCACTCCACAGCTTGGTGTCATCTGCAAACCTGCTGAGGGTGCACTCAGCCCCACTGTCGATGTCATTGATGAAGATATTAAAGAGTATCAGCCCCAGCACTGACCCCTGGGGGACACACATGTCAGTGATCTCCATCCAGACACTAAGCAACTGATCACTACTCTCCCTTCAAATTCATATCTTCCTAATTTGGAAAGAAGGGTGCTGTGGGGAAACATGTCAAAGGCCTAACTGAAGTCCAGATAGATGACATCAGTGGCTCTTCCCTTGTCCACTGATGCCGTTACACCATCATAGAAGACCTCTAGTTTGGTAAGGCAGGCTTTGCCCTTTGTGAAGCCATGCTATTTCTCCCGTATCACCTACCTGTCTTCCGTGTGTCTTAGCATAGCTTCCAGGAGGATCTGCTCCATGATCTTTCCTAGCATAGAAGTGAGACTGACAGGTCAGTAGTTCCCAAGGTCATTCTTTTTAGCCTTCTTAAAAATGGATGTGATGTTGCCTTTTTTCCAGTCTCCAGGGACTTTACCCGACTGCCATGACTTTTCAAATGTAATTGAGTGGCTTAGTGACCATATCAGCCAATTCCCTCAGGACTCTGGGATGCATCTCACAGGACCCATAGCCTTGTGGATGTTCAGGTTCTTCAGGTGGTCATGAATGTGATCTTCACTCACAATGGGAGGGACATTGCTTCCCCAGTCCCCTCCTTCCAAACAAGTTGTTCAAGATCTGTGTGATGAGAAGTTATCAGAGAAGACCGAGGCAAAAAATTATTGAGTACCTCAGCCTTCCCCTTGTCTATTGTTACCAGTTTGCCTTTGTCACTTAGCAGCAGGGGTATATCCTCTTGGACTTTCAATATCTGAAGGGATGTCTGAGCTAATGTACAGCTTACTAGTACCAGGATAGAAAGAAGTATAAAAGTATTGTTATTACTTTTCTCTGTTTGGGCTTCTGAAGACTCAGATCTCATTAGGTATGGTACTACTCCAGATAAACTATACAGTTTTGGGGATCCAAGCTAGTTTCGTTGATTTCTCTGCACTGTGCCAACTACACACAGCAGCGTGATCAGAGCTAACTGAAGAATCACTACCATGACACTGCATTTTGTGATGCAGACATGTTCAGAACATAATTCTAACTTTGAATTTACAAGATAGATTGTGGTCAGATAGATTCACCATCTCAGAATGCCAGAGACGTACTGGAGTATAAAATTTTTATTTTAATCTTGACCATGAAGACATTACCTCAGATCACAACACATGAAGTCACAGATTTCAACTTAAAAATGTATGAGTGTCAGTTAATGAAAGTTTTTAAAACATTCTGAAATCCTTACATAATGAGTGAAATGCAAGTGCTATATATTGTTATTCCACATCTGTAACAAAAGCTAACATTTCTTGTGACCTTACTTTTGGTTTTCTTAGCATATTTAAAACAAGATGTTTTAACTTTCTGCAGAATTCTAAAAATGTATGCGTTTTTATGTGCTTGGTTTGGTATTTGAAATAACCTGTTCCTTAACCACTTCTTTAGCTACTTCTCAATGATACAAAAGGAATTCTTAACTTCACTGCAATTGAAAAACTGCTTGGGCCTCCTGTGAGTATATGCTCCTTTATTAAATCTCCAAAATTGCTGTCTTTAATTTTTCCTTTTAAGTATCCAAAGCTGAGACTTTCCTGTGCTTTAAAAATAATTTCTGCTAGCTTCAGCAATAAGCTGTGTGAAAGTACTTCAGGGAAAAATATGTTCTGTGTGGATTAATTAGTTTTTAAACTTTTGTCTAGAAGAAAGGAATTGAAGCAGTTGCTTTAGTTCTGAATCTGAACAATATAATCAGAATGACAGAAATGTGAAACTGATGCAGAAACAGGGATGCAGATGTACATGCATTTTTTCTACTTTTTTTGTATTCTTGTTTTTCAAATCATGAAATCTTGGGATGAAATATATTACTCAGTTCTTCCTGAAATTACAACTAGGAATACTAGGCTTTTGTGTATGAGTATAATTTCACAGCAATTATATCTGTGGATGATAATCTGGAAATCTCATAAAACAACAGATGTGAAATTCCTGGCTCTGTTTTCAGCTAGACATGTAGCTTTAAAACAGTTTGGTTAAATATTTGAAGAGCTGGATGCTTCCTGGAAGGGTTTTTAAATTACTAGGACTGGATCCTAGTAATTAGGACTAGAAACCTACCTTCTCCGAGCTGCAGAGTCTATTCAATGTTAGGTAGAACTTGCCTGAAAGTCTATAATATATTGCACTTCACAAAATTTGAATTCCACAAACTAAGTATCTTGCTTCAAAACCAGTTTCATTTGCAGACTGTTGTTTGTTTATTTTATTTTCCTTATTATCTTGCTTGTGAGCACCCCTCACATTCAATCCCTGACAAAACAAGTGTGTGTACCTAATAGCAGAATCCTAATCCCTGGACATATTAGGATACCAGCATAGGATGTACCCTCTTGTGTGAAGTGTGTTAGTGTAGGTAGTTGCCATTCAAACCTTAGAATACAGGTATCAAAACAACATAAACAAGTGGTGTCATGAGCCCAGTAGAAATTTATTGATTTGTAGTAGTTTTTACAGTCCCAACAGAAAGAAGTAGACCCTGTAGCTTGAAATGTAGTTACAATTGGAAAGGTTTCACAACCTCAGTCTTGTAATTGACCATAGACTGGGAGAAGGTTGGAGTACCATACCAACTTAAGTAATCCATGTCCACATGGTTTAAATGAGAACTAAAGTGTGACCCTGCAGATAACACAGTTGGACAATCTTAAATACGTCCAGCACAAATACAAATCCTTGTTTATAGTCACGATCTAGCAGACATGCTATTTTCTATATGCTGGCAATCATGGGTTCAGTGGAAAAGGTGAGAGGTGGTTTCTATGTTGGATTCTGTAAGACCTAAAAGAGTCTGATTTGCAGTTACATGCCTTTCATATGGGGAAAACATCATGTTTATTCAGACTTTCCTGGGTATCTTTTCTTTCAGTTTTGGAAAGTAAGTCTGAATGTCTCAGAAGAAGTTAGAAAGATAAAGTATTGTGAAATGATCACAACTTTACCATCCGTTGGATGAATGAAGTTCTCAATCCAGCTTGAGATCAGTTAATATTCACAAATTAGACAATACACTGAAAATCCATACCATTTTGCAAGTCTGTATTATGTGGTTGTGAGTGAGTTTTTGCATTTTGCAGGGACCAGATGGTAAGCCAGGTTTACCAGGATTTCCTGTAAGTATTATGTTTCTGCAGTCTAAGTAAGTGTTTTTCAATATGTTTTAAATATTTTAACAATTATATTGAACAGAATTCATATAAAGTCTGATGAATT
The DNA here is from genome assembly GCA_016647715.1 of Pavo muticus. NCBI lineage: Eukaryota > Metazoa > Chordata > Aves > Galliformes > Phasianidae > Pavo > Pavo muticus. The sequence goes on from JACDJE010000104.1 coordinate 752,023, forward strand.
TTCTTATGAGACAGTATTTTTTTAATCAACGTTTACAGTAGAAATTAGCCGTGGGAAATGTACTGTTATATGCCCAACTCACATTTCTGCTTATTTCAGAGTCAGTTCTGTAGTTTAAATATAGTAGAGTCTAATGAAAAATTACTACCTACGGAAAAGTTCTGTGCAAATTGGGAAGAATAAATGGAACAAATTGGCTTCTAAACACTGTGTTCGAATGTATATGGAATTATATTATTCCTTAAGCCTTTTTTTTTGTCACCACTGTGGAGATCTGCTAGGTTTACTATTCCTCTAGTCTTTTAGGATGATACAAAGAACACAATAAGTTATTTTCTTGTATTAAATTCAACAAATTTTTTAGAATAACCACTTTGTTAAGGATGCCACATTGGAAACATTACACAGTCAGACTATCAAATGATGCACTATATTATGCTCCCTATTGTGCTCATACTGCTATCCCATGTAGGCATTATATGGTTTGTGACTTACAGTATTGTTTATATTATCATATTTGTATTATATATAATGTAATAACATTATTTTCCCTTGTTATGAGTGTTTTACAATTTAGATGTGTGCATATGATCTCAGGACCATTTGTACTGCCTGAGAATAAGGACAAAACTGGGGAAGTTGACAAATAATGTTGGCAAATTGCTCAAAATTATACAAAAGATTGTTTACTGGGGCCTGTGTATGGTAGGCTGCACAGGAAACCATACAAAATAAATAACATTAAAAAAAAATGCTATTCAGTTAAAAAGAGCTGACTATATTTAGAAAACGATATAATTAACTGTCAATCTTTCAGAACTTTTACATGAAAACACCATACTCATCCCTACTTCACATCTTTTCTTTACCTCTTCACTAACACAGAAATTATATAAATTTGAATTTTTTTTCTTAAAGAATAAACAAGAAAGTTTTTCTGAATGCACTTATTATGGAAGATTGTAAAACAAGGCACGATCTCGCCAGAATGCTTTCACTAGAGAACAGATACATAAATGATCTTGATTTCAAATATGCAATCTCTCTATAAGTAATTTTTTTTTTTCTTTTTTGTGCTGTTTCTTAAAAATATAACTTCAGAAATTCTGTTGAAAAGCAGTCTCAGTGATTAAAAAAAAAAAAATCAGACCATGAGTGTAGAGAAAGTAGGGTAGGGAAGAAAGAGATTTTAGGCTGAATTTCCATTCTTGTCAATGTTTGCCTATTTCCCTCTGTGAATACGTGTAAACATCAGAGTTTTTTCTTTTGTTGTTTTTAACAGATTATCCCTATCTGATATTTATTTTAGGGAATGCATTGATTCAGACAGCAATTTAATCTTGCAAATCTAAGACTTCTAAATCAAGACTTAGATTACAACCAGAGTGATTCAAGTTTATATGTTTCATTTATTTAAAAGGACATGTAGTAAAATGGCCTAGCTTTGTATTCACAGAAGATCTCACCATGGATTTATGAATTTATGGATTTGATTTTGCTTAGGGTCCGCGGGGACCAAAGGGTGATATTGGTTTGCCTGGATTGAAAGGACTCAAAGGACAACAGGTAAAAGAAAGTGCTTAGGGAAAAATACATACAAGAAAATGTGCTAGGTAACAAATCCTTAGTGACATTATAAGTTTTATTATTCTAATTTTACTAGAAATTTGAATGTTAATAAGCTTGTGTGAAAAAATGTAATAAGTGGAATTTGAAAAAATGTTGAACAAAACACCTGATATAATACATGGGCTGCTCTGAAAATAATGCCTCCTATTTTATTATGTTGGCCCAGGATGTCAGAGGCAAATATTGGTGGTACTGAAGTAGAGTTTGAACCTTCCCAATATTCTATTCAATGCTGTTGCCATGTGACAGATGACAGCAGAGGGGCAGTCTGACAAAATGGCATCTGACACTGAAGTGCAGATGAAGCAAAGGTGTGTCATTGAACTCCTCCATGTGTGAAACTGCACCCACTGACATTCATCAATGCTTGCTTAACATTTCTGGAACCCAAACAGTGGAGGTGAGCACAGTGAGGCAGTGGGTGATGCATTTCAGATGGAAGTGCTGTAACCTGAGTTATTTTAATCAGCTATGCAACTGTTAGTTTCAAAACAAATTTCTTCCATTAAAGTTCTTGGGAAAGTTATTGTATCAAGATGCTCAGACTTTCTGACCTAGAAGAAGGAAAGTTACAACTGAATGATCTAGGGTGGCAACCACATGTTTGCACTGGGAATTAAAATTTGTTATTGTTGTGCCATTATTCAATAAAGTGCACTGAAGAATAGAAACTCAGAGGTTCATAATTTGAATGCTGGGAATTAGTCTTCCTTAAAGATAAGGAGATCGCATAATGTCCCAAGGACATAGAAATAAAGATTCTTGCTTTCTACTTAGTGTTCTATAAAGAATTTACAGTTACTAACCAATTGGATTTACTAACCAATATCTAAGCTGATGGTACACAGGAAGATTCCAATAGCCCATTTCCCTTTGGCAGAGATCTTATGAGCACATTTCATACAGATAATCTATTGAGAGCAATTGAAAGTCTTTTTAAAAAAACAAGTATTAATTTATCCCAGAGAGTTCTACTTTGACAATAATTGTAGGGTGAAAAAGGAGAATCTGGAGCTATCATTGCTGCTGATGGATCTTTAACTGAATTGCTAGGAAGAAAAGGGCAGAAGGTGAGTTAGTATTGTTTTGTGTTCTTCCAGAATGTTTGGTGGCCTTGTTATCTGCCACCTCTGCTAGATACTGCAGATGTTCTCTTTGTAATTGTTGCATGTGTCTGTCCTCAATAGGGTGAAGCTGGAGTGGTAGGACCAATGGGACCAATGGTAAGACTAGAACTAAATTATTTTCTGATTCTATTTAAGTTAAAACAACAGACGGCATCAGCCCCAATTTCTATAGGAACAAAGAATTTGCAACTAACTCCCTTGGGTTCAGAGGAAGCTGCACGTCGGGAAGTAGCAACAGACCATTTACTGAAATTGGGATTTAGTGTTTTTTTTCACAAACTTGGCCTAAAATCTTTGACTGGACACAAAATGTTATATGAAAGCACAACAGCAATTTTGTTATAAAGTATGAACAGTTGCACAGATTCAATAATGTTAGAGCAGAAATGTATTTATTGTAGTCTAGTATTTGTCAAAGATCAAGAATACTGAGTCTTTCTTTGCATCTGCTTTTAATGTAGCCTGATCTCCATTGTGCCTAACTCATTGTTAGTAGGTTTTTTGTTACTGGACCTGACACTCACCAATGCCAATATGCTCATGAAAGAGGTTAAGACTAGAGGCAGTATGGGCTGTAGCAACCACGTCCTGTTGAGTTGAAGATCACAAGGAATATTAACCTGACAAAGTCCAACTTCAGGAGCATGGACTAGATGATCTTTGAGGCCCCTTCCAACCCAAGCCATTCTGATTGTTTGATTCTATGATTCTGTGGTTTCTGTGCATTAAGGTGAACAGGACGCTTTGCCATCAGTTGTTGTGGTCTTTAGAAAGAACTAGCTGGATGTGTTGATAAACTGCTTGAGTACTGTGTATTAGAATACCTTGACAGAGCTATCCTAACTTAATAGAAAGAGTTCCTTTTGTCCTCCTTGTATGACTGCTGGAGAAGTTTATCCTTTCACCTTGACATAAAATCATGGGATAATTTAGAATGAAAGTGAATTTCAGAGTCATCTATTACACCCCTCTGGCCAAAGCAGGTCTCTTTAGTTCAGGGACTTGCCAAAGTCAAGTCTTCGACATCTCAGAAGATGTTGAAGCCTCTCTGGCCATCAAGTTCCTGTTATATAATGACCTTCAAGATAAATAAGCTTTTTCTTACATTTATTTGAAATTTCTCATTGTTCTAGCTTGTGTTGTTTGCCATTCGTGCTACTGCTATGCATCTTCAGGACATGTCCTTTTTTCTGTCAGTCCCAAGCTCTGTGTTTACATCACCTTTTGTAGTGCCATGAGATGTTTCATACAGTTTAGTGTATAGATAGGGCCGTTCAGAGAAATTTCCTGCCAGACTGGTGTGAATGATTACACTATGGGATAATTTTGCAGACAGAGCCTGTCTCAAGATTTTGACCAGCCAGTTTCTAGTCTTAGTGTATTCTTAGTGCCTAGGGATTCTTAATGCATAATTCTAGCTCAATCATCATTGCAGACAAGCATGATTCTTTTTAGCATTTTCCCCCAGTAAAAATCCTTTTGTAGTCACTTCCATGCAGCAATAATATACAAATTTCAGAGTACTTGGCCAGTCAGTCTGTGGCCTAACTTACCAAAGTATCGGTGCCAATTGTTCTGTATAAAGTAAAGTTCTGCCCCAGGAACAGCTCTGAGATAGTTGAGGACTCATGATCATTCCTCTGTGCAAACTTAGACACTTACAGACAAGCTTCCAGAATTTAAAATAATTCCCCAGCTTCCCTCCTTTTTGAGACTTCATCTAGACAGAAGTGAGGATCACAGGAGTTTGGAGCACAATAGACTAGGTACAGACAAGCAGGTTTTTGGCTGGGGATTGTTAGGAGGTTAATGCTGTTAGTAGAAAAAGAGGAAGAGACAGACTGAATCAGACCTCCTGCTACAGGGGAAATGAGAAGCTTTTACCAGCTTGATTAAGCTATTCACTATCAATAAAGCAAACCACCACATTTATTTAATAGGAGCCCTGAGTGATAACCCTAGTGTCAGCCTGCACAAATCACCTCCCCTGCTTTTGCAAATTAAATTTCCTTTTCTGATAAGCAGTTTTCTGCGGCTTCCTCACTTCCTTCTTTCACTTATAGCGTGACTGCTGGCTTATGTCTCTGGGAGTCATTAACATCTGCTTGGGGCAGGCTGAGGCTTTGACAAAGGAAATAGTAAAGGTGGCTTTGGTATCGTCAGCTCATGCAATCTTGATGTACATTTAAAGTCCCAGTTGAAGCATGAGATCCAGAGACAACTTCTCTTTATTTAAACCAACAAAATAAGACTTTTTCTAATCATCTTCATTGCCCATAAAAGATCAGATTTGAATGTTCTTTAAAGGCTGAAATAACAGGAAGTTAAATACAAAAATAACCCACAACATTCTAATTTCTTTTTTATCAAACCCCATCATTGTATATTGTAGCAGTAAAAGATGAGTTGACTCATTTTTAAATCTCGGTGGTGCAATATTGAAGTATACATCTGTCAGAGAACACCAGTGGATGGCTTTCAACAGACACTAGTACTGATTATATAGGCAGAAGTTACCTTCAAACAGAAAATGAAATAAAAAGTTGTACCATCTTCAGACAGTTTCAGATGTTCATTAGCCAGTTTTAATACTCACATATACTCACATGTTAACTATTTCTGAATTTTGTCTCTATTCCAGTCCTAAGTTTTGGCATGATTGAAGCACACATGGAAGCACTAGTGAACATTCAGCTAAAGGCTATATAATCTTTAAATTTATTTGTCCCATGGAATTCATTTTGGAATGTGCTCTTTTTAATGACAGTTGGTATTGCAAAGAATTACAAAAATTAATCAGTGAATGCCTAAGATAGATCATCTCATCATCATGAGATAATTTTTCCACAAATTAACATCACTTTTCAAAAAATACATATATTACATAAACAGAAGGACAAACAGGAGTTTGGAAAAAATATTTTGGTAATTGAAAATTGTATCTATTTCACAATAACTTAATTCAGAAGATGAACTGGCGAGAGAATGGTATTTGAATCCAAATGATATTTCTCCATCAAGAGTCTGTTGATGCAAACTCTGTGTACACAAATAATGCAAGTTTAATATCAGGCAATTTCTTGCAATCTTTCTAGCTCTTAACTTGCTCATGCTCCTTTTATGCCTTCAATTGATTGCAGCAGAACTGAACTGTGAGTAAGGAGACTCAGTTCTGCCATAAGCTTGCCTCCTTCTTAGTCTCTGCTTTCCCTAATAGTCAAAAGCAAATGAGTGTTGAGGTAAGGATTTCCTCTTTTTCAATTGTTTCCTGTTTATTCCTTGAAGTAGCAGCCACAATGCCAACAAATATTAGTTACTGTTAAAGTGGCATTAAGATAATGTGGTTGGATGTGCAATAGCCAATGGCTCTCTTTCACCAGCATAGGTCCGTGTTAACCGCTATATTGCAGGTAGCGACAGAAAGTCTGTTAGAGCAAGCACATTGAAGGTACTGTGATTTCTCAGGATTAAACACACCATTTGTCAACTATAAGAGGTATCTGAATGAGATCTATACACTAAGGTTATTTAATCAATAATGTTTTATGTATCAGAAGATTAATATTCAGATTTGATGCATTCAACTCATACGTAGCCTTCAGCTTCTCCCATATGCATGTGGGACCTTGTCTGTAGTTAAAATACAAGTGCAATAAGGCAAAAAGTATTCATGAGTACTTCACCAGACTGGAAAAAAAAAATAAACCTGAAAGATTGACACGTAAGTAAAGAGATTGTCTAGACTGCTGTGGTTTTGGTGACTTTTGGGAAGCTGACAGCAGACAAAAGCTTGTGCTGTCTGCAGGCTTACTGCTTTTTGTTGATCTGCTACCACTGGTTGCCTAGAAGCTTTATGTTTGCAAATGCCAAATCATAGATCATCCATGGTGCTGTAGTCCAGCAGTTTTTTGTGAGTAACCTGCTTGACATTTCTGTCTGAAGTCACTTTGATCAGACTGTGAGGCCTGAGGGGTAACTCTTGTATAAAGAAAGATCTGTTTCAACTGCCACCCCAATGAGTCCACATATCCAAACTGTCAAGAGACATGTAGAAGTCTGGAGCTATCTTGGTCTTGGTCTGATCTACAGACTTACAGGATCTGATGCACAAATAATTAATGAAACAATGCAAACTAAAAGCAGATGCACAAAGTATACACCACTAACAGCCTTTTTTTTACTGACTGATAGATTTAATTTTGCTTTGATTCATGGCAACTTAATCTTGAATTGCACACACTACAATGGCTGAGAATTCAGGTTTCATTTCAGATGATCAGTATTTTCCAAACCAGAGTTCACTGTTATACTCAGCCCTCTCAGCTTCCAAGATCATTTAGAAGAACAAGCAGAGAGAAAATTCTGCACATTTTCAACAACCATAGACTAGTTTTTAGTGCAACTGTAAGACTATACCTCTATTTCTAATAAAATATGTCTCATAGATATATTCCATATAACGTTTTTTCAATTTTGCTCTTTTTCTCCTTTTTCCATAATCACATTTTCTTTTTTTTGTCCAGGGACCAATAGGACCTGCTGGACCTAAAGGAGAACTTGGTTTCCCAGGACGCCCAGTATGTATTAAGCTCTCAAACTGAATAAAGATAGAGCAGCTCATTTCTGACATATACTATGTTATTTCTACTTTTTTTTCTGCTTATGTATACTTATTTCAGGGCCGCCCAGGACTGAATGGGCTGAAAGGTGTGAAAGGTGAACGAGGTGAAGCATTAAATGTAAGTTCTTAAAGTTAATTGAATCTGATTTCTTTGATTTCCTTTAAAATGACAACAAGACTGAAAAGCTGAAATGGGCTTGAAATGATTAGATGCTCCTGCTATTTTTCTTGTGTGACAACAATCATTAGAAAGTCAACTTCTGGGTCCATCTGGACAATTCTTACACGTATAGCTATTTATTTCAGATCCCAGATGTAACAGTTAGTTATATGTGAGATTCACTACACAGGTGGTTTAAATAACAAATGATTTGAGATTACCAATCCTTTTCATAGCTATATAGTATCTTCATTGTTTGAAGATTTCCCTGTGGGCTTTTAAGTAACTAGCATATGTCCAAAGAGTACATAAGTATGTCATGAAGTGTCAGCTACCCTGCTACCAAGGAGATGCCTACTGACACACATTACCTGCTCAAGTTGTCATGTACATGCATCCAGAGTAATGACTACTGCATAGTGCTCCCAAGATGATAGCACGTACATGCCCACCTACATCCTGTAACTATAGAATAAGAAGTGATGAACCAAGGTCCAGTTGCTGCAACTCTGTTCTTATGAATAGAATTTATTCCACTGGTCTCATGGCAAACATGAAGACTGGGCTACACAACAATAAGCATTACTGAGCATAAGCAGTATGTTTCAGTCTAGTGTATTTATTGTAACTGCTCTGATATGGACCAATCTGTGCTGGAAAATCATTGCACTCTTACTACAACAGCAGCTAATAATATTTCATCTGCATAAGATATGCTGAAAGAAAAAAGAAGAAAAAGACAGGGGCCTCTTACTATTTTATCATAGAAATCATAAGAAGGTAGGAATCAGCTAGACTTCAGAAGAGATGATCTAGTTAATAGAAACCTAGTTGCTGGAAGATGAAACCAGAAATTAGGCAAATTCTAACAGGAGAAAAACAAACAGAAAAGATGAGCAGCGCCTGTCAGAAAACATTGAATTGATTTCTCCGTTATCTTCAAACAGAGTCAAGGTTAATTTTCTGGATTGTCTACTTTAACAAAAACGATTAAAGCTTGTGTGACTAGATTAAGTTTATTAGGCTGGGGGATCAAAGCAAGCAAGCAAGCAAAACAGACTACATCTTCTAATAGTGCTTCCACAAGTGCTTGGGAAAGATAAAATCTATTAGTTCTATAGCTATTGCTGAGGTGCCACTTCCCTGAAGCTTACATCAATGCAGAGTAAAAGCTGGACATGGTGTGGTGCTAAGTTTTAAATGACAAAGTGAAGAGTTGATTTAGTTTTTTGTAAAGGGCAGCCATGCCAGCAGGGTTCCTTGAAGATGCTAAGTAGTGTGTAGCTATCTGACAAACACTTTGAAATATATGAATCTCATCAGTCCTAGGGGTCTCAGATCAATCTTGGAGACCTAATCTAGTTTTAAAGGTTTTTTTGGATGTTTGTTTATTTGTTTGTTTTCCACTGAAAATAATAATTTTAAACTACTTTGTTCTCCATATATTTAGGGTAAATATTAAAATTCACCTTCCAGCTTAGCTTGGTCCCTGTAATGGAAAGCTCAGTCTTCCCTCAAGTCATTTCACACAAAACTTCTTGGTTAAACAGTGCTCTCTGATCCTGTTATCCTTTGTTCCCTAGGCCCATATGAAAAGATTTGTCTAATTGTCCTTATTTCACTTTCTTTTACCAGGGCATTCCTGGTTTGCCTGGGCCCCCTGGACCCCCTGGACCTCCAGGACATGTAGTTCACATCAAAGGAGTAAGTACACCAAATAATCTAGTAATCTGTTACTCTTCTTCCTCTGAAGAAGAAATATGCTGCTCTTAAAATGTTTTGCAAAATCTCAAAATTTGTTTCAAGCAACAGCATTTAGAGTGGGTTAACTTGCTTGTGTGCATAGGAAGAAATTTCTCAAGAAGAGCCACTGTCACATAAGAGTTTTTCCCCATGCATACAGATTGGGACACGGAGGAAGACATCCTTGAGAGCAGCCCTGAGGAGAAGGACTCTGGGGTCCTGGTGGACACAAAGCTGGACACGAGCCAGCAGTGTGTGCTTGCAGCCCAGAAGGCCAACTGTATTCTGGGCTGCATTAAAAGAGGAGTGGCCAGCAGGGAGAGGGAGGTGATTGTCCCCCTCTACTCAGCTCTTGTGAGGCCCCATTTGGAGTACTGCATCCAGGCCTGGGGCCCCCAGTACAAGAAGGACGTGGAGCTCTAGGAACAGGCCCAGAGGAGGGCCACTAAGATGACTGGAGGGCTGGAGCACCTCTCCTATGAAGAAAGGTTGAGGGAACTGGGATTGTTTAGCTTGGAGAAGAGAAGGCTCCGAGGAGACCTCATTGCGGCCTTCCAAAATTTGAAGGGAGCATAAAAACAGGAGGAAGAGTGGCTGTTTATGAGGGTGGATAGTGATAGGACAAAGGGGAATGGTTTTAAACTGAGACAGGGGAGGTTTAGGTTGGATATTAGGAGGAAGTTTTTCACACAGAGGGTGGTGATGCACTGGAACAGGTTGCCCAAGGAGGTTGTGGATGCCCCATCTCTGGATGCATTCAAGGCCAGGCTGGGTGTGGCTCTGGGCAGCCTGGTCTAGTGGTTGGCGACCCTGCACATAGCAAAGGGGTTGAAACTAGATGAGCATTGTGGTCTTTTTCAACCCAGGCCATTCTATGATTCTCTGATTCTATGCTGACAGAACCCTGAGAGCTCCCAGGCAGCAAGAAGGCTTTGTTCAGGGGGTGCTGATTTTTGTTTCTTGGCTTTATCTTGTTGTGTCTGTTAGATATTACTGTTAGGTGTATTATGTTGTCTATTATTGCCTACATTCATTAAATTTGTTTCCCATCCTATTTTGAATAGGCAGTTTTCCCAGTCTCTCCTAGACCTCATTGCAAGAATACAGTAAGTCACAAAAATAATCTGCTCTTAGCAAGAAGCATGGCCATGACGATGCATAACCAAAGCAGCTATATGCATAACCACAGTAGATCAGCAGCTTTTTACCCCGTGACTTCTGCTTTGCAGGAGAGTTATGCTTTACTTAGCCTTCAAAGTAACAGATTTTCAAGTGTTTAGATATTCAATGTTAGCCGCGTGTAAAAAATATAAGAGAACTAAAAACACAGTAACCTTTTCCCTTAAAGCACTTTATTAGTTGGTTGTCCTAACTCTTTCAGTGTCTTTCAAAGCCCCACATTTCTACAGACTAAGAATTGTTTTGAGAAGCTAATGTTTACACATACCTATACGTAAACCTTTTAGATGTACATACAAGTAATGCTCCCATGTTGTTATGTCTCTGACTGTTTCCAATTTCTCTGTTCAAAATAAGACTTTTTACATATTTTACTTATATAATAATGATGGAAAGTGCATCAGAAAAGAATGATCACATTCCTTGTTTGACACTCATATGCAGTCTATTCACATATAATTCATGACTGGAGTGTTGTAATGACAGTATATAGGCTCTTTAGGAAGGACAGAAAGGGAAAATGAATAAAGGGGGACACCTTCTGTGTCAGTGATCAGCTGGAGCTCATGGAACTCTGCTAGGGGATAGAGGAGCTGACCAAGAGCTTATGGGTTAGGATTAAACGGTTAAATGACTTTATAGTGGGGGTCTGCTACAGGTCACCTGACCAGGAAGTCCAAGCAGAATAGGCACTCTATAGACAGATAGGAGCAGCATCACATTCACAAGCCCTGGTCCTCATGGGGAACTTAGTCACCTTGATGTCTTTTGGAGGGACTAACACAGCAGGGCATAAGCCATCTGAAAGGCTCCTGGAGTGCCTTGATGATAACTTCCTTTTCCAAGTTATAGGGGAGCCAATGAGGAGAGGTGCTATGCTGGACCTCATTCTAACCAATAAGGAGAGACTTGTGGGGAATGTGAAGGTCAAAGGCAGCCCTGGCTGCAGTGACCATGAAATGGGGGAAGCTCAATATCCTTAAGGCTGTGAGGAAAATAAACAGCAAGCTTACCACCCTGAAACTCAGGAAAGCAGACTTCAGTGTCTTTGGGGATTTCCTTTGTAGAGTACCATGGGATGAAGACCTGCAGGGAATAGGCACCCTAGAGAGCCGGTCAAAATTCAGCAATCACCTCCTCCAAGCTCAGAAGCGATGCACCCCAACAAAGAGAAAGTAAGGGAAAAATGCCAGGAAGCCTACATGGACAAACAAGAAGCTCCTGGCCAAAGTCAAACACAAAAATGAAGCCTATGGAAGGTGGAAACACAGACAGGTAGCCTTGGAGGAATGTAGATACATTGTTCTAACAGCCAGGGATGAAGTTATGAAAGCTAAAGCCAAGGTTGAATTGAATTGGCCAGGGGCATCAAGGGCAGCAAGAAGGACTTCTGCAAGAACATCAGTGATAGAAGACTAGGGAAAATGTGGACATTCTGCTGAAGGAAATGACTTGTTTACCCAGAACAGAGTAGGCTGGGGTACTAAACTACTACTACTTTTGCCCCAGTTTTCTCTAGCAGCTGCTCTAGCCAGAAGGCCCAGTTCACAGAATCCAAAAGCACAGATTAGGAGAATGAAGTATTGCCCACTGTAGGAGCAGATCAGGTGCAAAACCATCCATGAAACCTGAAAGTACATTACCTGATGAGATGCATCCAAAGGTCTTGAGGGAACTAGAAAGACAAAGCTGCTAAGCCATTATCCATCATATTTGACAAGTTTCAACAATCCAGTAACATTCCCACTGACTGGAAAAGAGGAAAGACAACTCCCATTCAAAAAGGGGAGAAAAGGAAGACCTGGGGAACTACAGGCCAGTAAGTCTCACTTCTATGTCCAGCAAGATCATGAAGATCATGGAGCAGATCCTCCTGGAAACTGTGCTGAGGCACATGAAAAACAAAGAGGTGGTGTGATAGCCAAGATGGTTTCACTTCATGACAATTCATGTGTGACAAATTTGGTGACCTGTTATAGCAAGATTACATCACTGGTGGGTAAGGGAAGAGCAGTTGATGCCAGCTACTTGAACATGTGCAAGGTTTTGATGCTTTCCTATACAACATCCATATCTCTAAAATGGAAATACCTGAATTTGACAGATGGACCACTCAGTAGATAAGGAATTGGCTGAATGGTTGCACTGAAAGACTTGTAAGAGGTGGAGAACAATGATGAATGATGTCCCCAAGGGGTCTTTGTTAGAATTGGTATTATTTAACACCTTTGTTGGTGATGTGGACAATGAAATTGAGTGCACCCTTAGCAAATTTGAGGACAACACCAAGCTGAGTAATGCAGTCAATCCAATGGAAGGTAGGGATGCCATCCAGAGGAACCCTGATGGTCTTGAGAGGTAGTCCTATATGAACCTCATGAAATTCAAGAAGGCCAAGTGAGAAGTCCTGCACCTGAGCCAAGGAAGTCTCAAAAATGAATGCAGGCATGGCAATGAGTGGATTGAGAGCAGCCATGAGGAGAAGGACTTGGGAGTAAAAAAAAAAAAAAGAACATGACATCTGACAATGTATGCTTGCAGCCCAGAAAGCTAGTCATATCCTGGGTTGCATTAAAACAAAAAAAAACGTGGCCAACAGGTTGAGGGGGGTGATTATCTCTTTCTACTCCACTCTCTTGAGACCCTATCTGCAGTATTGTGTTCAGCTCTGAGGCCCTCAACATATGAAAGGTATTGACTTTGAGGTGGTCCAGAGAAGGGCAATGAAAATGATCAGAGGGCTGGAGCACCTATCCTACAAAGATGGGCTGAGAGAGTTGGATTTATTTAGCCTAGAGAAAACTCCAGGAAGATACCTTACAGCAGCATTCTACTACTTAAGCGGGGGCTACAAGAAAGAGAAGGAGAGACTCTTTATAAGGCAGTGTAGTGATAGGACAAAGGGTGAGAGTTTTAAACTAAAAGAGGATAGATTTAGATTAGATGTTAGGAAGAGATTCTTCACTATGAGAGCAGTGATGCTCTAGAACATGTTGCTCAGAGAAATCATGGGTGCCCCATCATTGGAAGTGTTCTAGCTCAGAATGAGACCTGATCTAGTGGAAATGGAAATGCATATGAAGCAAAGATGTGTAATTGAATTTCTCCATGTGGAAAAAATTGCATCCATTGACATTCATCAACACTTGCTGAACATTTATGGAGCCCAAACAGTGGATGCTGGCACAGTGAGGTGGTGGGTCGTCCATTTCAACAGTGGCAACAGTGACATGAAAGACGAGCCATGTTCCAGACAGCCATGCAGATTTTCACAAATGTGGCATGCAGGCTTTGTTCAACTCTGGTGAAATTGTATAGTTAATGGTGGTGACTGTGTTAAAAAGTAGTGTTTTGTAGTCGAGAGTTTATCAGATAGTATTGTTGTGCTCTTTGTATCTTGTGTAATTGTATCTTTATATCTATTGTTTCCACAGAAATAAACAGGAAACATTACTTTTGGAGCTATCTATGTACTTTCTGTGATAGCATGCAAATATTTCAGGCTTTCTAACAGTACTAACTGATGCATTTCCATCAGTTAATAGGTATGGATGATGTCTAAGTGAGTTTTCTTTGCCTGTAGGTGAGCAATATTTACCCTGGAAACCAAAAAGTTCTTAATGTCCATGGTGAGTAATTCTTATAATATGATTTAAATAAGCTGTTCTTGCTGTGAACAAACAATTTTTTCTTGGCTGTTGCATAAGTGAGTTCATGGAGTTCACTTCCTTTTCTTTTGAAGCCATAGTTTTATATCTTGGTCCAGTCTCAATACATAGACCAAGGAACATATGAGCATATGCCTGCACTTTGAAGGGTAAGACTTATAAATAAAGCAATGCAGCACAGGTTCCATACATTCTAATCTTAGAAGCCCTCTGTCAGAGCAAAAAAGCACTGTGAGAGAAGCAGGCATCGCACACTGCTGTGACAAGTCATTCTCTGCTCTGGAAGTGCTCCTCTGATTCAAATTCTAATATCCACTTAATATTACATCCCACGAAATTACAACCAAATTGTCTCATTCATCCAGTGCTTTATTCATGAGGTCAGAAATACTTCCCTTCTCTGAGTAACTGATACCAAAATACACTATTCCTATGATATGTTTTGGCAACAAATGGGGTCAGCACAAAGGACGCAGGCACCAAATTTAAATAAGCTTAAAGCAATAAGTGAAATAATACAGCAAGAATAAAACAGAGCAAGGTACTGCACCTAATCATTACTACACAAAATTAACTATAGTGATCACAGAAGATACATCACCAATTGCCCAAACACTTTACCATTATCCAGATCTACAATCACTGGGGAGCCCTGATTGCAGCAAGGATTTGGAGAGCCTTTCTTGGCAATTGGGAGGTCCTGCACAGTGCATCCACTCATAGGTGAGGTCTCTGAACTTGCTACACCTGGGTCCAGTTTTTTTATAGTTGAATAAACGAGCTACATAATTTCAAGTGTGGAAACATCTGGTGTCATACTCCTGTTGGATTCCACCCAAAGCCTGGCCATGGCTCAAGGGAGAGTCTCTGTCTATTTGGGCTTTAACCACAAATTTCTCAACAAGATCATATGTCTGGTTCCACTGCTCGTAAGGTTTTATTGCCTTGTAAACATGCCCCTAAATAAAGAAAAATCCCCTATCGGGATTAGTGTAACACAATAAGTGTTACAACAGACCTTTATAAATTGGCAACAAAATATATATTCATGTTAAAACAGCAAAATAGATAAATATTGTATTGCATATGTGGTATAGCATTTGGTAGTGAAGTTCATCTAGAGGTCAACTTTGGTTCAGAGCCTACTGTTCTGGCCTAAGTACTTCACTATCTTATTGCTCAAAAGAAAACTATCACAGAGTGAACAAAACTGACTGCTGGAGCCACAGAGAATATTGCTGAGGTAAAGCACAAGATATTGGTACTTTCTCTAAAGGGGTCTGAGTTTTAGGGTGAGACAGAAGAAATGTTGCCATACCCCTCATACACTGGGAACTTGAGGCATGTTCAAAAAAAAGTAATTTCTGGGGTTCAGGAAAAGCTAGGAGAAAAAAACTGAAAGGCAGACTAAGTAAATAAGACCGAAGGGAAAGGAAGCTGAGAAGTCCCACACATGGGACATCTGGAAAAATTCTCACTGCGCTGGGGAAGTTTCGTCAATTTTCACTTCTTTTAATGGAAGTTGTTTTCAGTTTTCATTCCTTTTAATGGAGGGTAACATCTGTGGGGTCCAGTGAAGGCCTGAGCTTTCTTTCTAAATCCTTCTGACTGAACAGCTGACTCACTTCTTACAAGTCTGTCTTGTGCTTGGAAAACTGTCCACATTTGTTCTGTGGTCCAGAATTAATTCCAGAGAGCCTAAGCTGCATAGTACTGCTCCAAAATTCAAAAGCTTCCAATTCTTTGTTTCTTTCTGTACACAGGGACTCTTCTGATTTCTTTGTACATATCTTTGCTTTTGACAAAGAAGAATGCATGATCCAATGGAATAAATGCCCACAGAGAGCCTGAAGTTCGTGTTTTCTTTCCTTGGTTCAAAGAGTTGATTCCACTTAATTATTCATTGTGTCAGTCCATTAGCCTGTACTGTACTTGAGAGGATGACAAGAAATGGTAATTAATTTATTAATTAATCAAAACAATGAATTCCCTACAATATTTCAAGCTATTAAAAGAACATCCTTCTCTTTTTAGACTTGCAGTCTAAATAAGAACTTGAATGTGAGGATTTATACTATGACAATGTTGTTTAAACCTTCTAGGTTTTATTCAGTTCCTCATTATAGTTTCTTTTCTCTAAGTGCATACTAGTTCCCAGCCCAAACAGTAATTATTTTGGCTTCAGGAGGAAACGTCACCATTTACATTAAAATTCCATCCCATTTAAAAATTACTGTAAAATTACTGACTTTTCCATTCTGAAGCTAGACTCCACCAGATAAATGCAAAGTTGCAGCTTACTGGTTGCACCAGGCATTAAAAATAAACCAAGCCAGTGTCTGTAGTTTGGCCTTTTGCCCATTTTCAAAATCCTGCTCCAGGGACAGATTCAATTGCATGTGGAGGGAAACAGGTTGCAATTCTGTGTGCATGCACATACAATGCAGTTTTTTTAAGTGAATGTTGACTGAGTCAGTGATGCCATGACCAAATACTGTAGAAGTCCTTCAGTTCCAAGAACAGCACAAAGTTCTATGACAGTTTTGCTCCTTTAGAGCTTTTTGGAGCTACAAAAATGAAGTTCCAGAGTATCCAGAGGTAGTCAGCTGATAGTCCAACAGTATACACTGATGAAGAAGGTCTTCTTAAGATTATGGAGGACATAAGTCAGAAAAGCTTGATCTTCCTCCTTTTATTTAGCTTACTTTAAAGATTTATTCCTGCCTGAGATTTATTACTTTCACAGCATTTTTGTGGAAAAAACCCGTAGTGTTTTTTTCCTCCAGTATACATCCTGAATCTCTTTCCCAGTTACTGTGTTCCTCTCACTGTACAAAGGAGTTTCAAGAGTTTACAATCTAATTAAATAAGTCAGAGCCTGTATGTGCAAAACAAGTTGAATATTGCAGTAGTAGAACATGGTATCAAATGCTGGGCTTTGTGGCTGTTTCTGGAGGAATAAATGACTACCTGGGAACACTAGCATGGTCCAGAGTATAGTCAGTGGACTGATGTCAGCAATTCAAATAGCTCCTCTCCCTCTGCAGTGACTGAAACAGTCAGAAAGACAAAACCATTTTGGTCTAAACAGAAAAAGAAAGGAAGAGAAGGAAAACTGAATGCAAGGGATCAGGATCAGGGGAGTGGATTAAGTAAATGAGAAATGAAGATCTCAAGAAGAGAAAGCTAGAAGTTCCTTGTATAAGTTCTATATTTATCTTGATGGTTTAAGACTGCCTAAAATTCTAATTACTGAACTAGAAACCTGCCTTGAAAATAATTCTAAAGATGTCACCGCCGAATGTGCTCTGACTATGGGCAGTTAGTGTTCAGCTGGCAACCTGCAAAACTGTCTATCTGTGTAACTGATAGATCATGTGGTTGGCATCAAACCATAAAATGAGACCCTGCTGTTCTATCAAAAGCCATCTTAACGTGCGCTTGTAGCTGGAGGCCAAGAGTCATCAAAAAGATCATGTGACCATCTTTCACTTCTTATGACTAAAAGAGGAAGAAGGGCAGCTAGAAAAAGGAAAGATGTTTACAATATTTTTCACTCTAAAAAATGTTAAGGCAGAGAGTGAGACCAGTGCTGTCACAGAAAGCTAACAAGAAGGCTTTCCTACCATTAAAGTCTTTATTTCTTACCATAAAAGTCTTATTTAGAATTAGCATCAGGTCATGGAGCATAGATTGAGTGCACAAGCAAAACAAATGTTGTTTCTGTGCTTGTCCCCATGAAATTCTCAAATGCAGTCAGATCAGATTAAAGCCAGTGCTGTTAATGATTCGTTGACTCCCAGCATAGGTCACAGTTGAACACAGGCTGAAGCTATCACAAGTGAAAATAGCTTCAACGGATATGTCCTGTACCTCCTTGCCATCGTACTTCAGTACCCTTCCTGGTCATCACTCAGAATAGGATCACTCACTTTAAACTGGAAAAGGCATTTCTACCTGAAGAAAGTAGCTATAAGATGCTAGTGTGGCAGAAAGATGTTTTATATGAATTTTGTAAATATATTGACAACTACTAAAGCAGAAAGAAAAGAAATAAAACTGAAGAAACCTAAATACTCAGGAGTCGGTTTACCTAGATCTTTAATAGAGTAAATTAGCATGAAAGCTGAACAATACCTAGAAAAAAACAGATTTATCTAGATGTATTTGAGTATAACTCTGTCCTCAGTTCACCTGGAAGGAAAATGATGATAAAAGCTTTTCTGATCTCAGAAAATATTTTCTTCATTAATAAATTAAAAAATTTCATGATGTAAGGGAGCAGTAACTGTAATATTTTTGACATTCGTAGTTACAGATATCATATATTGATTTCTTCTGTATTATAGAGACAGTAGAAGATTTGTTATCAAATACGAAACCTTAATGTCAAGAATCATTTTCTGTTCTTGTCCCATGAAATTCAAAAATGCAGTGAGAACAGGTTTATTCAATGGATCATAGGCTAGGTGATCAGGAAGATTGATTTGTAAGAGAAAGATCATTTTGCTCATGTTGGGGTTGATAAACAAGGGAGGACAATCGGGTAGCCGTTCAGTGTTAATGAGGAGAGTGAGACAAGCATATAGAGATCTGGAGTGACATATCCTTCAGGAAAATCTGCTCTTACTTTAAATGGCTTGGTTGTCACTACTCTAGTCTCTGCTGCTTGAAAGTTCTCATTAATTTTGCTTCTTTGTGATGCTTTTATTGCAGGTGCTAAAGGAAATGGAGATTGCTGGAGTCTGTACAATTCAGTGGACTTAAAAGGAGAAAAGGGAAACAGAGGTGCTCCAGGACCACCCGGTACATTAAATCTATCATTGGCACCCTGTAAAGGAATGTGTTTAACTTAAAAAGCAGTTCAGCAAAGTACTTTGGTACTTACCACTACAGCTTTGCCTACTTGAAGACTTATACCTAGTTTCTTGTTTAAGAGGTCCAGAGCAACAAAGCAAGTAATGTTATCAAAAATATTCTCTGAAAAGAAGTATCTGTACCATATTTATAATATTTGTCCTCTAATGTGGTCATAATTAATACAAAACCGTAACTTTGTTCCAAAGCCACAATTCACTTGACTGAAGACATTTGTTTATTTTTAAGAGGACATCTCTTTGGATCTCTTTGGATTTCTTTATTTTTAAGAGGACATCTAATCAAATCTGTTTTCTTGTCTTGTTCTTATTAATCTTTACTGGTCAATATCCAGTGCCTTGAAATAGCGGTTATACTACCGAGTCATTAATACATTTGGAAAAAGAAAGAGCAAGAAACATTCCTATACGGAAATTAAGAACATTTCCTCTTCTGTGCAAGTTTATTCACTATCTACATTTCAGTTAATTCCCAGGCCTTGTACATAATACAATTTAATGTCCTACAGTTGTTGGGTTTTTTTCCATACCTGGTGATTTCAGGTACTTAAGAAGGAAAGGATTATGCTTATGGTTTTGTTGTAAAGCTGCATCTTGTTAAGGATAGAGAAAACAAGAATTCTGGTTAAATTGTCTTGCCTCTATCTTTCTCCTAAAATATAATATGTTTATTAATTCACCTACCAACTAAGACCAATTCTATTTCTTCTCTAAAAATTTTCCTGTATATTTCTTACCCATTGCTGCAGTTGCTAAATTATTCTTTCATACAAATCATTTCTCTAGGTGTCACAGATATCCACATAAGCTCTGACAGTGGAAATTCACAAGCTAGAAATTGCAGGATAGTAGAACATGATTAAAGTACAGGAAATGTTTAAAATCTTTTCTGAGGGCAGATAACTGAAGGGCCTTCACTGAACTGTCTGTAGTCACAGCAATGAGAATAGGTTTCTGAACTCCACTAATTGTTCATTCAGTAGATTTGTTTATTGTTTTCCCAGAATGTCATCATTCTGACTTTACAATCAAACTCTACAAATAGATACCACGCAAAACTATGAAGCCAACACAAAATGCATGGATAAATGGCAGACTGTGCTCTATTTTTCTACTCTGTAAAGAAATGCAGGCATAGTCAGTACCTAGAGTATAGGTGCCATGTTTCAATCATATATCTGTAATGCTCCAGCAAACCATCAGTGTTTCTGGCTAGAGAAATACAGCCTGTAGCCTTGTATGAAAACACATTTAGAAAGAGAGGAGTTGTAGTCTCGGACACAATTGCCTAAGACTGAAGATCTGCTCATCTGAAATGCCATATGCTGTGTTTATTGCTGTATGCTGTATGCTGGCCCTTAAGCCTTCTTTCCTGTCAGGCCATATGCATATCTGACACTCTAAACAAGTTTTTACATTCATCCAAATACAGCCTTTTTCCTGTTGTTTTTGTTGGTGGTGGTGGTTGTTTGTTTTTGTTTGCTTGTTTTGTCTTGAGACTTTTTTTCTTTACGAAGAAGTTTCACCTTCCTTTTTTGTAATACTGGTAGTACGTTTGGTAATACTGGAGCTAAAGGAAAAGAAGGGAGGGGGAACAAGATGCCTTCTCATTGGGCAAGCATTAATTCCTGTAATGAGTCAATTCTGTTACTCCAGCAGCTGAGTTCATCTATAGATCAGATCCCAAATCTGAAAGCAGTACAGTTTTGTTCTGAAAGAATGGGCACCAACATTCTGAAACTCCTATGAGAGAGGGTATGATTTTACTATTGATAATACTCATGCAAAATTCTATTAGTCTATTTCAGCAACGTCTGAAAACAAAACAAAATGAAAACGTCTGTTCTGCCAGCACAGTGTATGCAACAGAGCATATTTCCCTCCAGTTGATGTTAAGATTTCTAAAAGTCCTATCAAAAATCTCCTACCAGCCCACTACTGAATGTCTAGAGAAGACTGAACTAGGTATGAAACTGCTCTGTGTCAGCTAAACATTGCTAGGACATATGGGACATTTGTCCTGTAGTTTAAATGTTTGCATGTTTTCTGGTCTGGAGTTGGGCTGGAACAAGTAATTGCATGATCTGAGAGATAGCTAGGAACTGGTGCAAAAGACTGTATGTGTAAGTAGTCTCTCCTACAGTTTAGCTGTATGGATGAAAGCTATGCTACTTGGTCTTGGGACTAAGGTGCTGTTTTAAAATTTTGTGTAAGTATAGCCTTTGGCTCCCAGATCACAGCTCTTCTATCCTACCTGAAGCCACTCTTGGTTTTCCACTGGTTTCTTCCTAGATATTTTTAGTTCTTTTAGAGTGATGCCCTTCCTTTTCCTGCAATGTGCGCTTGCAGTCCAGAAGGCCAATTGTATCCTGGGTTGCAACAAGAGAAGTGTGATCAGCAGATTGAGGGAGGTGATTCTGCCCCTCTACTCTGCTCTCGTGACATCCCACCTGGAGCACTGCATCCAGTTCTGGGGCCCCCAATACAAGGACATGAAGCTCTTGGAGCAGGTCCAATGAGGACCACAAAGATGATCAGAGGGCTGGAGTACCTCCCCTGCGAGTACAGTCTGAGAGAGCTTGGGATCTTCAGCCTAGAGAAGAGAAGGCTCTAAGGAGACCTCATAGCGGCCTGCCAGGGGCCTACAGGAAAGCTGGGGAGGAACTTTGTATAAGGGCATGTAGCAACAGGATGAGGAGAAATGGTTTTAAACTGGAAGAGGGTAGATTTAGTCTAGATATTAGGAAGAAATTATTTCCTGTGTGGATGGTGAGACACTGGAACATGTTGCCCAGAGAGGTTGTAGATGCCCCCTCCCTGGAGGCACTCAAGGCCAAGCTGGATGGGACTTTGAGCAACCTGGTCTAGCAGGAAGTGTATGTTCCTATAGCAGGGAGGTTGGAACTAGATGATCTTAAAGGTCCCCTCCAACCCAAACCATTCTATGATTCTATGATACCTTGTACTGCCCTGTTCTACTTTCTGGTAAGACAAGAAAGACCTCAAATATTACCCAACAGAGAGCAATACTAAGCAATATCTGAGAAGGACACCTATCAACCCACTTGTCTATAATCCATCAACTCTCATGGATTGAACAATAATTGGCAGGGTTGAAATAAAATCAAAATAGCTGCAATAGTAGCAATACATTTCAGTCTCGAAGTACCAATGTATACACTGTCTACGTGATTTAAATGCATCTAAGATTAAATACTGAGATCTCAAATCTGTTGCTGGAACAGTTTAGGGCCCAAAGTTCAGAATACATTTAAAGAAAATGTCTGTAGCTGTTATGGGCACCTGGAAAAAGTGTCATTTTCCAAGTATCTGCCAAATAGAGAATACTTAAAGGCTTTTTAGATTTTTTTGTGCAGGCTTAACAGCATTGGCGGACCACTATTGACAATGCAGCTGGTATAATCATTGATACTGCTACTAATTTTTGTTGCAGAAAAATGTCAGTTATTCTATGATCAGAAGCAGAGCAGTAACCCTGGATCTTTCTCTTGTTGGCTATGGAACTGTCCTTCCATGAAAGATAGCACAACTGTAACTAATTCATAATTGAGTAGGTACAGACTGGCTACCCCACTGCTGGCAAAACATATAGAACACTTTCCTTGTCTCTTGGTTTCTGCTGAGTTAATTTGGAGGCCTCTCTTTCAACCAACATCCAGCTGATGCTTTTTTGAAAACTAGGAACTTTTCATCTTTGAGACTTCTTTGCTTTCAAATTTGGGTGAAATCTACAATAAGGTTCAAAAGTTAAGTGGAGTAACAGACAAGACCAGGCATGTAAACCTGGCTTTGTTAGGAAACAAAACTAACAATGTTAGATTTAAATGTTAATATTGATATTGTGAATCATTTTCCATTAAACTTCAAAGTCAGAAATACCCAGAGCAGTGCTTTTAAAGAGGAAATTACAGATAATTATCACATTTACTGTATTGTCTTCATTTTTCAGGTCCACCTCTGCCTCCATCATATTTCAGCCACTTTATTAACAGTATAAAGGTAATTATTTCCCATTTATATTGGAGTTCTTTAAGCTTTTTAAAAGTAGTCTTTACAATATATTAAGCATAAAATAATCTATTATAGTGAAATATACAAAACAGATAACTAGATTAGTAATTATAAATTATATTATTAAACTCCAGCTGCAGAGACAAGTTTATTATGAAGATAGAGATAGTAGTTGTCAGTAATATGTGAAGATAACTTCGTAAAAAATATATTAGTGAGGCTTTTTGCCTTCCCAGAGGTATTAAACTGAGTCATAATTCACAGTTATCTAACATAAGTTGGTACAAGTTATTTGCCATAAATTAATGCTTTTGTTTTCGTGACAACTCACATAAGAGACATACATTTTCTAATGGGCTTCTTTAAAAAAAATATAGCAACAGTCAACATTCAAAAAGAAATTCAGTTCTGTTTAATACTATTCATCTTTCAAGCACACGGAATAAAATAATTTAAAATGATGGAAAACACATTTCTGTTTCTTGATGCTTATCTCCTGAAATCTCTTACAAGAAAGCATATTCATACAAGGTGTGTTTAGTCTCTCTCTGATCCTCTTTTTACCTGACTGTGATAATGACAAAAAATGAATACATATACAATACAGTTTTAAGTGAACAAGGCTGTTATTTATCAGTAAAAGATATTAAAAAAGTAGAATCAATTTATCATTTAATGATACAAAAAAAAAAAAAAAAAAAAAAAAAGAAACAGTATTCATAAGTGTATTGTCAGTTTCCTTGGAAGACTCCTAGTGCCATCTTGTATTCAGATTTTGTTTCTACTTGGCTGAGTGCACTGAAGACATTTCTATGACATAAAAGGTCCCGTGTGTGCATGGCTTCATTGATCTAACAAAGCAGTAGCTAAAGCTGTAAAGCTACAGACACAGTTTCACGTCGTTCTTTAGATCTACAAAATGTCATGCCATAAAGAAAGCTGGATAGTTTTGTTTACTGGGAAACTGAAAAAAAAGTCAGAGGGGGAGCTATGTATGGACATCTCTATTGGCTTTCTCCAGCTACCTGCTTGCTTTGTCTTTCACTGCTTCTATCCACAGGTTTATTTCCCAGAATGGTAAACCAAAGCAGACACCAAAAAAATTGAAGGAAAAAAAAAAAAGGGCAGACAAAGAAAAGGAAATAATGTGAAGCAGAACCTACAATTGCTGTGGCTCATTTTGCACAGATCTAGAATTTAAACACTTCTTATCTGTCACTCTGTTCTCCAATTAGCTGTTAATTAAGCTGTTAATGAAGTAGGACAATTGAAGAGACACAGTTCAAAGTGTCTGCAGTTTTATGTGGTGTCTCTTCCATTACCCTGTTCTTTTGTGTTATCCTATGCACTGTCATTACCACTTTATAGGACTCCTTTAAATAGCTGTCAATTTCATGTCAGTCTTAAACTGCTTTTTCCTCAGTGGAGAAGAGAAACAACAAGCATAGCTTTTACGTTTCTTCCAATTTCCTTTTTTTTTTTTTTTTTTGCCCCCAGCTACAGCACAGAACAAGGTTTTGCTAGGTAAAACAGCAGGAAACAGCAACAGAAGCACTTTCCTCTGTCTCCACCTAGGTCCCACCTCCCCTAGTCTACACCCTAAGAAATTCTTGCAGCTTCAATAGAGGGGGGTGTTCCTTTTTATTCCATATCATGGAAGAAGGAAGCGGTGTCAAAAAGATGTTAAACAGATGCTCTTTTTTATTAAGCTTAGAAATTTCAGATAACTTTAAAAGATGAGTGCATGGGGTTCTGATCTTGCTTCAGCTGAATGTTCTATACTATGTTATCTTTAAAGGGTGAAAAAGGAGACAATGGTGTAAAAGGAGAAAAAGGAGAACCAAATGGAGGTTTTTACCTGACAGGACCACCTGGACCACCTGGAAGACCAGGATTAGTTGTAAGATACACAAGTTGTATAACATAAATATTTGTGAATACACATTGTTTTAACTTAGAGGGCACTAATAGAGACAAGCATCAAGATGATATTAAGAACTATATACATACTTATATGCTAACCATTAGCTCAATAAGGCAGAGTTCCATTAGGCATAAACACAGAAACTTCAGTATTGTGAACTGAATTAATTTGCTTTGAGAAATAGATGCTATGCTCAGCTGCCTAACACAACTGTATCAGTATACAGATTCATGCTATCAATTGCAATACAAATCAAGGAAATATATACAACTATGCAAGAACAATCAGAAAGCTTTCTTGTCTGAAACTTCATTTCTTGATTTTACTTTAATACATGAGTAAATTTTTCAGTTTCCATGGCTATTTGAAAAAAAAAAGCTTACAACTTAAAAAAGTAGTGTGGTTGCCTGCCATCAGAAAATATTGCTATCAGAGATGAAGGACCTGCAGCAGTGACATCATCACAGATGGAAACTACAGCGGTATACATTTCAATCAGAAGAGAAGCAGGAAGATACTTATTGATATAAAATAGGTATATTATAGTAATTTAAACAGCGAAGACAGTGACTTTAACAAGGTTTAAAATGGCTAGAAACTGTTGACAATTTGCTACATCAGTTGTTGCACAATTGATCTAAAATTGAATCTCAGTGAAAGTAGTACAGCTTAAAACTATAAATCACTTTTATCACTATGTCTAGGTGTAAGGGATCTCTGCACAAGCATAAAAAACCTTGAGAAGCATTCCTACTCAAGGGGACATCCCGATATGCAGCTAGCTGAAGAGCTAGGAGAGCTCAAGGGGGCTCTTGGTCTGCTTACTTATAAAGTAAGATGATTGACTCATAGTCGTAGTATTTACATTTGTCATCTGTTGAACCAGGGGTCTGCTCTCAGTTCTTTGAGCACCCCGTTTGAGACAGCATCGCAGTCTCTAGTGATCAGTCCCAAGCAAGGTCAAGGGTTTTTGCACCTCACTGTATGAGCAAGTCCTTGGGCATAATGACCAGGATGAAGGAGGAAGCTCAGGGACAGAGGCGTGGAACATATCATAACAGACAATGATACACTCAAATAAATACATTTTATCATTAATAGGGACCTAAAGGGGATTCAGTTGTTGGACCCAGGGGACCTCCAGGGTTGCCTGGCTTACCTGGTTTACCAGGTTATGGAAAAATTGGACCACCTGGCCCACCAGGCCCACCAGGACCCCCTGCAATATATGGATCAGGTGAGAGGGTGTGATTTTGCCTTTCATTATGTATGTGAGCACATATGCATACTTGCATACCCCCCACACGCTCTTTTCTTTTTGTATGTGTTCTTCCATCTACCTGTCTACTCTCCATACTTGAATCAGGTTGCTCCCCACTTTCCCGAATGCTGCTTTTTTTTCTGTAGGGAGTGTGGATTTGAACTGAAAGCACAAAAGGGACAACTCCTCTACAGTCAGTTTTCCTTGACTAGTGCAATGGGAGAACTAATGAATAACATAAGCTTTGTTAATGAGATGGTGCTGGAGGTTCCCTCAAATTTGCATTAAAGGCATGCATGGCTTTAAATCAAGTGTCAGAGTTCAAGACAGTAACTCTTCTGATTCCTTTTGGGTCACAGGTCTGCTAGTCACAAGCCTCATACTGTTAATGTCCAGTGCATAGACTAGGTTCTGATGGACAGTATCCTGGGCTCCACTGACATCATGTCAAGTGTGAGGTCAGAGGATCACTCATCAGTGATGCCTGAGTGAGAGACCCTTGTTCCTCTGCCAGGAAACTCCAGCAGAAAGCATTCTCTAATCTTAACTGAAGGAAGGAAGCATACTAACAGCACTGTTAACTGTGTAGAGGGATTATAATGCAGATTTGTCATGCCTAAAGTTTTGGTTGGCTTACTTAATATTAAGATCTGTTTCTGAGACCTAATGATCAGACTGCTATCAGCAATATCTGTGCTACCAGTATGATGGTTTGGGAAGCAGATCCCTGTGTCTCCAATTTGTTCTCTCCAGGTGTTTTCTGAAATTAGTCAGACTGGTTTATGCAGCTGCCCGGGGACAAGGCGAGACTTCCAAACTGTCATTCAGTGAATATTATGAATGGAGTGTCTGCCAGAAGTGTTCGTCCTCTGATGAACATTTGAGGACGCAGTAATCCTTACTATGTTCAACACTGGAGCATAGGCATGTACCTGTATTAGCCTCTGATCAGAATAAAATGGACAGATTCTTGGCATCCATGAAGTTCACAGAGGCCTTTAGATCTCTTCTCATGTAATTCACATCAAGTACTTCTGAATATTAGCTAGTCAGACAAATAGATATATATATATATGTATTTGCATTCCATCTCTTTCACTTTAGCTTATCTGCTTTGCTGTTAGTCTCCATCATCCTTCTATGCATCTTCCTCTTTGCTTTATAAGAAGCTTCTTTTGGCAGCACACTGATGGATGTCCATTTTACTAAATGTCATGAAGACAGGTGTTTGTTTATTTACTATCTTTAAGGCAGCTAGTCATCACTATTAAAGCTCTTACTGTAATATGGGGAAAGAGGAATTTCTTATCTGTAGATAAATAGCTTTGAATGCTTGCAAGAAATGAGCCCCTTTTCCCTGCCATTGGTATGAAGGAACTGCTCTG
Organism: Pavo muticus; assembly: GCA_016647715.1. Taxonomy (NCBI): domain Eukaryota; kingdom Metazoa; phylum Chordata; class Aves; order Galliformes; family Phasianidae; genus Pavo; species Pavo muticus. Next base: position 779,629 of record JACDJE010000104.1, read on the forward strand.
GAGAATCCTCAGAACATAGACTGTTCAATGTTTGAAGGGCAATTTCAACGTTTCCCAAAGCTTCACCAAAAAATAAAAATTAAAAAAAAATTTTGAATGCTAGAGCTTGTTTTATGGTATGTAATTGCAGCCCCCCAATTCAAAAGTTATAGTTCAGTAAAAACCGAGTTCTAGAATGCAGCATTGTTCATAGGGTTAGCTTTTACTGACTGAACAATTGATATTTTAAATCTTGGGCTGTTTTATTCAGATTATCAAACTACTTCAGAGTGAAGAGATACAAAAAAGCAGATGTTCAATATGTTTATTTTATTTTAATGAAGGTATTTGCAGGGGAGGAGGAATCTGTATTCCCATTCTCACTCAAGATCACTGTTCCCGATCCTTTGAAAATTATGAAGGCAGAATATATACTCTCCTTTAGCTTATCTTCTGTTCCTCTCTGTCAACGGTTTAAGGGCTGGTCTGGCCCGGTTCCGTGACTAGCGGGGTGAGGGGACCCACAGATCCACACCCTGGGAAAGGGAAAAAGGGAAGGGGAAAGGATAGGGAGATGGGCCTAAAAACAAAACAACGGCAACGATCTGAGGAGAAACAAACTAATTTACTAAATAAGATAATGGAATGCAAGATAGCACACTATAATACAATATAATACAATATAATTAGAATTGTAGCTAACAAATAAAATGAGAGTGTCCAAAAACCAAAGGCCTTACTCTAAGTAAGCTGAGGCGATACGGCACCCGCAACAGAGACGAGCCAGATGGTCAAAAAGGGAAAAGGGAGGGCTCATGATCTGTGAACAGTTTTTATCTTTCCCTCTGAGCAGAAATGGTAATAGAACAATGAAAAGCCCTCTGGGAGATGTAGTTCTTCTTCTCTTCTGGGACAGGTACTTGGAACTGGAGCATCAACTCTTTAACTCCCAGTGCACTACATAATGTTATGATGCAGAATACTGATAACCAAAAATCATAAAACCATGACACTCTCCTTCAGTCCATTTGGTTCCAAATTATTCAGTAACCTGCAGATAAGTGGAGTTAAGTCATTGCAGGGAGGACAACTGGATGTGTGCAACCAAATTTTTCCTAAGCGTGGTTCAGAGAATATTTCTACATTCCTCCATTTCTCCTTCAGCTTTGAAGAGCAGTTCTGTCCACATTTGGGATTATGGAACTATTTGAGTATCTAAGAACAAGTGGACACTTTGAAAGTGCCCAGCAAAGCAGGAGTTGGGAAGTGGCTAAGAGCTGAACCTTGCAGGTGTTTGTGCACATTTCATAAAACAGATTCACAAGCATGCTGAAAACTAGCTAGACTTCTCCATGCTCAGATACATAGGTCACTCTGAAAGTAATGCCTCCTATTTATTTCCATGGAAGCTACAACAGATATAAAGAGAACAATAACTCACTGATAGAGCAAATTCTCAGCTACAGAACACCATTTTTCAACATAGTCACCAGTCAACATAGTCACCATAGTCACCAGTATTTTTGCCAGTGATGAACAAGAACCTGCATGCCATGCTTATGAAAATCTGCACCAGCAGAGGTGACCACTGTTTCACAGCTGCTATGATGGCATAGTTGCTAGGAAAATGTTGCCTATAGAGTACATCTTTCATTGGATTGAACAGATGGAAGTCAGAAGGCTCCAAATGCAAACTATGTGGTGGGAATGATTGGGCAGTCCAGACAAGATTGGCAGAGTGCTCCACGATCTTCAAACTCATCTGGGTCCTGGCATTATCATGTTACAAGAGAAAGGTTGTATTCTTCTCTGGCCTGACTCTAGAAGTTTGAGCCTTCGCTGGCTTCCAGGAAATACAGAAGAATCACCACTTTCCTATCCCAAATGACATTACACATTAGTTTACCTGCTAAGGGCTGCTAAGGGCTGCTAAGGGCTTGAACTTCTTCTTCCATGGAGAATTCACATGTCACCACTCCATGGTCTGCCATTTTGACTCCAGCTTGTAGTGGTGACACCACGTCTTGTCGCCAGTAACCAGTAACCAGTGCATTCCTGGAAACTGTCACCTTCAATCTGTAACCGGTTCAATAGGTCCTGACAAATTTGCATATGGTATTCTTTCTTTCCCTATGTGAACATTCATGGGGCAACCTGGTGCAAACTTTGCAATATTCCAATGTTTCCACCATCATTTCTAATGCATTGAAGCCAATATTCAGCTCCATAAACAGTTTCCTGGTCGTAATCCACCTATTTCCATGGATTAGTTGATTGAGATGCACTTCATTTCATGGTGTGACAGCTGTGCATTGCCATCTGGAACATAGATTGTCTTTCATGTTGTTGTAGCAACTGCTGAAACACATCACCCACTGCCTCACTCTACTAACATCCACTTTTAGGTCTAAGCATTCAGCAAATGTCAATGAATGTCAATGAGTGCAATTTTTTTACACAGGGAGGAATTCAATTACACACTTTTGCCTCGTAGACACTTTATGTCAGACGTCATTTTGTCAGACTGTCCTTCTGCTGCCACTTGCTATACAGCAACCAAATTTAATGGAATGTTGGTGGGAAGGTTCAACCTCTACTGCCAACGTCCATTTATAATGTCTCAGGCCAACATAATAACATAGGAGTATTACTTTCAGAGCAACCCTCATAGTTTGACAGCAATCCACCAATTATTAATTCTCTCTCTTCTGTGTCATACCAGCTCATATCATGACTTTCTGTTTCTAATTGTATTTCTTGTTGAGCCTTTTACATTCACTCCCAGAAGTAGACTAGTGTGCTCCCATGGATACCCCTGGACCTGTTGTGTTACTTCCACTTTGTGTCTTTCTTTTCCTCCACAGGAGTTTCTATTTCTGGTTAATATAAGATCTGTCTAGATCTTAGCTACTGACTTTTCTGAGATTTGCCATGATTCTCACTAGGGTCTGCATGTAGAAGCTCTTTCTTCTAAGCAGCTTCAAAGTGCCATTATCATAACATGCATTCACACAGTATTCTTGCTTTCAGTCTTCTAAATACTACTTTGTTTCCTCCCTGTAGTTTTTACTCTAGAAAGCAGTGATTTTCAGTTCAAGGTGAAAAAAATCAGTACTGGAGTAGAGAGAGGTGCTAGGTAATTTATGCTGTGGACTGCACTCTTAGAGCTTTAGGTTCATACCACCAAAGAATTCTGTGTTGCTTTGAAATATAAGCTGAACTTACTCTTGTGATTTTTTTTAATCTTCTAAAAAGTTTGGTTTTGTTTACTTTTATAGCAAAGAATAAAATGATTCTCTCAAAGTCTACATGGGTGAGAGCTACTTATCTTTAACAGCAGATGAGTGTTCTGGTTGATTTAGTTGATCTTCATTTGCAGAATACCCACAACGTATTCCAATCTGGAACAGAGAAAAGGAACAGAGAAAAGACTAAGTTTCACTATTGCTTTAAAGAAATAAATAAAAATCTTTAGAATGCATTTTCTGTAGTTGACTTGAACACAGATGTTCAGAACTTGGCTATGGATGGGCCATGGCCATTTTAACCTCTCACTACTCCTAGGCAACACTGCCAAGTCCTTTCTTCTGTCATTCACTCTCTCAAAACAGATGACCTTCAACATGCGCTGTATTCTTGTTGTGTTTTAGCAGCCACAATGCCTGGACCACCAGGTCCTCCTGGAGAACCAGGGTTACCTGTAACCAGGAATCTGGTAAGACAACAAAATATGGAATTTTGTCATTTAAATTTGTTTTTCAAATCTATTGGTGGCCTTTGTTAGCAGTGATAGAGGAGGGAAAGCTCAGTCCTGTATTTTTATGAAATTTTTTTCTGTTTTTCTGAACCACATAATTTTTTAGAAAAAAGAATCCAAACATCTGGGAAAGGCAATGAGAGTAGTCTGTCCATTTCCTATTTGAAGAAATGCAATGGGATGCGATGGGATAAAGTAATGGAAAGGTGTGCATATACTAACTTCAAAGCAATAACTCCAAAAGAGTTTGGCAACATGGAAAAAAAAAAACAACAAAAAAACCTCACATTCATAGAAACACAGAATCATAGAATGGCTTGGCTTGCAGGCAGGGCTGCCAACCTCCATACCTCATACTAAACCAGGCTGCCCAGGCCCCATCCAACCCGGCCTTGAACACCTCCAGGGAGGGGACATCCACAACCTCTCTGGGCAGCCTATTCCAGCAATTCAGGTTATTTGATTCTAAGATGAAAACTGTGACCTTCCCTAACAAATCTAAAAATTGTTGTGCCAGAAGATAGACTGAAATTGAGTTGTTTCCTTTTCTTACTAGATGACTCAAATCAGAATTGTACCCCAGATATCCATGAAGCAAAAATGACAACTAAGACTTATGTCTTGTTAATTTCTACATTTTTTAATATTTTAAATATTCATTTAATATTCAAACGTGCAGAGGTTTCACTGCCATTTTTTATCTTTTCCACATTCTCATGTTATGTCAGAAAATCAGATTATCTGCATGCCTTTGGCAATCATTTGGGAATGCACTAATAAATGAGCAGGTTTTCAGATCATCTACATCATATATAACGAACTAATGAGAATGTAAATGCTTTCCCACCATAGTATTGTCTTTCTTCTATCTTTTTTTTCTCATGGAAATTCAGAACCTGACAATCCTTATAATACTTTAAGAAGAGGGGAGAAACAAATGTTCAAAGACTGGTGCCTCAAGGTAGAGAAATGTGGTTATAGACTAGGAGTTACAAGCCCAGTTAGGTCAAAATCAACATTAAAAAAATAAATATGCAAATTGCTAGTAACATCTGCATGATTCATAAAGCATTAATAGAATCAGGCAATCATGTAGGAGGGAAAAGACCTCTAAATCACCAAGTCCAAGCATCAACCTAGCACTGCCAAGTCTATCACTAAACCACATCCCTAAGGAGAACATCTACACATCTTCTCAATACTTTCAGGGATGGTGACTCAACTACATTGCTAGGCAACTTATTTCAAAGATTCACAACAGTTTAAGTGAAAAAAAATTTCCTAATATTCAAACTAAATCTCCCCTTGTGCAACTCCAAACCGCTTCCTCTTGTCCTATTCATAGAATCATAGAATGGTTTAGGTTGCAAGGGACTTTTAAGGTCGTATAGTTCCAATCCCTCTGCTATAGGCAGGGACACTTCCTGCTAGACCAGGTTGTTCAGAGTCCCATCCAGCCTGGCCTTGAAATGCTTCCAGGGAGGGGACGTTCACAACCTCTCTGGGCAACCTGTTCCACTGTCTCACCACCTTCACAGGAAATAATTTCTTCCTAATATCTAGACTAAATATACCCTCTTCCAGTTTAAAACCATTTCCTCTCATCCTGTCACTATCTGCCCTTATACAGAGTTCCTCCCCAGCTTTCCTTAGGCCCCCTTCAGTACTGGAAGGCCGCTATAAGGTCCCCCCGGAGCCTTCTCTTCTCTAGGCTGAAGATCCTAAGCTCTCTCAGCCTATACTTGCAGGGGAGCCACTCCTCTGATCATCTTTGTGGCCCTCATCTAGACCTGCTCCAAGAGCTCCATGTCCTTCTTGTGTTGGGGGCCCCAGAACTGGATGCAGTACTCCAGGTGGGGACTCATGAGGGGTAGAATCAATTCCCTTGACCTTCGGGTCACGCATCCCTTGATGCAACCCAGGATACAATCAGCCTTCTGCGCTGCAAGCACACATTACCAGCTCATGTTGAATCTCTCATCAACCAACACCCCCACATCCTTCTCCTCAGAGCTGCTCTCAAGCCATTGTGTGCCCAATCTGTATCTGTGCTTGGGATTGCCCTGACCCAGGTGCAGGACCTTGCACATGTCCTTGTTGGACTATTGGTATAGTTCTGTTCAAATCAACAGAATGATGATGTTGATACGCCAGAGTATGTCTTTGTTATTGAAGTTTTTTGTATGAAATGGCCATGAGCCAGCAGTGTGCCCTTGTGGCCAAAAAGGCCAATGGCATTCTGGGCTGCATTAAAAAGAGCGTGGCCAGCAGGTCGAGGGAGGTGATCCTCCCCCTCTTCTCTGCCCTGGTAAGGCCTCATCTGGAGTACTCTGTCCAGTTCTGGGCTCCCCAGTACAAAAAAGACAGGGATCTCTTGGAAAGAGTCCAGCGGAGGACCACAAAGATGGTGAAGGGCCTGGAGCATCTCCCTTATGAAGAAAGGCTAAGGGAACTGGGTCTGTTTAGCCTTGAGAAAAGAAGACTGAGAGGGGACCTGATCCAGGTCTATAAATATCTAAGGTGTGGGGGGCAAAGTGGTGAGGCCAGACTCTTTTCAGCGGTGTGTGGAGACAGGACAAGGGGAAACGGCCAGAAGCTGGAGCATAGGAAGTTCCGCACAAATGTGCGCAAGAACTTCTTTACGGCGAGGGTGATGGAGCACTGGAACAGGCTGCCCAGGGAGGTTGTGGAGTCTCCTTCTCTGGAGATATTCAAGACCTGCCTGGATGCCCACCTGTGCGACCTGGTGTAGGGAACCTGCTTTGGCAGGGGGGTTGGACTCGATGATCTCTGGAGGTCCCTTCCAACCCCTATGATTCTGTGATTCTGTGATTCTGTGAAATGATGAGCATTTCTTGAGCAAAAAGCCATGACATTAATGTGTTCAAATGAAACTTACATTTAACTTGCAAAATGTTTTGTTTTGCTGTTTGACAGGTTACAACATTTCAAAACATAGAAGGTATGTTGGAAAAGGTTCATTTGGTAACAGAAGGTACACTAATCTATATTAGAGAAACCAGCGATGTTTTTATCCGTGTTCGAAATGGATGGAGAAAATTGCAGGTACTATTGCATTATGTCCTATCCTTTCTAGCTCTCTTACTCAAAATAGAGTTGTGGGTATTTTTACAGGGATGGAGAAGTATGTATGCAAAGATTCTTTTTTTTTTTTAATCGCAGCAGCTACTACTGACACGGTTTTCTTTGTTTTTCCTTTTGTGTTATTTCAGCTAAGTGAGCTAATTCCTGTCCCTGATGAGAGCCTTCCTCCTCCAGCTATATCAAGTTATGTAAGTATAAAATATTTGACTGTGAAAAACTGAGTCTAAATGTGTAAAAATGGGTGATTCACTTGGCAGAAGTTGCAGACCCCTGGATAACACAATTTTCTTCTGAGAGTTGTCAGTTCAAAATACCACTAAATAAACTTGCAAACTAGTTCATGCTGGCCAGCCATTAGTTTTTTACATTATATTCTGAGAATCCAAACATGACAGAGGCAAAGCATCCTTCTTGAAAAGCTGGACAAAGGAGACTGCCTACTAAAAAACAAAATCAGTGTTTTGTTTCATAACACTGAAGTCAGTTGTATCAAGCCCTGGTTCCTGCCAAGGAATTTCAGAAAAGTACCTCTGAAGGGAAGGCTTTCTCTAAAAGTTTATAGTCCCTTATTCGTGATATATCATCATCATCCTTATATAGCTTGTTGAAACATAGTCTTGTTGAGGACAGATTAATTGATCTGACTGCTGCAATAATGGAAAGGCAAGAGAATGCTAGAAAGGCAATTCTGGCTGGGTGTTGTGGTTTAACCCAGCAAGCAGCTAACACCACACAGCCTTTCTCTCACTCCATATTGTCCAAGTGAGATGGGAGAGACAATCAAAAAAAAAGTGGAACTCATGAGACAGAAAAGAGAGAGAAATAACGGTAATAATTATAATATATATATACTTAAAAACAAGTAATTCACAATGGAATTGCTCACCACGTACTGACTGATGAACAGCCAGCCCTTGAGCAGTAGAAGCCCCCCAGCCAACTCCCCTCAGTTTAATATTTTTCTCACATGATTTCATACAATATGGAATATCCCTTTGGCCGGTTTAGGTCAGGTGTCCTGGTTCTTGCTCCTTGTGTCCCCCAGCCCTCTTGCTGGCAGGACAGTACAAGAAGGTGAGAAAATTGAAACATCTTTGGCTCCGTACAGCACCATTCAGCAACAACAAAAACACTGGTGTTTTATGAATATTGTTCTTCTCCTAAAGCCAAAATATAACATCATGCCAGATACTATGGACAAAAACAACTCTGTTCAAACTGAAACCAGGACGCTGGGACAGCATTCAAACACATATTTATGTGACAGACTAAATTTATGATATGTAAAGTATACATGGATACATGATTTGGGTTTATTTTTCTGAGATAGGGCAGCTCCAGATTCTCCAGTGTACAATGTTTGCTTTACTTAGAACATCATTGAATGCCTAAAATTCTGATCTGAGTAGCATGTTTAACATATATATCTGCATGTGTTAAAATAACAGGGATTTCAGTCTCTTCCGGTACTGAATCCAATATCAAACACGAACAATGGAAAACCAGCAGTAAGTATGAGTTCTGTATTGCAACTGTGTACTGTGTTATGAAGCAATATAATTTGTGTGTTCAGAGAGATGTGTAATATTTCATCTTCAAATTCACAGATTTTGCTTTAGAAAGTTAAAAATACCTTTTTTGAAATTGGTTTAGACATCTCAGAGAATTCTAAATGGTTTCCTGGACTACTTTAATCTCCCTAGCTTCTTTCATACCTGAAAAAAAAAGCAACAGATTTTGAGTTAGGAATACCTCTTCACTTAGTGATTGTACCAAGAAATCTGCAACACATTAATTTTTAAGCAAGCAATTGTGTTACAATTAAATCATTAAAATATTAGTTAGAATTTTTTCTATCTTCATGATGCTCCTTGTTTTTAAATAGCTACTTTAGAATATAAGCTTTCATTTAAAATACTTTAAATATATGTCGAGGGAAGTAAAATAACAGAATTACATGTAAAAACAAAAATATTGACTAGTGCTTGCATTTGTATTGTTTGAATCAAGTATGTTACCACTTGTATTTGGTAGCAGTCAATTTTTAAATGGTATATGGTAACCTCTTACTATTTATTTCCAGTCCTGTGTGATTTGGGATTTTATTTGTGTGATAACTCCAAGATTGTTGTTTAAAAACACTGTCTACTTTTAAAAGTTTTATTTTTTGGGAGTATGTATATAATCTTCATGGTTTCCCAGCTGTTCAAAAATAAGTAAGTATATTATGGGCTGCATAGATTTAAGAAATGTAATCTCATGATGCCAAATAACTTCTATATCGGTATGGAAGGTAGAATGTCTTGTGCTAGCAAGGGGTGGAGCCTAGTTTGTTTCAAATATATATCTTTTTCATGTTATAAACTTCTTTTAAAATGGTGGTTTTCTTCTCTTTTCTCCAGCTGCACCTGGTGGCTTTAAACTTACCATTTTCTGGCAACATGAGAGCAGATTTTCACTGTTTTCAACAGGCCCAGCAAGCAGGTTTGATGACTACCTATAGGGCCTTTCTCTCATCACATTTGCAAGATCTGTTCACGGTTGTCAGAAAAACAGACCGATACAATTTGCCAATAGTAAATCTTAAGGTAAATATAAGTGCTTAATACTTGTTAGATTATGATAAGTTCTGGATGCCCCAAAATCTTGGAAAATGGCAAAAGCACAAAGCTTCAATGCAAGCTGCATTTTATAAAGTTTTGCTTCATATTTTGGAGTCCAAGAGGAAAAAAGTAATGATAAAAGTTGCAGGCTCACATTTTCTTTGCATTTCCAAGGGTTACTTCTTTCAATGTCCTAAAGCTTGTGGCAGAAATAAATCTGTGAGAATGGCTTCCTTCAGGTAGACTGCTGACAAAGCAACAGCATGGTGTTCTGTGTTCTGGATATTTTTTATATCAACACAGAAAAGTGCTTTTTTTTTTTTTTTTTTTTTTTCTCAAAGGTAGTTTCTGTGTTCTAATTTCTAGTATGACTACAGAGCACATTAGACTAAAATGAATATTCTTCCCATTTCTTAAGATACAAGCAAATTCTATTCTTAGGAGTGATTCTGGATTTACCCCCGTGCACCTGGGGAGAAAGACTGAGGAGAAGTCTGCAACACGAGTCAAGTTGTGATCTCACATAAACACACATATTCTAAAACTGAGAAAAACAAACCATGTCTTTGTGGTATTGGGTGGCTCCCGGAGAGGAACAGCCAAATAAACCAAAAGGAATAACACATGATGATTGGAACATGCTGAATAGATGCTACTCTGAAACACATGCAAACCTTGGAGGAAAAAAAAAAAATAGGAAAGTAAAGATAATGTTTCGACTTCCACTGGAAGAAAACTTAAAAACAGTTCAAGAGGTAGCCTGGTGCAAAACTTTTGACTTTCACATTTGCAACATCTGTCACAAAATTGTGGCAAAATTGTGTGGAATTTGTATTTCCATTGCAAACTATCCCTATATTTTCTCTATGGTTACAGTACTTATAATCAGTTCCTCAAGGGATGAGAAAAGATGGAAGGAGAGATATTTGTGCAAGTTTGCCCACCAAGATCAGGTCAAACAAACCCTTGTAGCAAGTGCAGCAGCAAGACAAGCAGCATGAAGAAACAACAGTGAGTTGTAGTATGAGTGACTACCTCCTCAAGGGACCAAATTCTCTTCACAGGAAAGTTTGCTGCCTCCCTGGGGCTCAGATCAGGGATGGTAAACAGAAGGATTATCAGCAGCCTTCAGATTATTACCCACTCCTGATCTTTCATGTGGGTACCAACAATGTCAAATCAGGAAGCCAGAGGTCTATCAAAAGATATTTCAGGGCCCTGGGAAGATGGCTAAGGGACTCAGGAAGAGAGATAAATGTATTCCTCAATTGTCCTATTAATGGGGAGAGACTGAAAAAGAGACAGGCAAGCACAGGTCATCTGCGCCTGGCTCCAAGAATGATGCCTCCAACAGAATTTTGGATTTGATTGTCACGAAACACACTTGGAGTCTTTTGCTGGGGTCTGATGGGATAAACCTCTTAAAGGCTGTTGACCCCAAACATGGCAAGACTGACTGAGAGAGCTTTAAACTAGGATCAGTGAGGTAAGGGGAAACCATTAGGAACACTGAGGTCAAGCCAAGAGATGGTACATAACTGTGTGAGGGTGGCAAGGTTATTGGGGCATCTATGCCACTCCAGAGAGCACTGCAGGAGCACATTTGAAGTATACCAGTGCATGCAGTAGGAGCAATAAATGGGATGAACTGAGAGCACAACAGCTCTCCATCCCCCAGCAGAAGAAATCGACCAGAGGAGGTGGGCAACCGGCATGGCTAAGCAAGGACCTGCAGCTTAAACTGAGGGAAAAGAGGGAAATGAACAGGAAGTGGAAGCGGGGTTGTGTAGCCTGGGAAGAATATAGGGACGTTGTCCGCATGTACAGAAATAAGATCAGGAAAGCCAAGGCCCAGATAGAGCTGAACTTGGAGAGGGATGTGAAAAATAACAAGAAGGGGTTCTTCAGGTACATAAGCAGGAGGAGACAGATCAAGGAGAGTGTTCCCCCTCTGATAAATGAGGACAGAGAACTGGCTTCCTCAGACATGGAAAAAGCTGAGGTGCTCAATAAGTGCTTTGCCTCAGTCTTCACTGGTGGTCAGGCTCCACCCCATGTCGGGAGGACCCTGAAACTCTAGGTGTGGGTGAGAGGAGTGGATTTCATCCCACTGTAACAGTGGAACAAGTCCGAGATCTCCTCATGAAGCTGAATGAATATAAGTCATAGAATGGCCTGGGTTGAAAAGGACCACAATGATCATCTAGTTGCAACCCCCCTGCTACGTGCAGGGTCGCCAACCACTAGACCAGGCTGCCCAGAGGCACATCCAGCCTGGACTTGAATGCCTTCAGGGATGGGGCATCCACAACCTCCTTGGGCAACCTGTTCCAGTGTGTCACCACCCTCTGTGGAAAAACTTCCCCCTAATATCTAACCTAAACCTCCCCTGTCTCAGTTTAAGACCATTCCCCTTTGTCCTATCACTATCCACCCTCATAAACAGCCGTTTCCCCTTCCTGTTTATATGCTCCCTTCAAGTACTGGAAGGCTGCAATGAGGTCTCCTCGGAGCCTTCTCTTCTCCAAGCTAAACAATCCCAGTTCCCTCAACCTTTCCTCGTAGGAGAGGTGCTCCAGCCCTCCAGTCATCTTAGTGGCCCTCCTCTGGGCCCGTTCCAAGAGCTCCACGTCCTTCTTGTACTGGGGGCCCCAGGCCTGGATGCAGTACTCCAAATGGGGCCTCACAAGAGCTGAGTAGAGGGGGACAATCACCTCCCTCTCCCTGCTGGCCACTCCTCTTTTAATGCAGCCCAGAATACAGTTGGCCTTCTGGGCTGCAAGCGCACACTGCTGGCTCATGTCCAGCTTCTCGTCCACCAGGACCCCAGAGTCCTTCTCTGCAGGGCTGCTCTCAAGATCTTCTCCCAGTTTGTGTGAATACTTGGGATTGCCCCGACCCAATGCCCCAGGCTTGTACATTTTCAAGAGGCATTTGAATAATACCCTTAATAATAAGCTTTAACTTGATAAACTCTGAAGTGGCCAGGCGGTTGGACTGTATGATCTTTGTAGATCCCTTCCACATGAACTATTCTGTTCTCTTCTAATTCAGTTCAATTCAATTCAATTCAATTCAATTCAATTCTGTTCTTTTCTGTTCTGTTCAATTTTATTCCGTTCTGTTATTCTGTTCCATTCTAACAATTCCTTAGAGAGCTGAGAGAAGAAAGACTGTGGAAATAGAGGTTAACAGATGACATCCAAAGGGACTTTGATAGGCTCCAGATATGGGCCCATGCAAATCTCACAAAGTTCAACAGGTCCAAGTTCTTGCACCTATACTGGGGCAATCCCCAGTATCAGTACAGACTGAGTGTTTAATGGATTGAGAGTAGCCCTGTGGAGAAAGACTTGTGGGTACTGGTGAATGAAAGACTAGATAAAAGCAATGTGCACTAGCAGCCAAAAGCCAACTGTCCTGGGCTTAATTGAAAGAGATACTGCCAGCCAGGCAAGGGAAGTGACTCTCCCACCTATTACACAGACGTATTACAGTAGGCACAGAAGAGGGCCACAGAGGTGATCAGAAGGCTGAAATACCTCTCCCATAAATACAGGTTGAGAGAGTTTGGGTTGTTAAGCTTAGAAAAGTCTCTGGGGATACCCTATTGCAGCCTTCCAACACTTAAAGGATGCATACAAGAAAGATGGGAAGGGACCATTTACCAGCAAGTGTACTAACAGGACAAGGTGTAACGGTTTTAAACTAAAAGAGTAGATTTGACTAGAAGGAAGAAATTCTTCACTATGAGAGCAGTGAGGCACTGGAACAGGTTGCCCAAAGAAGTTGCCTCATCCCTGAAGGTGTTCATGGCCAGGCTGGATGGGGTTTTGGACAACCTGGTCAGTGGGAGGACTCCCTCCCTGCCCACGGCAAGGGATTGGAACTAGATGATCTTTAAGGTCCCTTCTAACCCAAAGCATTCCATGATTCAATGATTCTACGATCAAGCTGAATATCTGGAGTGACAATAGAGCAGAGATGAAATGATAAGGCAAAGATGTGGATCAGAGAGCTCTTTGCACAGAGATGATAGATGAGTTCATTCAGAAGCATCATGCAGAATCTGAGATGTGAAAGCTAGAATCCTAAGTGTTTTTAAAAGAAGATAAGGTTTTAGATTTACAGAGGAGTCTTATAAAAATAAGGTATGATGCAGTTTTCAGATTTATTTTGTTTGTAAAAAATGGCATTGAAATTTTAACAGGGAGAAACACTTTTCAACAACTGGGAATCTATATTCAATGGAAATGGTGGACAATTCAACATTCATGTTCCAATATACTCCTTTGATGGGAGGAATGTCATGACAGATCCATTCTGGTGAGTTTATGTTACTATCTTTAAGTTTTACATGACTTTTATTTTTACCAGATAGTACAAGTGGCAATATATTGAGTTACTTTAAATGTGATAAAAAAAATTCTCCCTTTTCTTCTGCAATCTTTCTTCTCCATTTCAGATAGGCTACAACTGAGATATCAAATTGTGTTCTCCTTCTCCTCCTTTGCATTTTGTCTTCATCTTTTCACACCCACTCTTTGCTTCAAGCAGAACAAAAAATAATGGTTACATAGTATGAACAGAACAAGGTCACTATATGTACGCATGCAGTTGAATTAAAATATGTATATATTAAAAATGATTTTTTTTCAGCAAATAACTTCTTAACATCACTTTTCAGGCCTCAAAAAATAATATGGCATGGTTCAACTACAACTGGGATCCGACTGGTCAGCAACTACTGTGAAGCCTGGCACACAGCTGATTTGGCAGCTATGGGGCAAGCATCACCACTGAAGATGGGAAAACTTCTTGATCAGAAAGCATATAGCTGTAATAATCAGTTTATTGTTCTCTGTATTGAAAACAGTTTTGTATCTGATCCCCAGGGAAAATAACTCATCTGTTGCACATAATATTCTATATTGTGACAGAAAAAGTTGACACAGAAGTTTCATTTGCAATGATGTAAATATTTTATTTTTTGTAATTGCACATTTCAGGAAAAAACAGCCAAAGAAAACATACCTCAACACAAACCATATTCCAGTTGGGTGGAACGTTCAGTGTTCATGAGGCACACTTAAAGCTTTTCTTTCCACTCAACTTTCGTATGGTTCAAGGTATGCCAACATTTCACTCACAGCCTCTTGTCTTTCTAACTGAGTTGAAAATCAGTGAAGGTCACTAGTCAAGTATGGGCTACAAGGAAGATTCAGCAGCCTGCCTTCACGGCTGCTGTTTCTTCACAGTTAAGTCTTCTTTTCACTTGCATAGATTTTGAATATCCAAGGCACTATTCAAATATAGAATGGCTTGAATTGGAAGGGACTTTGCCATGGGCAGGCTTGTCAACCACTAGATCAGGTTGCCCAGGGACCCAATCAAACTGGCCATCAAACACTTCCATTCCACAGCTTCTCTGGGCAAGCTGTTCCAGTGCCTCACCACCCTCTCATTAAAAATAATAATAATAATAATAATCCTCTTAATATCTAATCTAAATCTCCCTTATTTTAGTCATTCCCTTTTGCTCTATCACTATCTAACCATGTATAAAGTTGTTCTCCCTGCTGATTATAAGCTACTTTTAAGCACTGGAAAGCCACCATGAGGTTTACCCAGAGCCTTCTCTTCTCCAGGCTGAACAAGCAAGGCTCCCTCAACCCTTCTTCATTGGAGAGGTGCTCTAGCCCTCTGATCATCTTTGTGGCTCTCCTCTGGACCCACTCCAACTGCTCCACATCTTTCTTGAGCTGGGGAAGCCAGACCTGGAGGCAGTACTCCATGTGGGACCTCACAAAGGAAGAGCAGAGGGGAACAATATCCTCTCCTACCCTGCTGGCCATCCCTCTTTTGATGCAGCCCAGGCTGCAAGAACATACTGCTGGCTCGTGTCAACGCTAGTCCTTCTCTGCAGGGCTGCTCTCAATAAGTTCTTCTCCCAGTCTGTACTCATATCTAAGATTGTCCCAACCCAAGTACAATACCTTGCACTTAGCCTCATTGAATCTCACTAGGTTCATGTGGGCCCACTTCTTGAGCTTGTTAAGGTCCCTTTGGATGGCATCCCTTTCAGTTTGGTGTCATCCTCGAACTTGCTGAGGGTGCACTTGATCCCACTGTACGTCTTTGATAAAGATGTTGAAGAGCGCCAGTCTCAACTTGGACCGCTGAGGACACCACTCATCACAGGCCTCCACCTGGACATGGAACTGCTGAACACAATCCTCTGACTGTGATCATCCAAGCAATTCCTTATTCATCAAATAGTCCACTCTTCAAATCCTTATCTCTCCAAGTTAGAGGTAAGGATGTGGTCTTGCAGAAGCAAATGTACATGACATCAGTTGCTCTTCCTCCGTCCACTGATGCCGTTGCTCCTTCCTAGGTGGCCACCAGATTGATCAGGCACAATCTGCCCTTGGTGAAGCCGTACTGGCTGTCTTAGATCACCTCCTCATCTTGTGCGTGCCTTAACATAGCTTCCAAGGACAATCTGTTCCATGATCTTCCCAGGCACAGAGGTGAGGCTCACCAGCCTTGTAGTTTCCTGGGTTCATTTTTCCTTAAATATGGGAGTGATGTTCCCCTTTTTCAAATCACCAAGGACTTTACTTGACAGCCATGACTTTCTGTATATAATGGAGAGTGGCTTCGCAACCACATCAGACAGTTCCCTCAGGACCCTGGGTTGCATGTCATCAGGCCCCATAGACTTGTTGTACACATTCAGTGTCATCAAGTGGTCTTGAACTTGCCCTTCTCTTATTTTATTCCTCCTACTCCCACCTAAAGGTTCCAGGACTTGAGAGATTTGGGAAGCCTGACTGTCAGTAGATGCAAAGAACTTCTTGAGTACCTGACCTTCTTCATGCCTTTTGTAGCTAGTTCTTGCTTCTGATTTATCAGAGAGGGTACACTCTCTTTGGCCTGTGTCTTCTCTCCAATATACCTGTAGAATCCCTTCTTGTTATTCTTTGCATCCCTCGTCAACTTCAGTTCCATGTGTGCCTTGGCTTTCCTGATCCCATTTCTGCACATTCAGACAGCATCTCTGTATTCTTCACAGGCAATATGTCCCTGCTTCCACTGCTTGTACATTTCCTTCTTATTCATCAGTTTGACTTGCAGGTCCTTGTTTAGCTTTGCTGGTTTCCTGCCTCCTCTGTTTGATATATGTATATATACATACTGTCCCATGTGTACTGAGCAAATAAGAGGATGCTGTTAAATTTTACAGGGATGGACTTCTCAAAAAGCTTTAAGAAGAAAGGGGCTTGACTCCTTGGAGTCTCAATGGAGACTCAGTACTAATACCTAACTCCCAAAAGGTTTTACAGATTTCATCCTGGTGCTTACACATGAATTTAGCAACCTGACATCTTACCTCCACTTTTTTCATCATAGATTCTAGGCATAGTGTTTTATGCAGGAGGACTGAACCTAGACAAAATCTGGTCCTTATTTTGGTGCTATTGTTATCAGGAAATCTGGAGCAATGTTAATAGAAAACATCCTGTTTTAACTGGCAGAAATGTGCACATAAATGCAGATAAACAAGCCATCTGACCTTTATTTATTTAATTTAGTGTTAGAGGAAGTCATTTCCTGTTGTGCCAAACATGGCTGAATGAAAAATATCTGTCACGGTCTCTTTACAATAGGTTCTAGGCATTGTTATCTTACTATGTTACATGTAATTTTCCTTTTAGTGAATTTACCCTTCTGGCATTCAGATAGTGAAAGAATTATTAATATAAAATCACAGCATCAGTGACAGGAATGACCATTAAATGCTTTATTCCTCACAAGCATTATCACCGTAATATCTTAAGTCTCTTGCCTAAATATTTGCCTACTCTGTACTTTAAAAAAAGCATTTACTTGTCTTTTTATCTGGCAGTAACTATGGTAGTCAAGAATCACATTATCATTTTTAAAGATTTAACCTGGAGATTAGGTTGGAAAGACCAAATTGCTGACAAATAAACTATTAATTATTAGACAGCTACTTTCAAAAGACAAGAGAAGCCAAATCATATTTACTATGCTAAACTGATCTAATTACTATGTAACATAAAAATGTGAAATCCAGCCTTATTTCTTTAATTTACTATAAAAGCATATAAAGTCAGCTGAATCATATCTTCTTTTTTCTTTGAAAAGACAATATTTTCATTATTACATGTTAACGAGGCAAAAAATGTTTATATTACACTTTAAATGTACGCATAACAACTAATTTCACTCATTTATAGTCTATCCCTTCCCCTAAAATGCTGAGCATTCTTGAGAAATGGAAAATTCCTTCAGTTTGAAGAGTTGGAAGATGTACAGCGGGGTTTCATTCTGAGTCAAGGAGGAAAATAAATTGTTTTACATGCAGATCTCAGCTTCTCCAAGTCAGGATAGTGAGTATTTATGATTGCAGTCAGTAATTATTACCAATTTATACTTACCCTAACCCTAACCTAACCTAACCCGAACCCGAACCCTAACCCTACTCCTGATAATTAAAGTCAGTTCTTATGCTTCCACTCCTGAACTTGAGCCAGCAGTCATAGGGAGTTGGGTATTCCTTGCCTAGAATTGTAATGGTGGGTATGGGAGGGGTTGAGAGATGAAATCACAAAGAAGTGCTTAAAGGGGGAGGGCAGAAGACTAAAAAACATGCAGTGTTTAGGAGATACTGAACTTGCTTTTAAGTCCGGTCCAGAAGAAATGCGTGCTGAATTCTGCTTGTATCAGTCATCCATGGAACTAATTTCTCTTTGTATCCTGTATAGCTAATAGAGCTTAGCAGGGAACTGAAATAGTCAGACACCATCAATGAGGTGCTAGGGAAGTCTTAACAGTTGCTTCCCACCTCTAACATTAATTGACAGGCTTTAAGAATCTATTGTACATTCTTCAACTTAATACAGAGCATGAACTGTGTATTACCCAGGCTGTCCCAATGCCATGTACACTCACTGTGTTCACGTGCCTCCTAGGCAGCTAGCTGGAATCAACAGGAGAGACCTCTTAGGAAGCTGATGTTTCCCTTTGAAAAAACAATCTCTGTCATTGGAACCGGAACCAATGGCCAGTGAGGTTGTTTATACTTCCTGGTATAACCACAGAGAAATAGTAATGTTTCTCAAGTGTATGACAGAGACAAATTTGACCCAGTACTTAAAAATAAATTAGTTTCCCTATTAAAGCTGAATATCTTTGAAGTTCAACACACAGGTCAAGAACACTTGAGGAAGATTTGCTAATTCTGGTAAGCAACCAGAATTAAATTAAATTAAATTAGATCAAATCAATTAAATTAAAGCAAATGAATATATCATCAAGACTAGCACCAGAGCACCACTGAAAGGTGTAATGGTTTTGTTGCTATTGGTATCCCACATCATAACATTAAGCAGTGCACTGAGAGTTAAAGAGTTAATGCTGCAGCTCTGGTCTTGGAAGAGAAAGAATAAACTACAGCTTCCAGAAGACTTCATTATTCCATTTCTTTTTCCATTCAGTGGGAAAAGATAAAACTAACTGGGAGTCATGAGACTGCTCTTTTTCTGCTCGTCTCTGCAGTGTGTGCTCCCTAGCCATCTCGCCTACAGCATTAGAGTAAGGCCTTCAGTTTTGGACGCTCTCTCTCTCATTTATTTGATTTATTAGTTTCAATTCCAATTATATTGTATTATATTGTGTTATCTTGCATTCCTCTATCATATTAGTAAATTAGTTTTCTCCCTTAGTTCGCTTGCTGCTGACATTCCATAGTCCTGTTCTGGCCCACTGACTTTGTTAGAGGCAGGTATCATGAGGCCTTATGCCCTACTGTGTTTAAGGACCTCTTCTATAGAATGTCACAAAACATGACATGTCATCACTGATCAGTAGAGCACTGCTTTGCCTGGATGAACTACAGTGAGATGAGCAGTTTCTCCTTTGATTGCTACAATATGCAAGCCAAAGCTGTGAGTTTCTGAAGTGCAACACATACATTTCAAAGGATTGACAACTAACAAAATTAGCCGAGATGCAGTCAAAGAGCATGTGGTTTTGCTTTTGAGCTGTGTATTCAAGTGGGGAAAAAAAAAGAATGCGTTGCAGTGTGTTCTTCTTCAAAGATTCTGCAGATGCTCTGCTTCTGTACCTAGGTTTGGGTAGTCTTCCCATTTTTGCTTTTTTCTCCTGTCTGCCCAGAGAACAGAACCTGTCTCCTAGATTTTAAAGGAATTGGATGATAGAATTTCAATTTCACTTTGGTGTTCAAATATCACAGTTAATGGTAAGCACATATCTTAACAAAAAAAAAAAAAAAACATCTGTTCAGGGTTTGGCTGTTATTTGATGGTCAGATATCTAGTTAGAGCCTATGTTATAACAGTTCCTCTCTGCTGCCTGTCTATAATGCTTCAGCAATGACTGGCTAGAGACACATACATTTCCAGATGAGCAATTATTTTCCAACTCAGCTTTCATCTGAATTTAGTCCCCCTTAGTTAACCTGTCTGAGGGTCAATACTTGTTCACCTAAAAGGTCTATTTTGTAATTTAGTGCAGCTTCCACTGTTACCAGTGGTTCTGACCTTTTACTTGCCAGATCCTTTTCCATTTTATTTGTAATTAGAAACAAAACAAAACAAAACCTGTTCTACTCTTAAGTAAAGGTCATGGTCACGTGTACACAGCCTAACTCGAAAGTGCACCCAAAATGGACGGCTGAGCTCTGGCTGTACTAGTCTTTGCCCAGGGGGAGAGAAAACTGTAAGTCAGAACACATCTTCATCCTCTATGGGCAGGAGAGAAATGGAATGAGATTTTTTTTTCATTTGTCCTTTCTCCTGTCTTGTGATTGTCCTCCTTCTTCACTTGCTCTTCTCCAACCATTTATTTTTGTCTAAAGCTGCTGTTGTTCTTCCACAGAAAAGCTCAACACCTTTCAGAGTTGTCAGCTGCAGTAGTACAGCATGCTACACACAAAGGTTCCACCTTTCATGTATATCTGCTGCATCCTATTTTCCACAGCACCCAAATAAACACTGAAGACCAACTTCAATTTGTACGTATTTTGCTGGGTGTACAGCAGTGTCGGGAACAGAGATTTTGGTACTCTATGACGCGGGGAAGCATGACCTAACTCAATATGAGTGATAGAAGCTTCAGCTTTATTTCATTTTACCATTTACTTATATAGATTTACATAATACATTGCTTTAAACATGGTGAATCATGATTGGTCAGCTTACAAGCGTTATAACATAATTGGCTGTACCTAAGCTATCTGAGCCGTGCTTCTGAGTACACAATAACAAGGATACGATTGGATAAGCGACTACAAAGACATACTTCAAGAGATAACACCCAGAGCAGTCAGTTTGACGGATGCTTCACTAGTATCTTAACATTATTTCTACCCACTCTCACTCCCTTCCTTTCGTCCTTGGTTCACACATTAAATCATCTGCATGTTCTTGGCAACCATCTTTAGAGTTATTCACAAACTTTTTCACTCCCTTTCCCACGTCCTTGCTACCCGAACACCTGCTCCAAGTGAGAATTGCAACACAGCAGTAGCTTGGTAAGGAATTTAGAGAGTTCCAATAAGAAACAACTCCTACTCTTTCCCTTACAAAGAAATGAACTTCCTGTATGCTCTTGCAAAGTACTCTCTCTCCTTCAAGCTCAGTGTGCATAATAGCACAAGCTGTGGGAACTTCTATGTGAGAAGAGAGTTCATCATCATACCTTAGCATTGATCAGGAGTAATATAATCTGTTCTCATAAGCTGATCTCAGGACCAGAACTAGTGATGGTTTCACAGAAAAGAGAGTGATAGCCCTGCCTGACTGTAGAAGAAGGACATGAGATCACAAGCAAATTCAATTCAAGCCAAGATGGTGACAATAATGCTTCTTCAGGAAAGGTGTTTTGCATCCTGCTCTTCAAAACAACCAGTGTGTTCATAAGAACAGCACCAGTATACAACTGTGTTTCTCCACTGGTTGGTACTGCTACCACCTCACAGTAGTTTTGTTCAGCCTTCTTTGTCTCTAAATGTTCACGAGGATCCCTGCCATGTTAATCACGTAAACCTCAGAAAAATATTTCATTGATGTTTAGCTCCGCTTTAGTTATGTGTTTTAACTTTTCAGCTACAAGGTCTTAACTGAAGCTAGTTCAATCTCTGAGGCTACATTTACACTAGAAAATTATCAGAGCCAGGGTACAAGCATTAGTACAAATGGCATTATTGATTGCTGAATTATTCCCTGGCATAGTTCTGGCTCATGTCACTGGATTTGCGGTATGTAGCTGGGGACAATATGTTCCAATCACTACTTCTCCGGGAACACAAAGGTCTAATTACACTAACAGGTACTTAACCATCGTGTCTGGCTTCAGGGCTAACTGGAGTTCTCACCAAACAAAAAGCCTGCAGTGGAAATATGGGACATACTTGTCTGATATTCAAGGGACAAACAGCAATACCTCTTTATGCATTTTTGCCAGGCTCAACATAAAACCCTTTTGCAAATAGCCATTTAAGTAATGTACATGTTCACACCTCATTCATTTAAGAAACAAAGGAGGATCCCCTTAAAGCCATCTCATTGCCCTGTGCAAAGACATTGTGCCATCCTGTTATTCTCATCTTATTTATCAGTGATAGACACCTTGTCTGGGGCAAGGAGTGGCTCTTCACATAGCTGTATGTTTCAGATCTGTGAGAAGAGATCCTGTTATGGTCCTCCCATACAGCTGATAACTAGTACCAAGATGTACGACACTAACAAACAGGGCAACATATTTGCCCATGTCCTTTATTCCAGCACCTGCTGGATCAGGTAGCATGTTAATGCATGTACCCATTGAGTTTAATCATAGATCGCTTCATAGAACAATTTTTGTACAATTTTCTATTATTTGTCCCTTTTCAGAACTAGTTATATTTTAATGTTCTATGTAGATCCTTAGTGTTTTGGGGCTTTTTTTTTTTTTTTTTTTTTTTTTTTTTTTTTTTTTTTTTTTTTTTTTTTTTTTTTTTTTTTTTTTTTGCATTACAGAACTTTTCATATAACCTCAAGTATTTCGCTTTCCACCTTAATAATTCTTGACAGAAATGAAACTAGTACTACCTCCCTGTGGGCACTGTTTATTTTGCATAATGTGTCTAAATATCATATACTAGTAGAGGCAAAAAATAACCCTGCGTTTAATTTGCAGATATTCCCTGTATAACAACCCGATTTACTCAATTCAGGAAGCAAGCATTCTTAAAAATAGGTTTAACAACTTTGGATAATCTAAACAGATCAATCCCAAAAGAGCCATCCTGATAATTTAAATGTTCTCAAGCTTTCATTTGTATTTTGCTTTTTTTTTCTAACTGCTCCATCTTGTACAGCAAAAAGGTCCTACCTGGACCACCTTGATTGTGCTAGAAGCAGTGACACTCATACAAAGGAATCAGAACACAAAAATAATGTAAAAGGATAATTGAGTGCAGAAGTAATAGTGGAAGAAAGATGACAGAACACAGGGATCAATCTAACAGGAAAAGGGGGGACTGACCTTCACAGTCAGTGACCTTCCCACATGAACAAGATCTAATTCTCTACCAGAACTCTTTTAAGGTCAAGAGCCCCTTGGCAGGAAAAGGGGTGACTCTGTATCCACAAATTCAATTTAGGTAGCTTTGTAGTTGCTGTTTCAGCCCTGAGCTTACTTTGGCTCTTCAGTCTGACATGGTACCCAAGGTTACAGCTGGTTAGCTAAGAATCAGGACAGAGCGTGACTTAACTGTAGGCACTTCATGGGTATAGGTCTTTACATAGTGCAGGTTATGAAAGAACAGTAAGGCCTGTTGAAAATAATTTGTGCTGGCAGTGCTCATCACTCGAAAGTGACATGAAATCATCTTGGTGAGCTGTAAACTGCAAGTTACTGACTTAGCCAAACATTGCTCAGGATGCTAATTCACTGTTTCCCCTAAGACTGAACTGGGAGCCCTGAAAGAAATCCTTCACTTACTCATTGTTTCCTGTTCCCTGCTTTCCTTCAGAGAGATTTTCTGTGGTTCACCCATAATTCAGATGGCCTGTGGTAACAAAGCAAATAGTGGGTGCTTTTTTTTCCCAAGTATAACATAATTTCCTTAAGCTATAGTTTTAGCCTCAGTATTTCTTACTGCTGCTAGCATATTACTAGGATTAATCCCTTGCACATTTCTATATATGGATAACTAAGAACATGTTTGCCTGATGATGTCAACTTCAGTAGCTCCTTACAGCATGCATCTGTATCGAATCCAGATGTTCAGTCCAACATCCCTCACAAAGAATACTGTCACTGAAACAGTATCTGTGAGAGAAAAATTAACTAGGTTCTGTTTGTACCTAACACTGATCATTGCTAGGAGAGAAAGGGAAAAAGACTGAATTAACAAATACTTAGTTCACTTTGAACCATTACATTATCAGGATTTTTATCCAGATGAACTGTATCGCAGGAAAAACAAGACTTTTTACAATGGATATTTTAGCACAACAACTACAAATAGGAAGGAGAAAGCAGATTGCTGTGACATGGAATTGAGTGTGGTTTTGAAGAGTGTGTAAGCTTTTGTTCAGAACACTGAACTGGGAAGTCATCATCTGGCAGAGATAGTACATAAAGCTTGCAAAAATTTGTCAAAAACAGAGACTACGGGAAGCAAGTAAAAAAGCACCTGTGAACTGTATTGGCTTCGTCCTGTGTTACACAGCAAGCAAGCCTAGCAACAAAGGTAGTATAAAAACTTATACTGAATTGTGAGACTTTGCACTGATTCAGGATCTGAACACAAAAGCCAGGTACAGGAGCCAGGGCACCAAGGAGGCAGGAGAAGGGAAATTTCCAGAGAGAGCAGGTAACCACCGAGACAGCGGTTATGTGATCAGAAGGGGGGACAAAGAGGGCCTGTCTTCTTTCCTATCACACAAAAACTAATGAAGCTGGGGATAAAAGCAACAATCCCAGGCAGATCCTAGCTGCCACAGCTTTTAACTAGAATTTCGGATAGCTCGCTGGATCATGCAAGTTTGCTTCTGACTCCCAAATAATTCCTGCACTTACACGGGATGAGTGAACAGGCTGTGAAATAACAATGGAGCTGCACACCAGGACCAGCGATGTTTTTATCTCCACAAAGAAACGATGTGTGCAGGCTCTATGCTATGACTCCGTCCTTCAGGAAGATCCATCCTTTCCTTCTGAATTGCTAACAGGCTGCAGAACTAGTAGCACAAACGCAAAGCTGTCTCGTAGGTATGCCAGGTGAGTGGACCACTTGGCGGTGTAGTCTGAGTGATGACTGAGACTACATCTGAGTGCTACATATGTAGTCTGAGTGCTACATCTGCAACCGACTGAACAACGCTGGTCAGAGAAAAGCATCACGGCGAGAAAACAGTAGAAGTGCCCCCGGTTCACGTCCCACCCGCAGTTTCCAAAGAGGAATCCCTCAGGTGCTGTTTTTTCCCACTCTCCTAAAACAAACCGAGAGCTGCTCAACTCCTACGCACACCTCCTTCCGACGGAGTCAGTGCCACCGCGGCCCCTCGACTTCCCGCCAGCCACGGCCAGGAGCCCTCTCCACGGCGATGATTCTCGCTGAGCCGGGACAGCGCCTCAGACGCACGCCTGGGGGCTTCCTAGCTGCTCCTTTTCAGAAAGGCGACGATTCCCGAGGAGGGAGCTGCTCGAAGCTCCGTGTGTGCGGGAAGCAGCTCAGCTCATCGCGCTGCGCCGTGCTGCCGATGGCGGCTCACTTCCCGCCGGGAGCTCTCTCCGATGGCCGGTCGGTCGAGCGAGCGACAACGGCTCCTGGCTCCCGCCCTGCTGGCCCTGCGACGAGTAACTCTGCCCGGCCGCCAGCCTCAGACCGCGGTCCGCAGCCGCCTGTTGTTGTCGGGGCACCCTGCAGCTGCCGCGAGGGCGGGGCGGACGGGGAGCGGGGCAGGACGGCCAATCAGGCAGCGTCCCCGCAGCGGTTACGCTAGCGGCGTGAGGGGAGGTGCGAGTGCGTTGATGTTTCTCTCTCCGGCGGGAGGGGGGAGAGGAGCGGCGAAGGGGGCGCGGGGCGGATTTCTCGCGCGGGAGTGCGCGCACTGGGTCTGCGGGTTCAAGACCGGACTATGGCGTTACGGGGAACTCGGCGGCCCCGGGCCCTGCTGCGCCTTCTAGTAGCCGCGGTCCTGCTCCCCGGGGCGGCCGGTAAGCGAGTGCGTGCGTGCGTGCCTACGGGGAACGGGGGGGAGGGGAAAGCGAGCGATCGGCGCCTGGGGCGGGGGGAGGAGAGTGGCGGTGGAGGCGGCAGCCTGCAGGTCCACGTCGGTTCCTTTCAACAACATGGCGGAGGGGCCGGCTAGGGCGGAGTCGCCGCTTCCCCCGGTGTCCGAGCCCTGCGGGGCCCGCGCCCTGCTCGTCCCTTTGTTGACCGAACGCGGTGTCGGATCCAATGGAGGGGCGGCGGCAGCGCGGGGCGGGTGCTGTGTTGCGAGGCGCCCGCCGCCGTTCTGCCTGGACCCGGCCCCTCGGGGGCTCCAGCGGCGGCTGCCCACGGCAACTCGCCGTGCCGGCAGACTGCAGCCTGGTCCCGGCCGCACCTTGGGGGCACGAGTCGCCCATGGAGGCGTTGCGGTTCTGGGTTCTACGTGGTGGAGCGCTCCTCGTGTCGGTGGCTTGAGCAGAGCAGCCCGGAGAAACCTGCCTCCGCGGAGGAGGTCTCGTCGGAAAACTTGTCTGCTGCCACGGGTGCCGCCGTCGTCATTGGACTGGAAGCGCCGCTGCGACCTGCGGGTTCTGTCGGCGTCCTGAGGGCGCTGGCGGGCCGCGTGGCCAGTGGGGTCGGGGCATGAGCCCTAGGGCCGCAGCTTCGTGTCCGGGGGGGACGGGACCGCGTCGGTGTCCGCTGCGCTGTGTGACGCAGCGGTGTCTGCTCTGACGACTGTGTTGGGCTGTGTAGGCAGCGAGCTTTCGGTACGGTCAGCAGTGTTTGCTTTTTGAGTACTAAAACCTGAGGGAAGCAAGTCTTCAATGACTGCCGTGTGGTGAGATGGTTTTATTCCCTCGGCCTTTCTTCTGTGCCTGTGGTCTCTAGGGGGAGAGCTATGCTGTGGCTGAGCTAGTGCACTAAACGGGAGTTGATATCAGAAAGGAAAGAGATTTCTAAAAAAATAAAGTGGAAAAACATATATTTTGTTCTTTGGATAGCAGTTCTGTACATGTCCTAACGTGATGCACAAAACACTTGGCTCTAATTGGTTTAGGCACCACTTGACTCTGTGATTAGACGACGATAACACACTCACAAAATCTGCATTTTTACAGTCACTTCCTGAATTCTAACGAATCATCTAACGAATTGTGTTTTGCTTTGGGTTTTAAAGAGGAAGGGAAGAAGCACCACAACTTTATTCAAGCTTTAAGACATCTGGGGTTTCTGCATGCTGTTTGCAACTCACTTTAAGGTGGTACTTATACAGTAAAGAAAGTATTTCTTAAAGAGAAGCAATTTGCTAAACTAAAATGCTGCATTGTCACTATTCATACTAAAGAAAGTGGAGAATCTTTGGTGTAGAAACAGTGAAGTAAGCTTAAGTTACCCATTGTTTTATTTTCTTGTGTACTTGAAAATGTGCAGCAGGCTTCAATAATTGATAACTTTTGTGTGTGTAACACATCCAGTCTAGATGAAGGACATTTTAACTTGATTTGAGTTCTGAACCGTTCTTTTCGCTTTTGATGCTTCTAATCTGTCAAGAATTCTCATAAATCATGTGAAAATTAGGTAATAAATTTCCATACAAAACCACAGATTGGAAGTGGCATTGTTCTCTTTGCTTTCGTTCTGTTGCTTAAAAAAAGCAAGGGGTAGTGGGAAAAGGTGTCAGTCCTATTCAAGGCAATAGGAGCTCCAGGGCTCTTTATCTGTAGCTCATACGCAGTCTTCTACTAAAGGGATGAGTTTGTTCACTCACTGTGGTCTAAGTTGGCAAAGAAGCATGATACAAGAACGCTAAGTAACAGTAGGCAAATCACACATCTTACCTTGACAAAAGTTAAGCGTTTTCTGATGCTTTTGTTTTGCACTGTGCTGGTGTTATTGTGCAGATGAATACTTGCATATTGTTTAGATGAAGATCAGACACATCATGAATCACAATGGCTAGCTGAGCTACTGTTCAGATAGTCCTAATCTGTAGGGCAGCCTGTGAAAACATGAATCAACTGTGTGAGCCAAAATTGTCTTTAATCTTTCAGAAAGTCTGTGGCGCAATTCTGCTGCAAACTTGCATTCACGCAATTAGTCCTTAACACAAATAAGAATAGAAATCTGATTTGTACGCTTAAGTATATTTAAAAGTACAAATGAAAGTTTTCCTTTTTTCGTAAAGTTAGTAAAACTGATTCGATTTTTCTAAAGCATGCTTTTCTATGAAAGATAACCAAAACACTTCATATATTTTGCTGTAAGAGGGATGAATGGATGAGTTGTTCAACGGCTATTACCATTTTGCCCCTGCACTATAGAGAGCAGAATACTGCTTCACTGAAGCTGGGATTTTTTGCAAGGTTTTATTCTTACCTGCAAGTGCCTCAGTGAAGTAGTTTGTCTGCTTGCTTGAGTGCATCACTGGTTGCCAAGAACTGTTGTTTTCTTTGAAAGCTTTGCTTAACAAAGGCTGAAATGCATGTAAAAGCTGTCCTGATAACTTGATAACCAGTGCTGTCACCTTACAGCATTTAACTTGATTAGTGCCTTTGTGAGAATAATAGCTTTGCAGACGTCCTGAAGCATCACGGTTGAAAAATGTCTTAGCCGTGTCTCAGATATTGTACCTAAACAGTTTTGTATCTTCAGCTTGAAAGAGTTCAGAGATAAGTCAGATGTATTGTTTGAGGGAAGTGTATGGATAAGAGTATGAGAATCTGACATACCTATCTGAGTTATGTTTTTTCATGTGACAGACAAAATGTGTTGGAGAGGGGAAGAAGCTACCAGTAAACACCACTTCTCACTTGGTTGTTGCCCCCAAGATCTTTCGCTGTCTCTGATACCCCATAGCCTTGCTCCTTTCTCCACACAAGTGTTACAACTTATGGAACCAGAGTGCTGTGGTTTTTTTTTCCTTCTGGTGGTACTGTTTTTCTTTTTAGAGTTTGCTTTGTTGTTGTTGGTTTTACAAGATGTCACTTGTATTTTCTATGGAAGAAGTAGTTATACTATGACAAGGGAAGGATCTGGAGTTTCTTGTTGAGCGTAATGCTCCTCTTGGGGCCTGAAGTCACGTGACTGCTGATTTGGCTTTTTCGAATTACTAAAAGACATTTGGGAAAACTGTTAATACTATAAAACTGCTGATTACTGGCACTGAGATATGAGGTGTTCTAAAAAGTAAAGGCACAAGTTTTATTGACTTTTTAATACTTTGTTAGCATCTTTTGAAAGAGCATGTGAATTTCAACAGAAGTTCTTTGGTTGAAGGTGATCTGTGCTGAACTGTTTGGATGAAATAGTTTTGCAGGACGTGAACAAATAGTACACAGTGATTCACAGGCTTTTATGTGATTTCAAAATAAAGACTTAATGCGATTTTGTTACTTGTGAGAACACAACAAATACTTGAAAAAACTCTTCAAAATTAAGTGAATAGGCTATATTTAATTATCTTCTAGTCACGTTTTGTATATAGTATGAATAACAGAGCTCTTCGTGACAGACTGTGTAGTTTCTGTCTTATTTATGTTCCCAACTCATTATATCAGCACTGTGGGCTTCGTGCTAATTGTTGCATCCACACACTGTTGTAAATAACTTTTACATAATAAAATTGCATATTGTAAATAACTGGCAAATGTATGGCAGTTGAGGTGGAATCTTTCCGCCAGTATTCTGTTACATTTTGTTGCTGTGCAACAGAAAGCAGTAGAGGGGCAGTCTGACAAAATGTTTCTGATACGGAGGTGCAGATGAGGCAGAGGTAATTGAATTCCTCCATGCTGAAAAACATTGCACCCGTTGACATTCATAGATGCTTACTGAATGTTCATGGAGACCAAAAAATGGACGTGAGCACAGTGAGGCAGTGGTGACAGCAAGTCACTTCTGCTGGTGCAGATTTTTACAAGCCTGGCATGCAGACTCTTGTTCATCATTTGCAGAAATGCATAGCTAGTGGTAGTGACAACGTTGAAAAATAGCATTTCATAGTGAGAATCTGCTCTATCAAATAGAGTTATTGTGCTCTTTGTTGTAGTTTCCATGGAAATAAATAGGACACATCACTTCTGGAGCAATCTACATATGTGAATGTCAATTTTAAGTGGCAATCTGACTAGATTCTGTTTCTGTTTTTAAATGCTTTTGTCAGGAAAAAAAAAAACTATATACAAAAACTTCTCTCCAAGATGATAGGATGAATTTTTTTCCTAGAGATTGAAAGTACAGATGAAAACACTTGCGTTCAATTAAATCATTCTGATAAGCCAGTCACTGGTGATTCTTTCTCATCCCATTAGTGTTAAATCTCATCTACAAGGTGTTCAGAGGTTGTGGATTCTCCTCTGGAGATATTCAAGACCTGTCTAGATGCCTACCTGTGCAGCCTGCTGTAGGGGGCCTGCTTTGCAGGGGGGCTGGATTCGATGTTCTCTGGAGGTCCCTTCCAGCCCCTACAATTCTGTGATTCATGCATTCATTCACTTGTTCTTTGAGTACAGATAACTAACTGGAAAAAGGTGAGATGTAGGCGTGGATATTACAGTTCTTTCCTCTGTGCTTGATACGGATTCTTGCTAATGATACCTAATTTGGTTTTCCTGTTAGTGTAAAAAATAAAAAATAAAAAAATCCACTATTATACAGTTAAGTTGTAAGGCATTAACAATTGTAAATGACTAAAGGAGGAAGGTGGCTGACGCTTTTTGATTTTTTGTTTTTTTGTTTTCCTAAGAATATGTCCACAAGAGAGCAGTAAAAAGCTGTATTCCCAGAAGCTTGCCTGTTGCTCATTAGGTGTTATTTTCCCCTTTGAAGAAAGGAATGGGGAGTGTAGCTTCAGAACAAAGTAAGGACTTACTTGTGTAGGAAGCCATTTAGTTTTTGTGAACAATGTGCTTGTCTTGATAACAGGCTAAAAGATAATGGTGTCAAACTGGGACAAAAGTATAAATTATTGAATAAAATTACGCCGGAAACTGTAACAAAGGAAAGGTGGGTGAGCCACTTATTAAACGCTTTATTTAGTATGAGTGGGGTTAGTGTATCTTTAAAGTTGTCTGTGATCAGGGAGATGAGTAAACATAATGTCTATTTTTTTCGCTTCATGTAACTTATCCTTTGTACCATAACTTAATGTAAATAAACAAATCACTGAAAGTCTGCTACTGTAGGCATTCAGATGCATCTGCAGTTACAAGGAGCCATGAGGATTATTTAATTAGAAAAAGTATTGGATGAAGCAAGTCAGATAAAGGCCTGCAAGTTTTTGGGTCTTTGTTTGTTTTTAAATAAGGTTATATTCTGAAAACTTTATGGAAAAGAAAGAAATACTAATCTGTGAATGTTGTAGAAATCAGTGGACTCAAAAATAATTTGCTGGAGTGTAGATCAAGTTATTTTCCTGCTGAGAAGATGTCAGAAGGGGTACCACTTAAAATCAAGAATTTGAGAAGGAATGTATATTTGAGATCGGATTGTCTTTTCGTATCATCTTTTAGCTGGTCAGTGTTGTCCAAGAATAGAGAAAGATGGAAAATCCAAGACAATTCAGGCAGTGGTTATCTTAAATTCAGTGAAGAAACCAGAGTTTCAGTGAACAAATAAGTATCGTGTTTCAGGGCATCTTCTGCTCTACTCCCCTTAATATCCATTCAGCATGAGATTTTGTACGCTTTAAAGAGACTTGTTTGTGGTTCATTGCATTTCTTGAGTTGGTCGTTGATGATACGGTATTTGTCTAAGTCTCTGCATATCGGTCTTTACGTGCGCTCACAGTTTCTGTGCTAGCTGTAGTTGAGAAGTAAGTTTTTTTCATTTCTGCAGTAGCATATTCTCACTTCTGTTTCAAGGCCATCATGCAGCTTTTCCTCTACTCCGATGAACAAGTAGAGTCAGTGTATTGATATCTTTATTTTTTTTGCACTGTTTTCTGGCACTGTATATATGGGAAGGAGTGGAGAAAGAAGTTTGTAGTAACAGACTTCCCAGGAAATTTTTCAATTTAAAGAATGAAACCAGGTCTTCACATCTTTCTGTATGTCATTGGTCTGCAGTATTGTCCCTGCCAGCAAATTGCTAGTTCGGTTGATAGCTGTAGTAAACCTGAGTATGTTAAGGCATTGTTTTCTTGTGTTCACCAAAAAAAAAGTCTAAGTCATATTCTGCTTGTGAGAAAGGATATGTTCTTAGGTAGTTTGGGGGTTGTTCAGGATTTGGGTTTTGTTGTTTGTTTTAATGAGGATTAAGTATTTATATGTCCTTTCCTCAGCAAAAAATAAACCTATAATGTAAAGTATAGAGTATTAATCTACTTAGGTAGCCAGCAGCATCCTATTTTTTTTTTTTTTTAATTACTAAAACTGCTCCTATGGCTGTTAGAACAAAAACAAAAGGCTTTGTTTGTATTGGTTTTGAAAAAGAGCACTTATCATGCAGCTATCTTTAGAAGACAGTGTTACAAAATAGGATGGGAACTAACTTTAGAATGGGAAACTAACAGGATTTCTCTACCTGGAGAAACATCTTGAATGGCAGACTACCTCCTTATTTGTATAAGGAGAGATGACTTTGTTTGACATTCTTTCATATGTGTATCTCCTGATTCTGTTGTCCCACTAGAAAACCTTGTAGCATTTTTCTTCAGGGTTAAGTTTCTTCTGTAGTTGGAGTGGTGATTCAAAATGGGTGCCAAGACTAACATTTGGTTTTTTTCTTCAATACAGCATTACAATGTTACTGCCATCTATGCACAAAAGACAACTTTACCTGTGTGACAGATGGGCTTTGTTTTACCTCAGTAACGCGGATTGCAGATAGAGTCATACACAATAGCATGTGTATAGCAGAAATTGATCTGATTCCCCGGGACAGACCATTTGTTTGTGCACCATCCTCCAGAGATGGAGTTACTACTTTGCCTCATTGCTGTGACAAAGACCACTGCAATAAGATAGAACTTCCAATTCCAACACCAGGTAATAGTTTTTGATATATTTCTTTTTTCCATTGTTAAAAATAAATATTCTGAAAGAGCTCTAGTTTTTGAAGTTGCTGATGAACTTGAAGGTCTGAAGTATACCTTAGATTCTGCAAATAAAAATTTCAAGAGTTTTGGAATAAGACATTCCTATCCTGGATAGGAACAGTAGGGCTAGTTTCAAAGGCTTCTATGCAAGTTAAATGTAAACTGAGTTTGCGAGATGATCGGGCACTGGAGCAGGCTCACTCACAGCGCAGTAGTCTTGACACCAAGCATGCCGGAGTTCACAAAGTGTTTGGACAATGCTTTCATGTGTAGGGTTTGGATTTTGAGTGGTCATGTGTAGGAGCCATGAGTGGGGCTTGGAGATCCTTGTGGATCCCTTCCAACTCTGGGTATTCTTTGAAATAGTTACTTTTGTCTTTTGTAATACTTTTTTTTTTTTTTTATAAAATAACTTTTTGAACAATAGTTCTTAAGAAATGTAATTCAAATATCATTAAATAAATAAACTCGATGTATTTCATAATGTTACATAGAAGGAAATGGTAAAACTGTCTTACTTGTTTACCATCAGGTCCTACTCCAGGAAGACCAGCTTCTAGTCTAGGACCTGTGGAACTGGCAGCTGTTATTGCTGGACCTGTCTGCTTTGTCTGCATTTCATTGATGCTGATTCTGTATCTTTGTCATAACCGTACTGTAATTCATCATCGTGTGCCAAGTGAAGAAGATCCTTCATTAGATCGTCCCTTTATATCTGAAGGAACTACTTTAAAAGATTTAATTTATGATATGACAACTTCAGGCTCTGGGTCAGGTAATGGTCACACTTGCAGTAATAATCTGTTAAAAAGCTTTGTAAGAGCTTTGCGATCCTTCTTTAAAAAAAAAGTTAAATGTATTTAAACTTACAAGTTACTGGAAAAGGTATTAGGAAATATGCTGCTTTCATGTAGATTAATTTGGTTTCAGAACTGATTCCAATACATAGAAATAAGTGAAATGAAATCATGCTGAGTTGCTGATACTATTTCTCTTTGATCTGGTACGGAGTAGGAATATCGTACATTCAATTGTTGTAAATATTTTTTCTACTATAAGTAAGGGTCCAGTCATACACATTTTGTTCTGCACAACGTGGTTAAATTCCAATCTCCTGTGTTTCTGAAGTAATTTGTGGAGTTGTTTCTTTTAGCTTTACACTAAAAAATTCATATAGCTATTGGTATATGACGAATATTCTGAGTTCTAAGTGCAAATTAATATTTTAACCGGTTCTCCCCTCAGAGAAGTTGTCAGTTACAAATAACTGCATACTGTGTCCAAAGAACTTCTGTCCCTTGACTTCATAATTCTTTTTCTTTTTTTTTTTAATTCTGACTTCAATAGGTATTCCTCTGGGAAGATGAGGTAGCAGTCTTGTTTACTACATGTAGTTTTTGCTATAGTTCTGACATGGTTTCCAATGGGGTTATATCGGTCTGTCATTATAAATATGGCTTAGTAAGCATTGATATGGGATGATACATTGCACAAATCATGGCACAGATTAATTCATCTCTGGTCCATGTTAAGTTACTTACATCCCGTGGGAGTGAGGTGTCACGTATGTGGCAACTTCTCATCAGCTTTCTACTATATAGAAGTCAAAAATTGATCCTTCTTCTAGTAGATGTATGTGCTGAAATACGCGTGCGCTTTCACGGTGCTGTTTTCTGCCAGTAAATGTTTGTATTTGATTATCAGTTTCTGAATCCTTCAGTTCCACAGAAGTAGGAAAAAAATACAATAGAAACAAACTGAAAACCTAGTTTGTAGTTCTTTCCTAATGACAGTAGCTGGTAAAACTGTTCAGAGTCCACTGCTCTGTCAAATCAATATAAAATCAACATAATTTGCTGCACATGTTCAGAATATAGATTGAAATAAATAGTCTTTGGTCATATTTTCATTGAGGTTATGCTAACTGTGTAAACAATTAAGTTTCAGTTGAGAGTTTTTTGAGCATTTAGATGTGACTTAGTCATGACAGTAAATTGATTTCAGGAGAGAGCTAGAGCTGTAGCAGTTCAGGTGTATATCAGTTTTCTTATTTACTAACAAAGATACTAAATTCAAGTAATGAAAGTGATTAATAAAACTTCTAATATATTGAGGTACAATTTGATAAATGCAGTTTCTGAACTTGGTCTTCCAGTTATGTTCTTGTAGGGGTGTACAGAAGAGTTTTAATAAAGAATGAGAATCTGAGACTCACATTTCTTGGAATCCAAAAAGCTATGACATAATTACATGATCGTTTTGACTGGGCTGTAGTTAGTCTTCCTCATAGTAGCTTATACAATGTACTGTTTTGGCTTTCTGATTAAAACCAGCATTGATAATGCACTCATATCTTAAATGTTTCTGAGCAGAGCTTAAGAAGTGCAGCCCTTATCTGTTTACCAGGGTTAGGCCACAACAAATTGTGCTGTTAAAAAGCATAAAACTATTTACTTAATGTCTACAGATACAGACTTTTTCTAAAGAAAATAAAAAAGAAATTGTCATTTTAAAGTTAGAGAGCATCTGTATGTACTATGTGTAAGTCATCTTCAGCAATGTACTAGTTCCTAACACTTCAGTAAACCTAGAAGGGGAAGCCTTTAAGGTGTTCTTTTAAAACAAATACATCTAACAACAATTTCAAAGTACTGTCTAATTGGCGGTTTTTTCTAACTTCTGTAGATAATCACAGTACTTATCCTGTTTTCTACATGGCCACTTTCCCATACGACTTTAGATTGAAAGTCAAGCTTATGATTATGTTAATTTGAACTTGATTGCTAATTGACTTTTCCATTTATTATTGGCAATATCCCATCATTTGTCTTCTGGCCTGCCTCCCTCTGGTGATTCTGAGCCTTTTTTCATGTTTGAAGATATTCTCTGGAAGTACACATTCAAAATAGGCGTTGTAAAAACTGGGAGTACCAGTTAGAATAAGCTTACAGGATTCTTACTCCTGAGCAGATGGTTAATTGAATCATTCCTTCCTGATTTCTAAATGTTGGGTGGGTTGTTCTTTTGCTTTTTTTGGAGTGTGTGTTGAGGGGGTTCATCTTTTGGGGGGTGGGTAGTAGGGGGTTGGTTTTGTTTTCCTGGGTTTCTTTTTATTTGAGGGGCAGGGGGGTGGGGAGTGGAAATAGTGGGAGTGTTAAATACATGAAGCCAGAGGAATTGTTTAGTTTTCAGAACAGTCGTGCCTGGTCTAGAGTCCCAGAACATCCTGACCTACTGTTGTTTTTGAGCATTGCCTCTGTTGGCTGCATCAGAGGAAGAAAAGCAGCAAATAAGGTTGAGTTTGAGTTTCTGCTGAGGAAAACTATTCACTAATTTGTTCTGTGCCTGGAAGACAAAATCATATTCTCTATAAAACAAGAAGACTGGATGTTTCCTAACTTTCATACACAGTCCAACTTCAGCCACAGTGAAATCCATGTTGTTCTGCTGTTATTCAGGCTGTTCAAGTATTAGCCTTATTGTTCTATAATGTTCTGTTGTTCTTAAGTTCTATACTTCTTTTGTTATGGGAGCACAATGGGAAGCGTTTCAAGTTTTTTTTTTTTCCTGTGCTGTTGGTAGTATGTGTATTTTTCATGACATATCATTTTGTCCCCAAATTTGTCATTCGCTTTCTAGATTATCATCCTTTTGTACTCCAGTACTTAAATGATAATTTTAGTGTCCTGAAATGCCTGCAACAACTGTATTCTAATCTAGGTTTTCATTATACACACTTATAAATGTAATCTTTTCAGTTTTGAAATGAACTGGGGGTGGGAACGGAGGTGCTGAAGGAGGAAAAGTCAGACCTCCTAATGGAAGTAGTTTAGGCATAAAAGCACTAGTTAATCAGAACAGAACATGGCCAAGAAAGCGATCAGGCTGCTGGCCCAAAACTTCTCTTAAAATCCTGCAAAGGGACTGAAAGACTGGTAGTCAAGTAAAAAAGGATTCCCTCAATTTTGTATTGTGGTATTCTCTGAAAAGAAGCATATCAAAGTATACAGAATTCTGAAAATGAGCTCAGATATGAAGGGAATTAGGATTCATTGTCTGTGGTGATAAATACAAAACGTTTATTAAAGGCAACAATGCTAGACCTAAAACAATTAGAGGATTGATTAAAGAAATTCATAAAACACTTAAAGTAGAAGCTAGGACTTCAACAGAAGGATCTAAGGGAAGAATTTCAAAGTCTTTTGGAGCTGTGAGTGATTTTCAGATCATGATGTAAATCTCTGAAATAATGACATGTTACATAGATTGGAATGCACAGCTGTTACTCTCCAACTTAGAAGTGTCCAAAGCAACTTGTTTGCAAGGAAACAGAATCATATAAAATCGTAGAGAAGCTTTTGTTATTGGTAGGTGAGTTCAAACAGGAACTTGAAGCATTTAAAGAACAGAATATCATGAAGTCAGTGTCAAGCTGAGTCAGTTGAACTTGGTGTAAAGCTATTTAAACTTATTGACAGTTCGTAGAGGTTTGAAGAGAATGAAAATTCACCAGTTTGTGGGGTTTTAGGAAAGGTCTTCTAAGGCAGTCTTACAAGGTAAATTCAGTGCTGTGTTAAAGTGTTTGAGAGTATGAACAAAAACATGATAGAGTGAGTCCAGAGGAGGGCCAAGAAGATGGTCAGAGATCTGGAACATCTGTACTTGAAGACAGGCTGAGAGAGAGTTGGTGGTGTTGAGTTTTGGGAGGAGAGGGCTTCCAGTACCTGAAGAAGGCCTACAGGGAAGCTGGAAGGGACTTTTTACTAGGGAACATAGTGGCAAGATGTGAGGTAATGGCTTTGAAGTAAAAGAGGGTAGGCTGAGGTCAGATATCCCAAAGAAATTCTTCACTATGAGTGTGGCAAGGCTCTGGAACAAATTGCCTGGAGAAACTATGAATACCCCATTCCTGCAAGTATTCAAGGCCAGGTTTCGTGGGACTTTGGACAACCTGCTCTAGGGGGTGGTGCTCCTCCTGTTGAGGCCCTCTCCAGCAACTACTTTTCAGGCAGTCTAGTGTACGTTAGTGTAGTTGCTCAATTTACTGGTGATACATAGCTCTTTCATGTAAACCAAAACAAGAAAAGTGCTCAGTTGAAAAACAGTGCTGTGCGGTGATGAATGCTTATGGACTTAAAATAAATAGGAATTCCAGCCTTCTGACAATCAACAATAGAAAAAGAACAAACAGTTGCAACAAAAAGAAGTAAATTAATCTTTAAAAAAAAAAAAAAACAACAACAACAAAACCATACAGTTGTACTGTGGCATCTTAATGGCAAGGGCTTTGAGCGCACCATCAGTAAGTTTGCAGATGACACAAAGTTAGATAGGGGCGTTGATCTGAATGAGGGTAGGAAGGCTCTGCGGAGGGACTTGGATAGGCTGGACTGATGGGTCAAGGCCAACTGTATGAAGTTCCAGAAGGTAAGTGGTGACCCCATACAGTGGTATGGAGTGGCAGAAAAGCTGCTCTGCAGAAAAGGACCTAGGTGTGATGACTGACAACCACCTGAACATGTGCCAGCAGTGTGCTTAGGTGGCCAAGAAGGCCAATGGCATCCTGGCTTGTATCAAACACTGCAGCCAGCAGGGCTAGGAAGGAGTTGTGCCCCTGTTGTCAGTTGTGGTGAGGCCAGACTGCATCTGGAATACTGTGTTCAGTTTTCGGCCTCTCACTACAAAAAAGACTGAGGTGCTGGAGCACATCCAAAATAAGGGCTGCTAAGCTGGTGAAGGGTGTAGAGAATAAGTCTTAAGAGGAGCAACTGAGGGAACAAAGGTTATTTAGCCTAGAGAAAAGGGGACTTAGGTGAGACTTTATTGCTTTCCACAGCTGCCTCAAAGGAGATTGTGGCAAGGTGAGGGTAAATGTCCCAGGCAACAAATGACAGGATAAGAGGAAATAGCTTCAAGTTTTGCTGGAGGAGGTTTGGCTTGAATATCAGAAAACTTTTTTTTTCACTGAATGGGTTTGTGAAGCTTTGGAATAGACTGCTAAGCAGTTGGGTCTCTGGAGATTCTGAAAATGTGTAGATGTGGTCTTCGGGGACATGGTGTAGTGGTAGACTTGGTAGTGCTAGTTTAATAGCTGAGCTTGATTGTCTTAGAGATCTTTTCCAACCTAAATGATTCTACGATTGCCTTAATGTGGTGATTTGAGGGTTTGTAAAGTAAAACTGATGTCTCTTTTTTAGAAGATGTAAAGCTTAGTATCTGTTTCAAGGTTAGCTGATATTCTTGGATGTGCTGTCTTCTTTTATACAAGCAGTATTCATAACAGTACAGCACAAGGAAAGCAGTGCATCTGAAACTGAAGATGTACAGTTCTTGGAAACAGCTATGGTAGAAGAAAATATTACACACATCACCATTTCCAAGTAAAAAAAAATTCCAAGTTTGTATAAGGATTTTGTAAGTGTAATATGTAAGTGTGAAGAAAGAAACTTCTTGCTGGAAGAGTGGAATGAGCTTGGTCCTGTCATTATCCGGCCTTTTCTGCAGTTAAATATGTCCACGAAGAACGCAAATTAGGCTTCATAGATAAGCACTTGCAGTTTGAGCAGACAATACAATTGACCTGAGGATAGCTATTTTACAACAGAAGTTTGACTTCTATTATTTTTTTTCTCTGCAAATAATATTGCCGTACCTGAAATGTTTAGGCATTAGTCTCTGGTATCTGCATTTTTTTCCCTTTTATCTTCATGTAGAAGTACATACATTATCAGCACTGCTCATGCAGGAAATACCTTTAGATCTGAAACTCTCAAGGGACTCCTCTGAACACTGAAATGTTTTAATTTGCGTTTCTCAAAGACCAAGGCATAAGCATGGTAATGCTGTTAACCAGATAATCTTCTAGTGCTGTTATTTGCAAAGAATGTTCAGAAATAGAGGGAAAGTAATTATTCAGGCTTTTAGTTGTGATTTATTTTCAGTAGTTTAAGGAAATTGAAAATGTAAATGTTCTTCTGTCAGCTACTGGAACAGTGATTATGGAGTAATAGATTCAGGTGTGATATAAGTGAAATGACCCAATATCAAAAGACCTTATTGTGAGCAGATAACTTTGCTAATGGATTCATCCTGTAACATAGTATCAATGCAGAATTCTACAACAAGCCTTTTAGTTACAAGAGACTTAAAAACCCACCCTGCCTGGGGGATACCAATGCCTCTTGTTTATTGTGTAAGTTTATGGCAGCATGTTATGAGGTGCTGTGAGTTGAAAGCATGTAGATGTTCTGAAGCTGTAAAACCTGCATGAATGTAAGCATTTTTCTCAAGTATATTGCTAGTGAAGTGCACAAGAGTGACCTCTGAAATGGGGAAAATGTTACAAGGATGTTTTCTGGTGTTAGAGGTATTTGAGAGTACTAACAGGCTACTAGTGTACTTGGGCATCAGCATGAATGTTTGACAGTGTTGCTGATAAGCATGTTTTAACTTCAGCTTAGAAATTGATCAAGCCTCGTCTAGCAAGAAATCAAGTAAGTGGACTAGTGGCAGACATGCTCTTGAATGGCTTTGCCAGGAGAGTTATGGGCAGATCCTTAACAAAGAAAAACCACCCTTATTCCTGATTGTTTCATGTTCTATATTTCATTTAATTGTGTTTCGTGTCGTGTCACTATCTGTTGTTCATCTCCGTGTCCCATCCCAAATTTCTAAACAGAAAGTCTGTGCCTTCCTTTGAGTGACTGTAGAGGCAGCTTGTAGCATAATATGTTTCAGTTTTTGTATTGTTGGCTTTTATGATTGCAGGCAACATCTTACCTATATGCTTGTTAGAAGTTTCCAGCAAGCTGTCAAAATCTTAAGAAACTTTGTGCATTTTAAGAGAAATATCTCAATGGAATATGGATACTACTATAATTAGTTCTTATGTTAAGTGCTTTGGTGTTTAAATTTAATGTTAAATCTTCTTTTTAGGTTTACCTTTACTTGTGCAAAGAACAATTGCACGAACTATAGTACTCCAAGAAAGTATTGGTAAGGGTCGCTTTGGAGAAGTATGGAGGGGGAAATGGAGAGGAGAAGAAGTTGCTGTGAAGATCTTCTCTTCTAGAGAAGAGCGCTCATGGTTTCGAGAGGCAGAAATTTATCAAACAGTTATGCTACGACATGAAAACATTCTTGGATTCATAGCTGCGGACAATAAAGGTTAGAGATATTACTAATTAATTTTGCTGATCGTTGTATTCTCAGAATGGTAATTAGAAAAACTATTTTGCAAATATGCAGTTAAGGATTAAAAAGAATTGTTACTTGAACACTTAATTTGACATGTTTAATAATCAAAACCTGTATTTTATTTTTTCTGGAAAACATCTTTTAAGTTAAAAAAAAAAGAAAAGTTCGCCTACTTAAAGAGGTGTAATTTCCATAAGCTGCTGGGGCCATGTGTTGCCTTGTTTTGAACAACCTAAGCATGTAGTTTGGGGTTTTGGTGGCTTCTTTGTTTTTATTTGTTTTGTTTGATACCCAATTTTAAAATGTGTTAAGTATCTGCAGTAGTTGGCAGACAGTGGCAGGAACTTCTCTGTTCCCAGTACTTGTGAATTCCGTGGGTTTAGCTGTCCGTAGAAATAATTGTGTTAATACTGTAAGTAAGTTGAAGTTATACTACGTACTTCTAGGTAAATTTATGTGTTCAAATGCTTCAACTTCTGTTCATTCACCTTAACTAAAAGCTGTACCTCTCTAGGTAAAAGTTAGCTTTGTTCAATGTGCCTGTCTTACATGTTAAGTCTATTTCTAAGAATGTTAGGCAATGTACTGCAGAGGAATGAGTACAATTACCTTGCTCTTGAGAAATGTTTTTGCCATTCTGTTTGCAGCTCCGATATTAGCTGGGGAAGAAGGCATTTGACTGGATGGTCTTGCTAATTTACAGAAATTACATGTCATTCCTTAGTTTATCAGATGATTATCTTAGTGCGATAGTCAAGCTGTTTCACTTCAAGGAAAAAAGTTTCAGTTTAAAAAAGTAATGTTTCAAAGCTCAGTGGGATACATTTTACTGCAGGATACTAGAGAACACAAGCAATTAGATGGTTGTCATAGCTTCTTAAACATTTGACTTGAAGCATAAGTCTGGGGTTAGAATTCTCATTAGCCAGCAGTACTGTCAAACTTTAAAACTTAGTGTTTGGCTTATGGACAAATATGCATTTAATTTTAATTGAAATTTGGTTGCATAGGTTTGATAAGGCGCTGGTAATAAATTATATTCTTCTGAGGGAGGCTGTCTAAAACAAAGATTACTTGGAATTCATGTTCTATAATCTGTATTCTAAAAACAAATCTGGAAGATTCTTTATTTAGAACTTCAAATTTTATTAATCTCGTGAAATAAACTTTTTGTTTATGAGTTATTTTGATCTTAAAATGTTTTCAGAAAGTTTCTTGCAGATGGATGGAGTTTTTAAACTCTTTTAAATTGGTTTCCAAGAAGATACTTAGATTCTTGCAGTTTTTTTTTTTTGACAATTCTGATACTGCTTGAGGTTCCTGATCGTACTGTCTGTATTAGGTAAATTAGGTTACTTTGTCATGGAAAATTGTGCTACTGCATATAATTATGACCGAGTGTAACTACTTTTTCATACTTGATAATGTGAGTCGTGTAATTGAGAACTTCATGGCAGATGCTGTTTACTCTGCAACTAGAATATTCAGGGTCACCAAGTAATAATTAACCACACTGTCAACAGTATGAGACTTTATAAATTCAAAATAATTTGTGTTCTGCCTGTATCACTAAAGAAATAGAAATGTATAGCTTGTCGGATAGAGTAAGGTGAAGATGCAGTAGGGGGTTTCATCTAAAAGCTGAACTCCAGTGTTCTTGCTGCTGTGTTTCAACTTGTCTGTATCTAATAATATTCATGTAAGCTTGTATGTAAGATCATGGCTCATTTAGAATCTAATTGGAGGGCCACAAACGTACATAGTACAAAAAAGGCTTCTTTCAGAAAGGGTAATAAGCCAAGCATTTATTTTTTTCTTTTGGAAAGTAGGTAAAAACACTAAATATTAAGATGAATGAAGTAGCAAAAAAAAAGACTAGGAGCAATCAGGACATTAGGGCCTAGGGGGAATTGGTTAAAGGATCAGGTAGTGTTTTCCTTTGTCCTTCAATAGCAGGGAACAATATTTAAAGGAACAGGCAGACCCAGGTGATCAATATATGGCTTCAAGGCTGGAATCACCAGCAGAATTTTGTGTTTCTTGATTATGGGATTTCCTGTACAACATCAGGCCTGCTGGCACCTGAAGGAGAGCACCTTTCTTAGAGCGTTTGAAAAGAATTTTTTTCTGCTGGAGTTAGCAGGGCTGATTTATAAAGCTTTATACTAGATTCAAAGGGAGAAAGGGGAAGAAACAGGTTCACCGGTGATAAACTATGGAATGACATACCAATATTTGAGAGGCTGCATGCTAATGATGATCTTCAGTTTGCTCCTCAAGGTGCTGGGCACACTGAATCGCATCTAAAATGTTTCTACAGCAGTGCATGTAACATGATGAATAAAGCTGGAGGAGCTAGAAGTCTTGGCTCTGTCCCAGAGTTTTGATCTCATAGGAAGAAGTGAAACCTGCTTGGAAGAAACCTGTGACTAGTGTGTCAGAGTGGGCATTTCTTCTATCTTCAGAAGGTATAGGCAGGGCAAGCAAGGCAGGAGGCAGTGCTGTGTGTGAGGAAGGGGCTGGACTATAGAGAGCTCACAGCTGGTGATGACATGGTTGAGAATCTCTGCTTATCACTTCATCCTTACCCAAAAAGTTGGTTGTTACTGTGAGAGCCTACAATAGGCCATCAATCGACAATGATGACATCAATGAATGATTCTTTAAAAGAACTGAGAGATACCTCTAGATCGGCTGCCCTTGTCCTTATGGATGATTTCAACTTGCCAGGTGTTAACTGGGAGTACCATGCAGCAGCTACAAATAGGTCGAGGAGATTCCTAAAGCACATTGATGATAAGTTCCTGCTACAAGTACTAAGGGAGCTGACTAGGAAAGGTGCCCACCTAGATTTGTTACTTGTAAACAAAAATGGTCTTTTGAATGAAGTTGTAGCTGGTGGCTGTCTTGGCCACAGAGACTATAAAGTAGTCAAGTTTAAAATCACAGAATCATAGGGGTTGGAAGGGAGCTAAAGAGATCATCGAGTCCAACCCCCCTGCCAAAGCAGGTTCCCTATACCAGGTCGCACAGGTGGGCGTCCAGGCGGGTCTTGAATATCTCCAGAGAAGGAGACTCCACAACCCCCCTGGGCAGCCTGTTCCAGTGCTCCGTCACCCTCACCGTAAAGAATCTTTGATAGGAAAACTGCCACCAAAACTTCAATCCTAGATATGGGAAGTGCAGACTTCTGGCTGTTCAGGGAACAAGTTGGCAAGATCCCCTGGAAACTGTTCTTGAAGGCATTCAGGTCCATCAACAGTAACGGACAATTCCAATGTGTCAGAATTCAGAGCAGAGGTCATCTTCTGGAGCTTAAGTGG
Source organism: Pavo muticus (assembly GCA_016647715.1). NCBI lineage: Eukaryota > Metazoa > Chordata > Aves > Galliformes > Phasianidae > Pavo > Pavo muticus. The sequence continues at coordinate 823,886 of JACDJE010000104.1, forward strand.
AAAATGTACAGCCAGTGGAAATAAGGCTGGGAGGAATGCAGAGATGCTGTTTGCCATTGTAGAAAGAAAATGTGTGTCCAAAGCTCAGTATGAGTTGACGCTGACCAGTACTATGGAGAACAACCAAAAGGGCTTTTTAAAATGTGTCAACAGCAAAAGGAGGATCACAGATAATGTTTCATTACTTGATGAGGATGGTTACCTTACAAATAGGGATGCAGATAAAGCAGGGATGTTTAAAGCCTTCTTTGCCACTGTCTTGAGCATGAGTGATCATCTGGAACCCCTGGAGCCCTGAGTTAGAGCACTATGACTGTCCTAACGATAAACCCCCGGTCAACTCTGACCTCGTGTTGGATTTGCTGCTTCAGCTGGATGCACGTAAATGTATGAGACCTAATTCATCCCAGGTTCTTAAAGAGAGAGGTCTCAAAAAATAACATCAGCCTTCAGTTATTTTTCATGGTCTTGGGAATCTTGAGAAATGCTAGTTAAGTAGAAGCAGACAAACACTGACTCAATTTTCAAGAAGATGAAGAAAGAAAATTAGTAATTACAAGCCTGCCAGTCTCACTTCAGTGCCTGGCAAAAATATGGAGAATATTCTGTGAGTTACTGAAAAACATCTGAAAGGCAATGCAGTCATTGGCTACAGTCAGAAAGGGTTTGTAGGGGGAAGATCTTGTTAACAAACTGAATTGCTTTTTATGATAAGGTTACCTGCCTAGCTGACCAGACAAAACCAGTTGATGTAATATTTTTGGATTTCAGTAAAGTTTTCAGAACTGTTTCTCTCAGTATCCTTCTGAACAAAATAGTCAGCATGCAGCTAGACAAAACATAATGGGATGGGTGAGCAGTTGACTGATGGTCAGGCCCAGAGGGTTACAGTAAATGGCTGGTGGCCAGTCATTAGTGGGGTTCTGCAAGGCTTTGTTTTAGGGCCAGTTCTCTTTAATGACTTGAATACAAAACTTGAAGGTATACTAAGTAAGCTTGCAGATGATGCTAATTTGGGAGGGACTGCTGACTCCTATGAGAGCGTACAGAGGCCTTGCAGAGAGATCATGACAAATTGGAGGGTGAGGTGACTACCGACCACATGAAGATGAAGGAGAGTAAGCACTGGATTTTTATACCTGGGATGGGGTAACCCTGAATAAATATACAGACTGGGGAATGAGGGGTTGGAGAGGAGCTCCACAGAAAGGGATCTGGGGGTTTTGGTTGATGGCATGTTGAATCTGAGTCAGCAGCATGCCCTGACAGCCAAAAGGGCCAATTGTATCCTGGGGTGCATCAGGCCTGATGCTGCCAGATGGTTAAGAGGAGAGATTGTCACGCTGTGCTCTAAACTGATGAGTCCTCACCACAATGTAAGGAGGACATAAAACTATTAGATGGTGAAGGGTCTGTAGCAAAACTTACGAGTGGATGAATTCCCTTGGTTTGTTCAGCCCAGAGAAGAGGCTGAGGGGAGGCCCTATGGCAGCCTACAGCTTCCTTATGAGGGGAGCAGAGAAGCTGGCGCCAATATCTTCTCTCTTGATAGCAGTAACAGGACCTGAGGGAATGGCATAGAGCTGCATCAGGAGAGGGTCGCATTGGGGTTTGGGAAAAGGTTCTTCGCCAGAGGGTGGTCGGGCACTGTAGCACGCTCCCCATGTCATGACATGAGCCTGCTAGAGTTCAAGGAGTGTTTAGACAGTGCTCTCAGAAACATGGTTTAAATTGCGGATGATGTTGTGTGGAACCAGGAGTTGGACTCGATGATCTTTGTGGGTCCTTTCCAACTTGGGATATTCTGTGATTTTGCACCTTGCAGGTCGTAGAGTTGTACAAAAGAAAATAGAGGGGTTTATAATTAGAAACATGTTCTCTTCTTAGTTGAGCACCTAGAGTTCAGAGGAAAAAACTTTATGCATAGACAGTACAGTCTTGACTCAACACGATGGTGGTTTTTCATAAACAATCTAGTGTCTTTGAAAGATCTGTTTCAATGCAGTAGATCTAGTAGATAGCTTAAACTAAATTGCTCTTAGATATCTCTGCTAAATTCTGTACTTACTGTTGTCTAGCTTAAACACAGTGAGAAATCCCATTCATAAGAAACATAGAGGATGAGTCAATGACTGTGTGTATGACCGTGCATATAGTGTTAATGGCCAGGCATTGTTTCAGTCACTGTGGGGATATAACTGGTGAAGCAGTAAAATAAAAGTAAGAAAATGTTCTGACTTGTGACTAGGTTATTTCATTTTGAACTCCTACAGCTTTTTTGAGCTTATTGAATATATCTATTGGAAAGAGCATTTTATGTGCCTGTAAATGCTTATCCTTCTCTAATAGTTCTGTGAAACTGGTTCAGTGAAGTTGCATTTGATGCCTATTTGAACGTAAGCTGTGAATGTAGTGAGCTAGAATTCTTTTTCTAGTATAAGAATTGATTTAATGTAAATTAGACTTCTATTTTCCTGCTCTGAAATGTTCAGATTATTTTAAAAATGCATTGTCATTGATGTAGTTTCTCCTTTAATGGTAACTCTGGCCTCTCTAGAAACACACGTATAGAAGTGTTTCTTTAAAGTTTTCTCACCCACTCAACAGTGCTTAAATATATATAGTTTTTGATCTGCAGATCTGGCATACTGTTCTTCTGACTTTTCTGAGCCAACTGTGTTTTTGAGGAGATTGGAGGAAGAAAAAAGAAATGTAAGAAGCTGCAGAACTTTCAGTTTGGTCAGCAGTATGTTTATGATAGGAACTAATTTCTGCATTCATCTCTTCCTGTTCTTCAGATTATGTTCTTCATATGTTTAGCTTGTGTTGTCACCCGTTATTAGGGAATGGCTGTGTAGTTTGAGATATAAGTCCTGAATTACAATTTTATAATTGTAATTATAAAATACAGCCACAAAAGTAGCTATAAAAATACTTCTCAGATCTGTCTTGAGAGCTTTTAATTAATAAATAAAGAAATAATCAGAAAACCTACTTAGTGGCAAGACTGTTCTTTTGTGGATGTACTTCAGCTTCCTAGGTCAGAAAGCCTTTCTTCCCAATGATTTGACTTATTAAATAGTCTTCTTTCTGTAGATAAACTTCAAGACATTGTGTCCAGTGTTTTTATGGTTTGAACAAATGGATTCTTGCCTGTCACTTTTGTATGTTGAGGTATTTGCAAATGTACTACAGCCTGTCTGTCTGGCTCACAGTTCAGTGGAAAATCATACACCAAACTGGTTTGTCATAACTGTCATAACATTTTTCATTCTCTTTATCCTTGTTCTTTCTGGAAACCACAGTAAAGACTTGAAGTCTAACTGGTGGAGATTACAAAACGTAGTTTGTAATTCCTAAGCACTGTATAAGAGTGGGGTCTGTGGGTGCGTTTTTGTGTGTGCGGTATTCATGCCAATGTTGTTTTGCAGACAATGGTACATGGACGCAGCTGTGGTTGGTGTCAGATTATCACGAACATGGGTCACTCTTTGATTACCTGAACAGGTATACAGTAACCGTGGAAGGAATGATAAAATTAGCTTTGTCTACTGCCAGTGGCCTTGCTCATCTTCACATGGAAATTGTAGGCACACAAGGTAATCTTAAAATTGTTCAGTCTGTTACCTGGCTAAATAGATCTTTTTTTTTTTTTAGTGATGCTTAGCTCTTTCTACTGTAATTGTCTTAATTAGAACATTGAACTCTCTCAGACTAGTTTTTTGCAGACAACTGCCTACTTTTGTAATCTTTTGAGCAGCTGAGTTAATTGAAAAATGTTTGTTTAGGACCTATAATAATTTCTGAACTAAAATAAGATCTTAATTTGATGTAGGCAGTGTGTTTCAGTATCTGTTTCTACTGAGAACAATATGAAATTGAAAGTTTTTCTTACACTACTTAATTAAAAAAAAGGGGTGAACTTCTGAAAGTGTATTTATACTAGTATGCTTATCCCTTCTTCCTCAGTTACCACAGCCTTTCTCTCAACTGTCACCCGCAGCCACTTTCCTTTATGTGTTAAAATGGCTGCTCTTGTATTACTACAGCAAAATTATTTTGGTTTCCTTCAAAAGCCTACAAAGAAAATAAACTGTCAGAAACTTCCTTACTGTTAATACTTGTATAAAGTTTCTAGTTTTACTGATACCTTTTGTAACTTATAACTGCTGATCTGTTGAGGCATTCAGGGGGGTTGGGTCTTTTTTTAACCTTCCCTTCTGTGATATATCCAGTTCTTGTGATTGTGTAATTATCTTTCATACAATACACATATGCAGTGTGGCATATGTGTATTGTATGATTTGTGGCATTATTATGTATTATGTATTATATATGTATTATATATTATAATCCATTATTATGGATTATTATGTATTGATTTGTGGCAGCATTATGGATCTATTTCAAGAGATAGAAGTCTTTTGACAGCAAGTAGTACTTATGCACTGTATATACGTACATAGGATGAAGGAGGGGAGCAGCATAGACTAGGGTAATACAGTCAGCATTTAGTGCACTTTTCTGGTCAGCTAGCTAGTCCACAGTGAATGATTTCAGGGATTATCTTGAGGATGAGCTCAAAGTAGCGGATCTTCCATAAGAATTCCATAATGTGAAACAAAATGTGCACCAGGTTTAGAATATTAGCAATTGTCTTTTACGTATGTGTTGGTTTTGTTTTTTCTTTACAGGCAAACCAGCGATTGCCCACAGAGATTTGAAATCAAAAAACATATTGGTAAAGAAGAATGGAACATGCTGCATTGCAGACCTGGGGTTGGCAGTTAGGCATGATTCAGCTACAGACACAATTGACATTGCTCCCAACCACAGAGTAGGAACAAAAAGGTAAAAATTATTAGTGTGATGTATCGGATGTCTTCTTAATAAAATGCTTTGCTTTTTCTCCCATTTAGGAGATTTTTTTTTAGCTACAAACTTAAGTAACAAGTAAATATAAACGGTATCAAGTAGAGTTCTTTTGCACGCTATTCAGCTAGTGATTTAGATTGTATTTAAAGCACACATTGGTTATTTGCTTCTATTGCTAGCATGTATATAAAATGCTTGAAAATATGCAAAATGTAGTAGGACACAAGTATATATTAAAACAATTAGAAGACGTCAGAAATAACAATTGTAGAGATTTCACTTGCTCTGTCTTTGTATTTTATGCCTTGTTGCCATCTGGTTGCGTGTAAGACAGGATGTTGATAGTGAAAGTAAAAAGTGTGTGCTTTTTTTTGCTTGTCGATTTTCCTCATTTTTGGGGGGGCAGAGTTTTATTTATTTGAAGCCCATGTGGTAGAACAAAGTGCAGAGTCTTGAATATAGATTCCATAGGGCTATGCAATATTAAATTCAGCCATATGCTCTAGCTGCCTTGGAGAATATTCTGTACTGGTGTTGCCTGTTCTCTGATTGTTAAATTAAAAATGATTGATTTTTTTTCTCTTCACTTTAGTGAGTGATGCATGTGTGTATGTGTGAACAAAGCTTTTAGAACTTTAAATGCAAGTTATTTTACTGACAGTTACATTGCTGAGATAACTTCATTCTAAAGCTCTGCTATTCTTGCTCCTTTACCAAATTAAAAATGCTACACAAGTGGTCAGATGATTTACTTTCTGAATTTCTGCTAGATTACAAAATACTGGGAATTATTCCTCCTCAAAATCCTCACTAATCATTGCCTCATGCTTCTTCACAAGGTTGAAGATGTAGCAGCTCTCTTTCTGCAATGGGCAGCATCAGGACTAAGTCCACTGCCCACTTTAGACTTTAGTCACTTCTTTGACAATTGTTCATTCTCATAAAAAGGCTTGGTCCCTTCTTCCTCCCTCTTGTGTATTCTTAGGTAAGTAACTCTGCATCTTCACTTATTTTTCCATAGCTTGCACCTTTTCAATAACAACTTTACTTCAGTTGATGAGTACCAGTGCTGGTATCTCTTCTTTGCATGGAAGCTCTGTATGCAAATTTAGAGAGACTTGACTAAGTTAATATTTTTCCAGTGATTATCTACAGTAAAACATATGGTCTACGGAGCAAGCTAAGCTTCCTCTTAGAAGTCACATTTTCAGGGGTGAGGATATCCTTGTTTTTCTGTTCTTCCTTGAGGGTATGAGTTCAACTCAATTACCACAGGCCTCTGAGTTGTTTCTGTTAAAATTCTTGTCCCTAGGATGACTTACAGAAATGAGACAGTCTCCATTAGTGCTCGTGTAAGAGATTATGCCTAACAGACTAGCATCATGGTTGGGGTATTTTGGTTTGTGCTTTTTTTTCCCCTATCCTTCAGGCTCCTTCAATATTCTTGTCCGCACTGTCCCCATATGATCTTGAGATAGATTAAATATTCTTTCCTCTAGACTTGAAGCTGAGCTCTATACTGTTAAGTACATGAAGTAATGTAAGATTATAATCCAGTATATGCGTGCAAAGTCCTTGTTGAAATCAGGAAACGCTCACTATAATCATGCATTTTTCTTGATTTAAGTTTTCAATGTAAATGGCCTACAATCATTTGAGACTTGTAAAAGACTGTGACATACAAATTTACAACTACATTTCATTCGGTAAATGCAGTCAAGGTAAGCCTCATGTTCCTGTTCAGACAATTGTTCTCTGCATGTGCTGTTATCATGTGAGGAATTCATATGCCTATACTTTGCTCAGGAGAACTTTATCTTCAGCAACCCTTATTGGACTATGCATATTTTTGCGTTCTTGTTGATAGCCCTTCCTTCTTTGTATGTCACTTCCAGTCTTGTCTTTTACATGCTATCTCTGGTGCTAAGAAAATGGGAGTCCTAGTATATTTAAGTCTTTGCTATACTATTGTTGATTGGATAAAATTGTGTATAAGCTTCTGTGACTGTTCCAGAAGTAGAACTATTGGCTGACATTGCAGTAATCTATGCATGTTACTTTCTTTTGCCTGGTAACTGTGGTGGTCTCCCAAGAGCCTTGGTGTCATTTGTTTGCCTGCTTCATTAGTACATCAGCTTGAGATTGAGGCAGTGATGTGGAAAAATGCACTAGATTCTGCTAAATATTACATATTGGGTTTATCTGCCAGACCTATACCAGATTGAGAAAGCAATACCACGACCTTTGTTGACAAATACCATGCATTCTTTCCAGCAGCATTTCCACAGGCTGCTGTCACTAACTCAGTGAGTTCTGCACTGGCATGCTACTTAATCTTCCAACATTAAGTACTACCAATAAAGGTAACCTTCAGGTAGATACCATAAGCAGTATTTGATCTCTTTTTCTCTGTTGAAAGGCTATAAGAGATCTTCTGTTGCAGGGAATGTTTACTAGGTCAACTTGTAAGCATGGTTGTCAGAGCATGTAACACAAATTGGATTTACTTTTCAAAAAAAAAAAAACCAAACAACAACAACAAAAAACCCAGCATGTATGAAATGTATGTTGGTTTATGGTAAGATGTATTGACTACATCATGAAGAATCAAATACTACAAAGCATGGAGGCTGTTTCCAGGAAATTCTTAAGAATGCTTTTTTTTATCTGAGACCTCATGCGTTTAACACTTAATCTGTAGGGGCTGCTGCCTGCAATCCTGTCTTCAGTCTCTGACACTGAGAGCCCTTACTCTGCTTCTCTCATCCCAGTCCTGCAGAAGCTGGTACCTGTCAGCTGGAACTGTGGGCCCTGTGACCCGTGGTCCCACTCCAGTGTCTGAAGCAGAGACCTTCATTTGCTCGACTTGCTGGCACTGGCAGTGAGACTGTGACTTGATCCAGTTGCTGGCAACCCAGTCCCAGGGATGTCTTCACCCACTGTTTAACTGCAGTTGCTGGCCCAGAATTCACTCATACTGTTCCTCCCACAAGAGCTGTCACTCCAGATGTATGCTCCAAAGACTTCTAGGATGTGTAGTTCCCTTTGCAGTTGCTGAAATATTCTTCCTCTCTAGCTGATACCACTCCAGACCCAGTGGCACCTTCATCCCTCATCTGATTCCAGTTACTAGCTCTGAATCACACCTATTTCCAGTTGTGGCATGTAGACCTTAGAGCACATGTGCAATGTGGGGTGGCAAATGAGATTATATAGAATGACAGTTTTAAAAAAAGGTATAAGATAGCAATGAGCAGACAGCCACACGGCAGACAGTCTGGCAACTGTTTACATGCACCTGGTCCCTTTGTTAGGTCATGTTTATGTATTCCCTCGGTTTTTGCTCCTTTTGGGTTACCTTCTCCCAAATATTGCTTGATAAGTTTCATGTTGTCCCACAGTACAGCATGAATATCCACCGTCCTTATATTTCTCTTGTTTCCACATTTATTAGCAATTAAAAAGTCCAGACTAACCTTACCTAAAGCTATGCCTGGAGTTCCTTAATAGCCCATCAATCAGTGACTGGAGGCTTTTGGTCATCATTATTGTCTCTGTTAACGCATGTCTACCAGGTTTATGGCTCTTTTTGTTTATTTCACCTTTCACTTACTCCCCCTTATTCCTTTGCTTATTTCTTCCTATTTATCTCCTTTACAATGAAAGGTCTTTGGTTGGATAACCTTAATGAAGCAGGTGCTCTCACCTTCCATATAACCTTACAACTACCTTTTAGTATTATCCCCTGCAAGTCTTTTCCCCTGTGCCTCAGCAGCATTCTCAAAAAAATCCTACTTTTTTTTTGCTGATGTACTCTCTTCTGTGTAAAGGACAACTAGCATTCCTGTAAACTGCTGCCCATGTATTTTTATGTGGGAATTCTTTTTGGCTCTGTCTTTTGTGAAAACTTAAGACTCTTCAGCCTTGTAGCCCTGCTGAGAAGGACTTAGGGGTTGTGGTGGCCGAAAAACTGAACGTCAGCCAGCAGTGTGTACTTGCAGTCCAGAAGGCCAGTGGCATCCTGATTCCATCAGAAGAGAGGGATGGCAAGCAGGGCAAGGGAGGTGATTGTCCCCCTCTATTCTGCCCTCACAAGGCTCCAGTTGGAGTACTACATCCAAATCTGAGGCCCCCAACACAGGAAAGAATGTGGAGCTTATGGAGAGGGTCCAGAGAAGGGCCATGAAGATGATCCAGGGACTGGATAGGCTGAAGGAACTGGGCTTGTTCAGCCTGGAAAAGGGAAGGCTGCAGGGAGACCTCATTACAGCCTTCCAATATTTAAAGGAGTTTATAAACATGAGGGAAATCATACAGTTAGATAGGGGTAGGGGAGAATGGTTTTAAACTAAAAGAAGTGAGATTTAAATCAGATGTCAGGGGGAAGTTATTTACTGAGAAAGTGGTGAGGTGCTAGAATAGGCTGCCCAGAGTAGTTGTGGATGCCCCATCCTGGAGGTGTTAAAGGCCAGGTTGGATGGGGCCCTGGGAAATCTGATCTAATACTTGATCTCGCGGCTTGTTTCCCTGCCTGTGGCTGGGTGTTCATGCTTGATGGTCCTTGAGGTCCCTTCCACCCCAAGCTGTTCCATGATTCAGGCTCTCTACTCTCCATTCACTTGCTTTTTAAATTGGAACTCAGTTTTCTTTACTGTGTTCTAAATTGTGAAGTATATATTCTGTTAGTAATCAAATCTAAACATCCCTCATAAATTCTATTTAAGAACTACATTAAATCTTACAGCTGTTTATTTGAATGCTTTATTTTTTTTGTAAATGTATATGCCAAAAGCAGGGGAACTTTGAACATCTTAATCTTTGTAAAGTGCATTATTTCTCTCTCCCTTTCCACATAAATGTTTTTGATCTGAACAGTAACAATGAATTTCTTCTACAGGAGATATTTATGAAATCAAATGTTTTCTGTTCTTTTATTGCAAATAGGTACATGGCACCTGAAGTTTTAGATGATTCCATAAATATGAAACATTTTGAGTCATTCAAACGAGCAGACATCTATGCAATGGGATTAGTATTTTGGGAAATTGCTCGTCGATGTTCAATCGGTGGTATGTAGCATTCTTTACTTACAATTCTGTCAAATTTTGTAATTTACAGATCCTTGCAAGCAGAAGCTTGCTTAAGCAGTTTTCTCTAAAAACACTGCAGTATGTTTCAGACTCTGTAATTGTTAATCTTGTAAATGATGTCTTGTTGATCCCACCTTTGTGTAATATAACGAACTGTACCAGTTGAAGAATGTGGGAAATAATCTTGCCTGTATTGTTTTTTTCTCTAAAACTTTTGACGTAAAGAGGATAAAAGAGTAGAGTTAAATGCTCTTGAGATCAAGGGGCAAACACTAAGACCTACACATAATGTGTTTAGGTAAAGTGTACAGTTTATTCAAAACTGTATGTTTCCAAAAAAGGATTTCCTTAGAATAGCATATGAAAGATTTGACATAGCTTTAATCTTTTCCAAATACATACACTTCAGAATTTCTTCAAAGGTAATGTAAAGGTATGTTTAAGGATTCTTTTTAAATGTTATTGTAGATCATAATGTAATTTTTTTTATAAAAATAAAGGTAGAAAAATAAAATGGTACCAATAAGGACCGTAAGTAAAAAGTAGAGTGCATGTTTCAGTGTTAGGTAAAAATAAAAGATTTTTTTCAACCAATTACAGGAATCCATGAAGATTACCAGTTGCCATATTATGACCTAGTTCCTTCAGATCCTTCTGTTGAAGAAATGAAAAAAGTTGTTTGTGAGCAGAAGTTAAGGCCCAATATCCCAAACAGATGGCAGAGCTGTGAGGTATTGGATAACCTCTATAAAGCTGTTTTAATGAACACTGGAGCTTTTATTGATTTCAGCAGCTTAAAAGTTGTGCTTGTTGTGGGAGGGAGAAGGGTTGCCTCTGGGAAAACTTACTTTCTTTCTAATCATCGTAGCTTTATTGAATACTCTTGAACTTCGATTATGCCTAAATATTTAATGAAGTCCTACAAAAGTGAATAGCTTATGTTCTACGGAGGATTCTAGTATTCCTTCCTGTGAAGCATAGGTGAAGCTAACATAAGTTAAAGCTAATATCACTTACGTTGTCTGGAAAGTATCATTGTGAATAAACAGCTTGATAGGAGGCTGTACAGCATCTGGCTAGGATACATTTAATCTTCCTAGAATCATAGAATTACACGTTACCCCAAGTTGGAAGGCATCTGTAAGGATCATTGCGTCCAACTCCTGGCCCCACACAAGACCATCCAAAAATCAGACAATATGACTGAGAGCATTGTCCTGATACTTCTTGAACTCTAGCAGGCTCAGTGCCATGACCACTTCCCTGGGGAGCCAGTTCCAGTACCCAGCCACCCTTGTGGTGAAGAACCTTTTCCTGATGTCCAGCATGAACCTACCCTGTTGCAGCTTCATGGTATTCCCTCAGGTTTTGTTGCTGATCGACAGAGATAAGATCAGCACGTGCCTGTCTGCTCCTCTCATGAAGAAGCTGTAGGCCACAATGAGGTCTCCTCTCAGTCTCGTCTCCTCTGGGCTGAACAAACCAAAGTACTTCAGATGTTCCTCATAGATCTTCCCCTCTGGACTCTTCATCATGTTTGTAGCCCTCCTTTGGACACTCTAATAGTTATGTCCTTTTTGTACCGCAGCACCCAAAACTTAACGCAGTACTCAAGGCGAGGCTGCACCAGTGCATTGTTGAGTGGGACAGTCATTTCCCTTGACAAGCTAGCAGTGCCATGTTTCATGTACCCTGGAATACAGTTAGCCCTTCTAGCTGTCTGAGCACACTGTTAACTCAGCTGTGCCCCCACAGCTTGTAGGTTGGTAGTGGACAAGAGGCTGGATATCCCGTAACACTTAATGTCATGCTCAGCAGTTAATTCTGGTAAGGCTGCTGTTGCTCAGTGATTGGTCAATTGGTAGCAAACAATGGCTTCTGTATTTTTTCGTTTTTCTGTTGGATTTTTTTTCATTATTGAACTGTCTTTACCTCAACTCATGTTTTCCTGCTTTTGCCCTTCTGATTTTCTTTCTACACTCCACTGTGAGTGAACAGGCTGCTCTGTGGATTGGGAGTCAGTTGCCTGTCAGGATGAATCCACAATTGAGGCAGTAAAAACATCTGATTTAATCAGGAAAAATGTACAGCTTCTCATTAGGTCTCTGCCAGTTGGTTTATAACTAGGCTGGCTAGTAAATTTCTTAAAAAGCAGGCATAGTTTCAACTCAGCATTCTGCCAGCACAACAGTACTGCTCATGTTCAACAGTGCTGTCCTGCCTGAAGTGAAGCCAGCCTGGAACTAAGTCAAGTGTCTTTTCCCTCTTGTTGATAGAGGTATATCTTGCAGAATTTAGACTGACCAAAATAGTAAATGTCTTTATGAATTTTCATCCAAAACTGTGATGGCCTTAATGCTTCATCTCTCTCAATCTGTACTGTTTGCAATTACTGAAATACAAATACAGTAAATAGGAAGCTGAGAATCGTATAAACCAGAAATATAAAACTGAGGTATGTATGCTCATGATCGTGCCTCTCTGCAGATGTGCTTGTCTGATTCTGGAATGAGTTTGTTACCCTGGTAGTCACTGCTTGCCAGGGCCAGAGCATAGGAGAATAACTGCAGGAGGCTGTAACAGGAGTAAGAGGCTGATGTGATGTGGAAGAGGTATTTGGGTTGTGGAATGTATGAAGTTAATATATACATGAAGGCCTGGGAAAAAAGATTATGCAACAGAGTGCAGCTTGGAGAGAAAGGCAATACACACCCACAGGCTACAAAATCTTTTTTTTTTTAAATGCTGCCATTCAGGTCTTGCAGATCGACTCAGCAATTTCTTGTCATACAGCTCTGAGTGTAAAATCTTGTATATCTATCACTTTTTCATCATTAATTTTTGTTCTTTCCATTGTGACTTGATAGTAGCATTTACAAATTTCAAAAAAGAGGTTTTTGAGGGATAAAAGGCTCCAAGTTTTCAGAATATTGTAAAGCTCAAACTCAAGGAAAGTACCTGATAAAGTCTTGAATTGCTATATATTTAACTAACTCTTTGAAAAGCACTTTATGATTGAGAAAGTGTTTGAGTACATTCTGAGCTACACAGCACTTCCATGCTAATATTGAGTGCCTTCTGTTTTTTTTACTGCTGCTTTTTACCTGGATTTAAAGCACAATTAGTGTATTTTTTCTAATGCAAAAATTTAGTTTAGAAAGTAGTTACTGACAAGCTGTTAAATTTTGTTAAAATATTTTTTTGCACGTGCTGAGTAACACTAGTGTTCTCTTACTTACAGGAAAAAAAAATCTTCAAGAATTTGAGTTTTCTTATACAACATGCCAAGGTAGTTCTAGTAATAGACTTTAGAAATATGTACTATAAGAGGCTAAGGCAGAACAGAGGTTACATGGGAGCGGAAATGCATGTAATAATTTGTGTTTCTTTTGCAGGCATTACGAGTAATGGCAAAAATCATGCGGGAATGCTGGTATGCCAACGGAGCTGCTAGGCTAACAGCTTTGCGTATTAAGAAAACACTATCACAACTTAGTCAACAGGAGGGGATAAAGATGTAATCCTGGATTTGCTACCAAAAACAAAAAAAACTGTAAAAATCCATATCTGCACCAGAGTGGCGTGTTAAGAAGGTTAATTGTTCTACCTCACTGGGGGAACAGAAGGATATTGCTGCCTTTTAATACTTCATAGGAACGTCACTTATTAGGATTTCTGTGGATGTGCTAAGCAGTTGCTTTGGGTCCTTTCTGTGCACTATGAACCTCTTTCTGAGGTTACTTATGAAACATCGTGTAGACTAGTTTTATTAACCTATGATTTTGTGTTTGGAAAGTTCATAGCTGGTCTTAATTTCTAGTAAACTGTACTGAAAACGAGATCACTTATAAAATGGAAATGGTTCACTATATTGTTCTAGAGTGCGTTGAAGGCTTCTTAAGCAACATTATTCCTGCCTGGTACATTGAGTATTCTGAACCACTGTTACAGTTCTTTGATTCAGATTTTGAATGTACTGTTGGAGTATGCTTTGCTACCCATTAAGGTTGTATGTCTTTTGAATGCTTACCTTTATTTGCAAATTGACCTCATTCAGTAGTGGGGAACATAAATTATGCAACTATATACATGATTACTGTTTTTTTTCCATATTTTCAAAACACTACATTGCCTTTAAAATAGATTGTATTATATCAAGTAAGTGCTGCTTTTGAGTCTTTTAATGCATACCAGCAAGTGTACAAAGCCCATGGTACTTTTGATTTCCAAGAATGAACTGTTCCTTTCCCTAGCTAAGATTTGAGTCGCACTCAATTCAACAAGTGAGTATGTAATTTGTGGAATACCTTGAATTTTACCAAAATCTGACTCTTTAAACCATTGTATGAGTCTCAAATCATCTAAACTGGTTAATTCACTGTCACACTTTGTAATTGTCGAGTCATGAGTCATAATTTAAGATTTATTTTATGTGGTAATTCTGAAATATTGAAGCACCCACCTACTTCAGAAAAATAGCAAGAAAATTAAGATGATCTTAAGGGAGATTTTCCCCTTTCAAATTAAATAACAGAAGCATATATTCTGTGCAGTTCTGTGGAGTCTTTAGGCTTAAAAGCTAATATTTGCAATTAAATGAGCATGAAGTGTACTTGTAACTAGGGAGACTTAATTTAGGCTTTTGTACAAGAAAGCTGGAAGCTGCCTGTAAATCTTATGTGCATATTTTTTGTGTGCCACATACAAAGAAAGTGATGAGCTATAGAAACCAGTGAGCTGAAGGTCTTTAGATACAAATACCAGAGGACTCCATCAATGTTCTTCAGAGTTAGAAGAACAAAGCTTATGATGGCTTGTGTTATCGTAAGAATACAGAAGAGTATGCCTGGCTTTAGTCAGACTTTGCCTGAAATTGTAGGGACATCACAACATCTTCACAAACTTATTTAGAAATTGAATTCCTTCCTGCCCAACTTCTGGATGAGGGTAGGGAAACTTTTTAAAATTGTTCTTTCCAGGATATGTTTATTTGTAGCGTTAGGAAAAGTCTGGTTGACCTTTGGCTTCCTTAATGCCTACCAGGATTTCTGTTTGTAAACATGCCTGGTAATTAGTATGTAAACTAACAGTTAACCTTTTACTCTCCAGAAGTATTCTTGGCGAGCAACACACAGCAACCTTAATTCAATTTTTTTTTGTTTTTCAGCATACAGCTCCTTGAAGGTTTTTCATAAGGCTAGTAGGGATGGCAAGGTGATTGCTAATAATAGCATAGCTGAGATTGTGCCCCTTCGTCTGTGATACACGGTTGTTAACAGCAGTAAGGTGGGCAGATCCTAGTGAAAAGGCTATGTAGGTGGCAAAAGTCTTGGCCAAGACTTAAGCAGTTCCAAGTTCTTAATGCTTGCTTGGAGATGGGATTAAACAATGTGGGAATTACAGACTGGCAGAGCTTGGACTGCATGTAATGAAATTCTTTATTCAGCCACCACTGTGGATGAGTTCAGAGAACAGAACACGATGAAAGAGAAGTTCTTAGTAGAAAACAGTTGGGTTGAAACGTTCATACAACTGTCACACCTATGTGTTGTTTCTTTTTGGCACTACTGCTTTCAGGATACTGTCAGTCAAAGTTAAATCAAAATGACTTCACGTAGGGATTTTAAACTGCCTTTATGCAAATGACCAGTTTTCTAAATATGACCATTTAAACTAAATGACCAAATGTAACTAAACTCTCCATTCTACTTATTTGGCATGCTCCTTTATTGTGTCCTACAGATGCAGAAAAATACTTCCAGAAAACAAATCAGCATCAAAGGAAGACTTACTGTTCGCTCCATACAAATTTTAAAGACTTCCTATTTAAATAATGTTAAATTTTGACATTTATCATAGCTTTACCTGATTCTTTATCATAGATACAAATGGTATAGTTCATAATTTAGAAACATCATGCCATGGGAAGGACACTCAATACTGTGTGACATTACAAATACTATTTTAGAACAACTATGTTGTTCATATTGGAATGCAGTACAGGAAAATTCTGAATGGATATGTATGTATCCTCAGTTCAGATACCACAACTTCATGCTGTGTTCTTCTTTTACATTATAAAAACTGAACACCTTTTACAAAGGCTGTGTCTGTATATATTACGTAACTTTAAATGTTACCTGTGCAAGATCATATCTTATATGTATGGACACAGGTACACATAAGTATTTTTTAAATTAAGATTTTATTATCACCGGATCTGCTCTTGGAAATCCAGGGGGACCAAAATATTTTAGCATTCAAAATACTAATTTTATATCATTTCAAGTATATACCAAAACAGTTTGAATACTGATGCAAATGTTTATTGTAAATATACGTACAGTATATGTTCACTTAAGTTTTATGGATTCAGTCAATTTGATATTTTAGTAGCATTGGAAGCCTTGGCAATCAGTTGGATGCATACTGACATGTAGAATAGAGTGTTGAAAATTTTCTGATGCTGAAAAGCCCAAAATAATGCTTTTGGAATACTGGAGTTCTTCAGGGACCTTCTAATGTTGAAAGCTGGAATTCTGAGATGTTTATCAAGCTGACCTTCCAGGCATGATGACATACTGTCACCCTCCTGTGGTCTCACTTGTAATCCTGAGAAAGACTTCGTATATAAAAACATTGACTGTATGGGAACTTGAAGGTGTCAAACGAATAAGAGGCTATATTATATTTTCAGTAATGGTTCTGAGTGTGATTGCCATGGATTCCAGCTTTTAGTTAGTTCCTTGTTTATATCGTTCCATGGAAATGATTGTATGGTGTTAATCATTTTATGTTAAAAAAAAAAAAATCACTATCAGTTGCTTTAAACTCTGATTACCTCTTAAAAGGCCAAGGTACATTTACCTCGTGTATATAATGCTTAATATTTTCAGAACATTTTCCAGGTTTGCAGTTACATGTTTCTAGAATATGGCTAATCCTAAATTTTTAGCTTCAGTGGTACTAAATGTATTATCACATGCCCCAAAACACTTTCATATTCCATATTTTATTGTATTAGCAAGTCTGCTGCTTTGAGTGTAGCACCTACCCCTTTACATAGCTGTGTGGATGGATACTGCCTTGTAAATTTTACTTCTTGGATGATAAATTTGATGATCCTGTACAGATGACTGTCACTTTTTTAAACCTTAGAAAATTGTGCATTTCCCCTTACATTTCTGAAAATGTATTGTATTTTTAGAGTATACGTTACAACGGATTGTAAATAGGATGACAGTAGAAGAGTGGATGCTTATATTAGGTGCTAACACTATAACAGAGAGATTAAAGGAGTGAAAATGTGTGTATACATATATTTTTTTATTTTTTCCCTTTAAAACGTTTGAATTGTCTTTCAGGGGAAGACATTACAGGTATGTTCTGAACTGTCAAAGTGTGGATTTACAGTGAGGTACCTGTGAATTCCCCTTCTTTGAAGGAATTTCTGCTGCCGTGAAAATCATGAGAAGGGGTTTGTTAATGCTGAAGCAATCCGTCCCTTGTATGCCATACAGAGGATAATGTGCCCAGTCTTCCTCGTATCCTAAAATACGTTTTGGATAAATGCAGTGTTGGTGTCTCTTGCTCTCTTAGGTAAAACAGCATGACTGGCTATAAAGTGTTGCTTCGTTTTTATGTTTACATAGAAATAAGCTAGCATTTAAATTTATGTATAAGAGAATTTTAAGACTAGAGCAGCTAACCTCAATGCATTGCAGAATAGTCAGTAAAAGAGTGTGTGTTGAATTCAAGTGATATCACAACAAAAATTAAGATATCTTGCTCTTCTACAGTGTTATGTGCACCTATTTTTATTAGAACCGTTCAGTTGGAAAAGGGCCTACAAAGGCCATGTAGTCTATCTGCCTGACCTCTCTAGGGCTAACCAAAAGTTAATGCGTATTTCTAGGGCCATTATTCTCATAGATCTTGAACATGGACAGGCGTGGGGCATCAACCACCTTGCTAAGAAGCCTGTTCCAGTGTTTGACCATGCTCGCAGAAAACTGGATGATGAATGTGTGCTTCTACTTCTTACACTGTTCTATTATAGATCTAATCACTGAAAGGACCCCAAAATGTCCAGTTATAGTCATGCTGCAGATCAGATGTCTCTTCCTCTTTTTTTGTCACTGTCCTAAAAAAAGAAACAAAACCATAGATAAGTTCCCTACATTTAAGAATGAGTCAAATTAATTGAGCCTGGAAGAGGAAGTGTTCTTGCTTAAGGTAGGCTGAATGCAGGTTGTTATTTTAATCGCTGTGGGTGGTAAATGAGTGTAAAGATCCCCTAACTAAAAAAAAAAAAAAAAAAAAAACCCATAATAAAGGCCTATTTACAAGACTTTATGCTATCTCTAAAGAAGAGCACCACCACGTTTGAAATAATTTAGCACAAAACCCTGTACGTAGCTAACATTCGGTTTTTTTATTGTTGTGATTTCTCAAACTTCTTTGGAAGATGGAGTAAACTCATCTCCCTTCAGAGTTCTGTATGTGGTCTTAGAATAGTTAGTGCAAAAAAATCCCCTAAGTAGCAAAACCCAAGAACCCAAGGTAAATGTATACTTTACATTTGAAGATGATGACTTCCAAAATATGTAATGACCAAGCCAAGTCAAGGACAATTTTTCCTTGACAAAAAAAAAACAACCTCTGCCCTATTTTATTATTTTCTATGCATTGGAATGCAGTATGTGGCCGGACAAAATGTTGATGGGTAATAACTGGACCATTGCTTGCTAATGTAGTTTATATATTATTTAAAATGGTATTAGTTAACCAAACACCGACTGGTCCAAACCACCTGAAACTTCAGTTAGGATCACGCTCATCTTGGAAGGTTCTGGAGTACAAAGAGGATTAAGCAGGAAAGTGCAAACATAGTCAGGGCCTGCAAAATGGAGCAGCAGGAGGCATCAGAGGTGACAGGACAAAGAAGGATGTGTAAGGAGTTCATTGTAAGCTCAGAAGTTAAACAAATATACTGGAAATGAGCAATGGGAAAAAATACCATCTAATGTTTCTTGAGGAGAAAAATTATAAACTATTTTTATTCTAGCTTTCTCAGTAGATCTGAGCTTCTTTAGTTGAAGTATTAACTTATTTGTTTCTAAGGATACTGTTGGCTTTTAATGACTTTGGTGGTTTGTTGCTGCTTGAGAAAGGATGCAGGCAGTTCCTGCTCAAAGCAGTAGTTCAACAAAGAACAGTAGGAAAGATGTCAGTCTTCAGTAATTTGTTCTGTTTAGGACAGTGAAGGCTATGAGGCCACAGACTTAGTAAAAGCTGCCTGTTACCTGTGTGTTTATCCACATTTCCTAGACACTTGTTACAGAGCCTGAGCAACTATTTTGAAAACTAAATGATGACATCAGAAAGAGATGTCATAGCTTTCTACTCATTCTGTTCAAATGCCTAAGAAACTTGCCTGAAGAAGGCAAATAACATGAATTTCACATAACGCTGTCATGTTACATGAAAAATCTACACTCATGAAACAGTGCAAGAGCTGGGATCCGTGGACATAAAACTTAAGTATTATACATCTTGTAATGTTTGTTTAGGAAGGGGAAAAGGTTTGATGTCTGCCATTTCTCTGATGTATAAATATGAATATTGAAAAGAAAATTGTACAGTCATAACCATCTTTATAGAGTTGCTCTAAGCAAATGTTACCCTCTTGGTCGCAGTCCATTATTTCATATTTGAATTGCTAAATAATTTTGCTAGCTGCAGAAACTGATCATAAAAACTAGCTTTGCAAATTTTGATGCTCATCAGGAACATCTGCTTGATTTCATATGATTTCATGAAAGAAATGTTCATATGTCCTGTCAGGCGTCAGCTAGGAATGCAAGGTAGCCAGCATACTTTATGTATGGCAGGCTATATGTACCTGTCATGGATGGAGGCTAGAACACTGCCCACTTCAATCATAGGAGGAAGGCGAAAGGATATTTACTGATACAAAATAGATATAAAATATGGTATTTTGAACAACGATTACAGCAACTTAAGATTCAAAATGGCTTGATTCAAAATATCCTTGACTGTTTGCTAAACAGAGGGTGATGGGTGCATAATGAATCTAAGATCAAATCCTAGAGAAGCTAGTATGGATTTTAAAAAAAAAAAACAAAAAACTTACCAAGAATCTGTCATCAAGGCATTAACGCATCACCCTGTAGAGGTGATGCACCCAGATGCAAGTGTGTAGTCTTGCATCTGGGCAAGAACAACCCCAGGTACCAGTATAGCCTGGGGACTGACCTGCTGGAGAGCAGCGTAGGGGAAAGGGACCTGGGGGTCCTGGTGAACAGCAGGATTACCGTGAGCCAGCACTGTGCCCTCGTGGCCAAGAAGGCCAATGGCATCCTGGGGTGTATTAGAAGGGATGTGGTTAGTAGGTCAAGAGGGGTTCTCTTCCACCTCTACTCTGCCGTGGTGAGACCACATCTGGAGTATTGTGTCAGTTCATGGAGGACGGGACTGCTTGAGAGTCCAGAGCAGAGCCACAAAGATAAGGGTGTGGAGCATCTCCCTTAAGAGGAAAGGCTGAGGGAGCTGGGTCTCTTTAGCTTGGAGAAGACTGAGGGGTGACCTCTTTATAAATATGTAAAGGGTGAGTGTCAGGAGGATGGAGCCAGGCTCTTCTCAGTGACATCTAATGATAGGGGACAAGGGGCAATGGGTGCAAGGTGGAACATAGGAGGTTCCATGTAAATATGAGAAAAAATTTCTTGATGAGGGTAACAGAATGCTGGAACAGGTGGCCAAGAGAGGTTGTGGGGTCTCCTTCTCTAGAGACATTCAAAACCCACCCGGATGTGTTTCTGTGTAACCTAATCTAGGTGTTTCTGCTCTGGCAGGGGGGTTGGACTAGATGATCTTTTGAGGTCCCTTCCAATCCCTGACATTCTGTGATTGTGTGATCTTTTGAACTAGGTGTCATCAGTTCTCTGAGCAACCAGTTTGAGACAGTATGGTGGCTGTTAACTGTCTCCAGAGAAATCTTGACTTGTCCCAAGGACAAGGTCTTTTGAACCTCACTGTATGCACAAGGTCTTGGGCATAATGATAAGACTGGGTGTGGGGACAAAGAGTGCACTTTCACAGTAGGATGTTATGTATAACATAGTAGTTCTTGCACTGGATCTAAATGGACCATCCTGGATACTAGATGCAAGATTAGTGCTGGATGTAGCTTTTGTGACCAACCTGTCCAAACACCCGCCAAGTACTATTCTACTCCTTGCACACTGATTTGTAGTTGAAGAGCTTTTGTTAAATACAAGCCACTATTTATTTTAGCAATTTATATTCTAAATGGCTAATTGAATCTTTGTCTCCCTTGTGCTTGTTGAGTTATAACCTTCTCTTGAAAAAAAAAAAAAAAATTCTCCTCTTTCACAGAATCATAGAATAGGTTGGGTTTGGAGGGACCTTACAAATCATATAGTTCCAGCCCCCCTGCTATGGGAAGGGACACCTCCACTAGCTCAGTTTGCCCTGATCAGGCCATCCAACCTGGCCTTGAACACCTCCAGGCATAGGGTATCTACAGCTTCTCTGAGTAAACTGTTCCAGTGCCTCACAACCCTGTAAATAAAGGATCGTTCCCTAACATTTAATCTAAACTTCTTTTAGTTTAAAACCATTTCCCATTGTCCTATCACTATTAGACTGTGTAAAAAAAAAAAAAAAAAAAAAAAAAGAAAAAGAAAAAAAAAGTTAGAGTGCCTTTTAAGTACTGAAAGGCCACAATGAGGTCTCCCAAAGCCACCTCTTCTCCAGGCTGAACCACCCCAGCAGCCTCAGCCTTTCATCACAGAAGTGCTCCAGCCCTCTGATCATTGTGGCCTCCTCTGGACCTGCTCCAACAGCTCCATGTTCTTGTACTGGGAGCCACAGACCTGGACATAGTATTCCTGATTGGGGCCTCACAAGCAGAGGAAGACAGTCAGTGCTCTCACCCTGCTGGCCACCCCTCTTTAACACAGACCAGGATACTGATGACCTTTTGGGCTGCAAGTGAACGTTCCAAAGAAGGAAAGAAATTCTAAAGTCTTAAAAACACCCATGGGTAGCTCAGCACCATTATGCCATTCTCTTTCCCCCCATCCTCAGGACAATGGGAGGAAATATGATGAAAGAAAGCTTGAGATAAGAACAGGACAAATATCTATCACTGGCTAAGCAAACTTGGCATTAAGGGAGATAAATGTACTCATAATTTATTGTCTATTGATAACAGATTAAAAGCATACTAAAAATACCATCTCTGCATCCACCCTCTTCTACCTCTTCCCCACAAGCAGTGCAGGTGAATGCAAGTTGTGGTTCATAACAGTTAATCTCTGCTGCTACTTCATGGTTGCCCTCTGCCTTTACTCTACACGGGGCAAATTAAGATCTTTGTTAGGGTTACCTAACAGTGTTTTGCCTAAATTGAGAAGATCTTCACCTAACTTGTATGGTGACTGGCTCTTGGGATAGAATACACACCACAAAGAGCTGGTGTTTGTTGCTAAGGTCATGTTTCTTAATACTGATTTCTACTGTTGTGACTGAGTATTTGAGTTAATTAAGCTTGTCTTCACTATTACAACATGTGAGCCTATTTGTTGCCATCTTCACCATTCCTCCTGAGATAAACCTCAAGTAAGGATTGGATGCTGTTCTTACACATTGTCAGACACTAATCAGCCTGAGCTTTCTTCCACTAATGTCATAGTGATGGAATGGACTCTCTGACTTGCACCTCTTTCCTAGAAGATAAACTTTTTGAAACTTTATTATCTTATTCTTTTTTCTTCCATGAATATGGTCATTTTACACAGTTACCAGAATGATCAATAAAACTTTTCTCTCTCTCAGGAAACTGATTTTCCTGCATTTGTTTTGCTTTGGTCACTAGATCTTAGATGTCTTTATATTTTTAAATTGGCAGGCCTGAGCCCTCGTGGAGAACCTCTTATTTCCATCTATTCTTACCTGAAGTATCCATTATCCATGGCTCATTATTCTCATCACTGGGATAATATTGTCACTGATTTCCATTCTTAAAAAGGCTCGCTTTACTAAGACTCATGATTGCAGAGGCTTCCATGCAGACCATTCCAGCCTGTTTAGGTTGCTGTGGATATCATCACTGGTACTTCAGGAAAGCATTACCCTGTTCTTGAAACGCTCAGAATAGTGCTGAACTTGAGGAATTAGGATGCAATATTGTAGGAAAAGAAAGTTTTACAACTTTTATAAGAAGTTTTATAAAACTTCTTCAGACAGTATTGTTACTATGATCTAGGCCTTCTCTTTTGAAGTCAAAATCTCCTGTTTCTTCAGTTAAGACAACTGACTGGCAGAGAATTTGCACACTTTGCTCCCTTTATTGTTGCCATAGTTGCATGCAGGAAGCTTGAAGAACAATACTGAGGAAACTCATAACATTCACCTGAGTGCTTGCTTACTGATATTCTCAGTGTAGCTGTACAAATAGATAACTCGGTAGGTAACCCAAATTTATTGATCACTTTGGTAGTTTTTGAGTTCTACCACAAAAGAAAAACAATATAGTTTTGGCTATTAATGTTTTCTTCCTTTGTAACAATGTGTCACTGCAGCCATTTTCCAGTTTCTGATAGTGAGATGTCCATTTTGTTGTTTCCTCTTCTGAAGTTGTTGCAGTCTGCAGTTGAAAGTACTTCCAAATTGTTTTTAAAAGAGGGTAACAAAGCAGTGGAACAGGTTGCCCAGAGATGTGGTGGAAGCTCTGTCCCTGTAGACATTCAAAGTCAGGCTGGACCAGGCTCAGACCTGAACTTGCTGTAGATGTCCCTGTTCATTGCAGGGCAGTTGACTAGATGGCCTTTAAGGATCCCTTCCAACTCAATGATTCCATGAAATAACTTATGCTAAAGGCACTATGTTCAGTACTTTTTTTTTTTTTTTTTAAATTAAAAGCAGGTGGTTTTTTTAAGACTATTTGAAACCGGGCTTAAATTAAATTCTTTAATATGTGATTCAAGTGATAAACATTGAAGTAGAACTGTTTTTCATGACACATCACTCATTTTTAGAAGGTGAATAACAGTGTGGCTTTTTTCACATAGTTGATCTTCTATGCTGGGGATAATTACACTGGGTTTTTTGTGTTGCATTTTAAGTCTATTTAGTGTTGTGGCATGTTATCAGACATTTCCAGCTCTCATTTTGTTTGCTTGCTTGCTTTCCTATCCCTTTTTAGCTAATGCAAAATTGTGCTTGTTGGCAAGTTTAAGTTCACATGCATTTTGCAACCTGTGTCTCCATAGAAGAGACAGCAGCAGTTTTACTTGCTGTTCCATGACAGAAATCCACTTCAAAAGCTGGAGGGCAGTTGATTTGAGTTTGTTTGAAAAGGCAATCTTTCTACTTTCTTGAACAAATGTCTTGCTTCTATTCCAGCCTAGCTCTTGCAGACTTTCTTCATAAACAATCATTCACAAGAAACTTTATCCCAGTTGTAGGTGTTCCTGTTCCCGCAGTACTACCTTTAGTGTTGTTCGATTGGTTTTGCATTAGCAGCTGCATTATAAAAGGGCTTTGCATTAAAATAAATTAATTTTTTGTTTGCTTGTTTTTGTTCTTTTACTAGGACATCCAAATTCTTCTAGCCTCAGCTGTTTTTCTCCAGTCCCCTACTCCAAGGGTAATGTCAGGCTGTACCTTCCAAGTGCCATGAAAGTCACTTGCTACTGCTTGCTTTGCTAGATGTTTAATTGAGAACAAATAATTCAGTCAATAATTAACACTACCCAGCATCTACTTCAGGATCAAATCTGTTTTCATGCATGACAGCCCTCTAAAAATGCACTATATTGCCTTGGCTGTAGTGATAAAGCAGTGAAACAGGGTTGTTTGGCTTCTTCTAAGTCAGAATATCTGCCAGACTAGGGTGCTTTCTTTCTGGTTAGATGTGGAGAGAAGAATTTCTGGCTGTTCATGACATGAGTTCCCTTACTTTTCACCCATCCACAAAAAACACTTTACAGATTATAGCTTTTGCTTTGACCTCTTGCTGCTTAAAGTGTACAGGATGAAACTTTCTTTTTTTCTGTTTTAGGTGTGATGTTTGCAGAAGAGAATGTCTCTGTTGGTATTGACTGGACAGTATCCTTAACTTTCAAAGTCTCTCCCAAACTGTTATGCTAAAAGCAGTTCAAATGTCTACCAAAAACAGGTCTGACTGAGGCACAGACAGATGTTTACCAGTGAAGCAGCAGCAGTGTTGAGAGAGCTTCCATGTCTACCTTTGTTTTATTGATTCCTTTACTAAGACATAACTGCTCGAGCAGTTGTCTCATCACTGGATTTTTCAAGTTTTGGTGTGTTTGTTTTTCCTTTACTTTCAGTTATCTTAAAGCACTATTGGAGGTGATTTATATTAAGCAAAAGTTTAGAAAACTGTCATATTTGGAGATTATCTGTTTACCCATCCTAAGCTGAATCCAGTAACTTTATAAACAATTACAGATGTTTTACAGATTAGTATCTCATTAGGTTATGAGTTAATCTCTCAAATTTAAACCTGTGTGCTTTTTCCAGGGCTCCTTGGGAGACTCTTTCAAACTGTCTGCCTGGATAAATCCTGACATTCAGGAAGTATGAGTTACAAGTCCTAGCAGTGTACGTGATTGTGGGCCTGACGTGAAGTACCCAAGCAGAAGTGACACTGACTTGACAAGTATTCACAAAGAAAACATAACTTGAAGAATTAATGAAAGAAATCAAAGCTGATCCTCAAGCAGTTGTTCATGCCAGGCCTACTAAAAGCAAAGGAAGGGTATTTAAAGTCAGAGATGATCACAGAGAGAATAAGAATATGGAAAAGCTGGCCATCATTAGGTGTTGCTTATGCACAACTTAGTATAGGTTGATGGCTTTGTACCCAGACGGTGAAATCAATTTTATNTGTTTTTAAACATCTTCTCAATACTGAAGAATTTTGGGTTTGTTGGTGGCTGTTTTCTTGTAACAACTACAAGTTTCCAGATGAGAAACCTTGTAAGCTGTGAACTTGTCAGAGAATTCATACCTAAGACCCCTCATATTGATTCCATGAACATCAAACTGATCTTCATAACTACGTATTGCCAAATACAGTTTTTATACATACAGCATTGCTTTTCTATTGCATTGCCTCCTGAAGGGATTTGGCAGGTGCTAAGCTCATGCAAATCAAAGAAAAGAAACATGGCTGGAAGCATAAAGCACATGGTGCTGGTCCTGTGGTGGCAGTAAATGTTCAGTGTGAGGCTGGGCAAACTGAGTCAGCGTCAGCTTTGGAACAAAAATTTCTTGGATTTTTTTTTTGTGTTTTGTTGTTTTGTTTTCTGGGAGGGAAAATTTCTCACAGTAATCACTGGACCAGACAGGTTGTTCTGATACAGCATTCATCAGCTGAGTAATTCTCTTCAGAGGAGATGGTAGAGTATTTAAGTCTTTTAAACACCATCTTCCCTTCCCTGCTTTTCCCTAGGCCTGTCTTGTTGTTACCATGCGAAGGACAATCTAATGTGCCGGGATGTTTGTGAACAGGTAAGCTTACTTCATTATCTGTTTTTTCTCTCAGAGTTAAAATCATGGTTTTGGACAGTGATTTAGCAAGTACTACATGTGAATCATGAAACGTAATATTGTTGTCTAAATGAGAACATAAAGGTTTAAGGTGTAGTCCTCTTCTCTTTGAAAGTGGATTCTTCATCAGGTTTTAGTGAAGTTCAGGAGACATGGAGTTAAAATTTGAATTCAGGATTTTGCCAAGAAGTGATAAGCATGTTGGGAAATGTGAGGGATGAGGATAATTTACTAAATTTCTGGATCATGTGTTTTTTTGAGAAGTTCAAATGAAGAGCAAAGTGTTGGTGCTGTTCTTTTTTCCTCCTAGTTGTTGCTTCTTAACTAACAGTGAGATATTCACTATGATGTATAGATTTGTGTATCCAGCAAAAATGTACTTACTCTGTTCATACAGTAATAGCAGAGAGCTGTTTGTGTCGAACCCAAACTTGGAAAACATTTTCCATAATTTATGTTTAGATTTGTAGCTTTGGATAATACATTGTACATCTTAGTGTGCATGTGTATATATTTATGTAAATGTATGTACTGAGAATTTTTTTATTAATAAACTATACATAAACATGCACAGTTAATATAAAATTTGTGCCCTTGCATCATAGCTGCCTCCTTTTTTTTATTAATTGTTTTGAAGCTATCAAGCACTGAACCTGGTTATGGTTAAGGTCCTATTTAGTTGCGATTTTATTACTGAAAATTTTGTTTAAATTGCTCTTTTGCCTTTTTGATGTAGAGTACAGCCAAATCCCCTTTCAGCTTTCCTATTGTCTTGAGAGGTCTTAAGATCCTATAATTATGCTTTTAGCCCTTCCAGCTTAGTTTTCTCTCTTTGAATACAGGTGAACAAAGCTGTGCACACTGCTATAAACAAAATTGTAACACTTAGTTGAAGAACTGTTAAAACTTTTATGGTAAGAAACAGTTACGAGATGGGAAGTTTGGCCACTGTGTTGAGATGGCGTTTGGAATAATCTATTCAATTTTTTCTTTTATTTCACCAACTTGAAGTTCCTACTAGCTCTTCCTCTTAGCTCTTCATAAAAGGCCTTGAGCTTTTTATTGTCAAATTTCGTCTCATTTCTGCTGTACAATTTCTAATTAGCATGTAGGGTTTTTTGTGTTGTTTACTTGGTTGGTTTGTTCTATTTGTGTATTGTTTTTTTTATGGTCTTGCCTCATCTGGATGATATCTGTCTACTCATGGAAGGAAAGATTGCCAGATTATATGGTTATTGAATATTAAAATTCATGCCTTCTGACAGTAGGAAGAAGTTTATTTATCTGTCTTTGGATATGCACTTAAATAATAGATCTGGGGTCTTGTAATGGGTGAGGAAGAACAGGCTCTGTCAAGGAGCCATATGTACTTAACTCATGGATTGATAGCAGTACCACCAGAACAAAAGACTTCCTTCAGTATGGGATGGAGGGAATCATCTCCTAACTAGACTTGCTCCCTCATCAGGTTTGTTTTCTGGGGGCTTAGGATGTTGCAGAAATTTCCAGGATTGCTTGGTCTTTGGACTATTTATGTTCATGTGCTGATCTGCTTGGACACCAGTGCTCCTACTGAGAAAAGCCTCACATGGATAAGGGGCAGCTACAGACACTTTTCTGCATGTTAAGAAGAAAGGCTTGGGTAAGATTAAGGAATCCTGATAACTACTGATTCAACTACTTTGTGAGCGTCACAGATTAAATGGTTACCCGGCCTATGAGTATATAGTGATCACAACAGTGGGTTCGCAAGATTCAGTAGTACACAAGAACATGTAGACTACTTCCTAAATTTCTTTATTTTATTACAGATTGCTACAAATCCCCGGTAGCAAGAACACTTACGATTAATAAAGTTATTATATATCAAGTTATTACAGAACTGTTAACAGCAAGTGTGTGTATATACATATACACAGTAGCAGCAACAATCAGTAGTAGCTACAAATATATTTTCATATTACAAGCTACTACAAACTTATCACTAGTAAAGTAGTAAATGTACATTTAATTATATACATTTAATTATGNATATATAACTTGATCTCTATAGAAAAAAATAAAACACAGCTGCAGTCTTTCCTTACTTGTCTCCATGGGCTGAATCTCCATAGGTTATCTACATTGTCTTCCAGCCGTGGACAGGAGCTTCTCACACGGAGCTGGAGCACAGGAACGGGATGCTCATGAAGAAAACACAGTCTGAAGACAGAAGAGCAACCAGCAGAGCGCTTCAGGCTCTTTCCTAGAAGTAGAGCCCGCAGCGCGGTTACAGGATAGCTGCAGCCAGCCCTCCGGCTCCTGCTAGGGCTGAGCCCGCACTCCGCAACAGCTCCAGCCTAGCCGGTAACTTTATAACACACCGCGCCAGCCCCCGGGCGCTCCCGGAATGTCCACGGCGTCCAGGCGGCGGGGCGGGGCCCGGCGGGCCAACTGCAGCCAATGGGGACTGGTGGCGTCATAGCTTGCCCGTCGGGCCGTCCGGCCCTCTCGTTTGCTGGCTGAGGGTTCGTGACCGGCCATGGCGGCGGCGATAGATGCGTGGCCTTGGGCTCTGTTGTGCCTGGCGGCGGTGCCGCCGCTGCTCTTCCCGGGAACGGCCGGTAAGTAACGGGGCGCGGGGAGCGTGGCAGGGAGACGGCTCAGCGGGACCCTGCTCCACAACATGGCGCAGGGGCGAGGCCGGGGGGTGTCGGAGCCTCCGGAGAGGGGCTGGGGCCGCTCGTTTGTTGTACTGAGGTCGTGGTATTTATTGCGGCTCTTCGCAGTGCTAAAAAGCGCAATGAAAGAAGGCAGCACGAATGTAGATAGTGGTAAATAGCTTTTATTAAACATGTCGCGCTGGCACTGTGAGTGGGAAACATGAAAAATGTAACACCTTAAAGTAGAAAACCACAATACCAAAGGAGTTTGAAGGCACAGCATGGTTAAACTGTAGTTCTGATTTCCACTTTTAGGAAGAAGGCAGTGAAAAACTAGTGGATTGGAACATGACATAGTGTAGCCCAGCTCTTTGGTAAGGCTGATTGTATGACTGAGATAGCAGATCTTAACCAAAGGACAAATTATAAGTGCTTAACTGTAGTTGGATGTAAATACATTTTGAAGTGAAATCTGGAGCTTTTATTAAAACAAGAGGTGGCTGGGTGAAAAGGAGACTGACTGAAAGAGAAGTCGCAGGGCGTTTGAGAAGAGATTAGCTAGAGGCAGCACTCTGAAATCGTGTTTGTAATGAGTACTGTACATAACCTAAGCTTGTGACTTCAGCACACCACTTTGTGCCCTTTACATTTGCTCCTTATTCATGATACCGTTACTTGATTAGAATTTTGTATGTAGTTTGCTCTGGAAGTAATGCCTCCAATTTGTTTCTGTGGAAACTACAACATACAAAGAGCACAATCACACTACTTGATAGACCAAATTCTCAGCTACAGAATACAGTTCTTTAGACTCACCACCATTGGCTGTGCATTTTCAAAAGCACAAAAGCCTACATGCCATGGTCATAAAAATCCCCACCAGTGGAGATGACCCACTGTCACCACTGCTGAAACGCACCACCCACCTCCTCATTGTGCTTACATCCACTGCTTGGTCTCCAGAAATGCTCAGCGAGCACAGATGAATGTCAGTGGGTGCAATTGCTTCCCCATGGAGGAATTCAGTGACACACTTTTGCTTCATACGGACTTCCATGTCAGATGCCATTTTGTCAGACTGCCCCTCTGTTGCTCTCTCTAGTATGGCAACAAAATGTAACAATATTTGTGGGAAGATTCAGCCTCTGTGGTGAGCCAATATTATGAAATAGAATGCATTACTTTCAGAGCAGCCCTCGTAATAAAAGGAATTAAGTGACTGTAAGGTTTGGCATATTAGTATTTCATTCTGAGACGCCCTTGGTATAATTGCTAAGACTTGAAACCCAGCGATAGAAGTGACTGAGCTAACTTGGGTATCTGTTAGTTCATTGTAGAAGGGATATGAGCCACTTGGAACTAATGGATAAAAGGCCAGAGAGAATTAAATAACTGAATGTTGTCTAGGATATACATGAACTCGTAGTGACATAGTGACTCATCATAGTGACATGCACAGTTAAACATACACAATGTCTTAGTAGCCAATATAAATTCTCTTCATAGTCTGGAAGCTCTAAATTCTTGGGTCTCTTAAGTGTAAGGATTACTCTGAGGGGAAATTTACGTGATGAAAAATGTCTGAGACAGTGAAACAAAACAATGAGAAAGTTGACTGAGTAACCACTATTTCTGGTTTTGAGTAAAGCATTCATTTAAGTACATCTGACAGGGGGGTTGTTGTTTATTTTGACAATTTGGTGGATATTTTTTCATTATGAATCCTTTCTCCATAACTAAACATATGTTTGCAATCTGATGGCATTACCAATTACTTAAGTGAAAAAATAAATGAAAATTAAAGTTGGTGGAACGTGCTAATTAATGATGAAACTGATACTGGTCAAATTGTCCCAAGGAACAGTGTGCAGGGAATCATAGAATTGCTCAGGTTGGAAAAGACCCTCAAGATCATAAAGTCCAACATCAGCCTAACCATACTACCCTAACTCTTAACAACCCACCGCTAAATCATGTCCCTGAGCACCACATCCAAACAGATTTTAAACACATCCAGGGATGGTGACTCAACCACCTCCCTGGGCAGCCTATTCCAGTGTTTAACAACCCTTTCTGTAAAGAAGTTTGTCCTGATATCCAACCTAAACCATTTCCCCTTGTCCTGTCACCAGTGAGAAGAGGCCAACCCCGCTTTTGCTGCAGTCACCTTTCAAGTGTTTGAAGAGAGCAATAAGGTCTCCCCTCAGCCTCCTCTTTTCCAGACTAAACAGCCCCAGTTCCTTCAGTCGCTCCTCACAGGGCATATTCTCCAAACCCTTCACCAGTCTTGCTCTTCTTTGGACCTGCTTCAGCACTTCAATGTCCTTTCTGTACTGAGGTGCCCAAAACTGAACACAGTACTCAGAGTGAGGCCTCACTAGTGCCAAGTACAGGGGCAGGATTACTTCCCTAGTCCTGCTCACCACACCATTCCTGATACAAGCCAGGATTCCATTGGCCTTCTTGACCACCTGGGCACACTGCTGGCTCATATTCAGCCAACTGTCCATCAGTACACCAAGGTCCGTTTCCATCAGGCAGCTTCCCAGCCACTCTTCCCCAAGCCTGTAGGGTTGCCTGGGGTTGTTGTGACCCAAATGCAGGACCCAACACTTGGCCCTATTGAAACTCATACAGTTTGCCACAGCCCATCGATCCAGTCTATCCAGGTCCCTCTGTAGCGCCTTTCTACCCTTTGGCAGATCAACACCCCTTCCCAACTTGGTGTTGTCCGCCAACTTACTGGGCGTGCATTCAATCCCCTCATCAAGATCATTGATAAAGATGTTAAATAGGAGTGGCCCCAGTGCTGAGCCCAGTGCTGAGCCCTGGGGGTCACCACTCATGACTGGTTGCCAACTGGATTTAGCTCCATTGACCACAACCCTTTGGCCTGGCCATCCAGCCAGCGTTTCACCCAGCGGAGCATACTCCCATCCAAACCGTGGGCAGCCAGCTTCTCCAGGAGGATGTTGTGGGGGACAGTGTCAGAGGCTTTACTGAAGTCCAGGTAGACCACATTGACAGCCTTACCTTCATCCACTAAGTGGGTCACTTTGCCATAGAATGATATCAGGTTTGTCAAACAGGATCTACCATTCATGAACCCATGCTGACTGGACCTGATCCCCTCATTGACCTTTAATTGATCCTTGATGGCTCCCAAGATTATCCATTCCCCATAACCTTCCCTGGCACTGAGGTGAGACTCATAGGTGTGTAGCTACCAGGATCATCTTTCAGGTGGCCCTTTTTGAAGATGGGTGTCACATTTGCCAGTCTCCAGTCTGCCAAGACATCCTCAGTTAGCCAGGACTGCCAAAGGATGATGGAGAATTACTTGGTACGTACATCCGCCAACTTCCTCAGCACTCTAGGGTGCAATCCATCAGGTCCCATGGACTTGTGAGTGTTCAGCTTTCAGAGCAGATCCAAAACCATTTCCTCATGGATTATGCAGGGCCTACTCTGTTCCCCATCCCTATCTACTAGCACAAGGGGCTGTGTGCCCAGGGAGCAACTAGTCTTACTATTGAAGACTGAGGCAAAGAAGGCATTAAGTACCTCAGCCTTATCCTGATCCTTGGTTGCTGTGTTCTACTCTGCATCCAGCAAGGGATGGAGATTCTCCCTAGCCCTTCTCTTACTGTTGATGTATTTATAGAAATATTTACTGTTGTCGTTCACCTTAGTGGCCGAGTTCAGTTCTAGTTGGGCTTTGGCCTTTCTAATTTTCTCCCTGCACCGCTTCTCTGTGTATTTCAAACCTCATAAGTTGCTTGCCCCCTCTTCCAAAAACCGTAAACTTTCCTTTTGTTCCTGAGTTCCAGCCAAAGGTCTCTGTTCAGCCAAACTGGTCTCCTTCCCTGTCGGCTCATCTTCCGTGACTTGGGGATGGTCAGCTCCTGCGCCTTTGAAATTACTTTCATGAAGTATTCCCAGCCTTCCTGGGCTCCCATGCCCTCCAAAACTAGTCCTTCCAAGTGACTCTCACAGCGATGGTCCAAAAGAGACCAAAGTCTGCACAAGGTGACAGCTCTGCTGATTCCCCTCCATGGTTGAACAAGGATTGAGAAATCTAGCATCTCATGATCACTGTGCCCCAGACAGCCTCCAACCTTTACATCTCCCACAAGACAGAATCACAGAATCACAGAATCATAGGGGTTGGAAGGGACCTCCAGAGATCATCGAGTCCAACCCCCCTGCCAAAGCAGGTTCCCTACACCAGGTCGCACAGGTGGGCGTCCAGGCGGGTCTTGAATATCTCCAGAGAAGGAGACTCCACAACCTCCCTGGGCAGCCTGTTCCAGTGCTCC